>JAPFBL010000099.1:0-552500 GCA_026182355.1 Hermatobates lingyangjiaoensis | reverse complement strand
GAAATTGAATAAGTATTCTTTAAAACATTTTTGTATTTAGTCAACACCCACACTTGCAGCCTGAATGGTTTTCTGCAAGTCAAAGAGCGACAATGTGGGTCATCATGATTCAGCACTTATACCATAAAGCATTTACGAGCCACATAGCAGCAGCACTAATAGCTTGGGGTCATCTATCCAAACGCTGTCCAAGCCCAGCATTGCTTAACTCAGATAATCAAATGGCAACTGGAGAATAAAACACCGCTATAGCAGCTAGTTGTAAGTGTATTAAACCATAAATTCGTAATACCAGCCTCAGATAACTCCTTGATAAAGCTTCATCTGTCCCTCCTATTAAGATACCCGAGTGGAAAATTTATGGATTTAATCTAATCATACCGAATTGAGAAGAACGAAGAATAACAATGACACCTGGACTCACCCTCGATATCGACTTGAAATTACCTTTGAACAGTGGTCGGGAAAAATTAAAAAAATTACCCCAAATAAAGAAAAAAAACAAATTCCAGGAGTAACAGATGATCAGTAAAAAAAAAGAACTGTCCATTGCACATTCTCTTCTCAGATATTAAATAATATATTATTAGACTCATTAATCCTTTGAAAAAAAATTTTTTTTTAGTAACTGAAAACACACTAACTTTGAGAACAAAAAAAACATAAATAACAAGTTGGACTCAATTTCAATATTTCGACTCTTTCAACAATTACGCATATTATACATGGATGTCTTCACTTTTCATATATAATAAACAAGAAAATTCACCCTAGAAGTTATTCGCGTCCTAAAGATGAATGTTGATCATTCGAAACATGTGACTATAGGAAATGTACTTTATTGTGTAGACGAAATAACGAGAGTGTTATTTAGAGAAATTGAGAAAGTTGCTAAGAAACAGGTATCAGCTAAGTTTGGTGTCATTTTCAATAATATATATATATATATTCACTTAATAAACGGAAAGACGATTTAAACTGGACACAATACAAGTTTAAATCGAGAAAGAGTAACCCAGAGATTAAAGAAACACACTTACAAACCAAGTTTGTGTGTTTCGTAACTCTGTGTTTTACTTTTCTTCCATTCTGAACTCGTGTATATATATATAATGTCTCCTTAGAAGTGGAACTACTGCCTGGAACTATCATTCACCTTCCATCGACCGTCTTCAACGAACCTACCTCTTGTTCTTCCCTTCTACTCTCTTCCTGACGACGAACTTCGGTTCGAAATATTGATCCCTGTAAGTGTTTTCATTCTTTATGGTGTTTTTTTTCAGTTATTTATCGTTCGGTTTGGACCGTCCCTTTATTTCATTTATATATATATATATATATATACGTCAGAGTCAAATTCCAACTGATGTTGGAATGTTGGGATTTTACTCTGACGAAGACTGCTTGTTACGGTTGAAATATCTTAGTCATTTTTCTCATTTCTTCTTTGGTTTGGATGTTCATTGTTATTTTATGTGTTTATTGTTAAATCTTGTTATATATATATTAGTTCAAAAATGAAGAAAAGCAACACACAGAGAAAGAGACACACTTACAAACTCAAATTTTCGGATGATCCGTCTTCAGGAGAAAATAGAATGGGCGACGAAGCACGCCGAAACACAACGGCAGGAAAACCGTTGTTATATATATATATATATATATATTGGTCTACAACCATCTCTCTTTTCCCTCTCTTTTCTCTTTTGTTGACGGTTCAAATAGAAAATACTTATAGAAAAGTATCATATATATTTTATACGGTGAAAAAAGATGCAAAACAGACAACAAAAGTTCAAATAGACAAAGAGACATATATAAATGAAATACATAATTCTACAGTCTTTACTTTTCGGTTTAGAACGTTTGAAACGTCATCAGGTCATGTAAGAGAGGAAAACGAAGCGCACTGGTGCAGAACGGTTGCAGACCAATAATGTTGCCGCACACACGCCCGGTTACAAAGAATAATAGACAAGAATCAATTTACAATTAAGTACAGGATAGGGAATAAGACATGAAATAATAAATAAAAGGGAAACAGAGGGATGAACAAAGGATGTGATAAACAAAATAAAAAGACTAAGCGTTCATAAAAATGAAAAATATAAATATAATACAAATAGATTTTAAAATAATAATAATAATAATAATAATAATAATAGACTAATTTAAGGATTATCTTTTTGAGATTAAGACCAAGTGCACTTTGTGCACTGAGCAACCAAATAAAGCCCTCTTCAGAGGCATTATTGTCTTCTTCAGAGGCACGTAGAGTAACACCTTTACAGTTAGAGGGGATTTGTCGCAAGCTGTAGCATTGAAGACTCATTGAAGGGGAGCCTGTGGCTATCGGTATGAATGACTTGCGAAAAGATGGGAGTGGTTCAGTGGTGGGATTCAAATTTTTTTAAGAACCGGTTCGTGCGAACCGGTGCTTAAAATATTATAAGTTCGAAAACTAAATTGTTTAGTTATATATAGGCTATATACATGCGCAAATTACGTTGTCATACATGCACAAGTTACGTAAGTCACGCGACACATGTAGAGTTTGATAGTGGGCTAATTAATACAGGTCTGAATAGGGGTTTACGTAATTTTAACAACCGGTTCGCTGAGCTCATGATTTTTAAGCACCGGTTCGCACAAACCGGCTGAATCCCTGGAGTGGTTGTTGACAGACTCTGTATAACAGTTCATACTGAGGCTAAGCAAGGTGAATGCGTGGATCTCTCTAGGAAGAATCACACTTGGCACACTCCAGAACAGTAGAGACAGTTTTTCGAGGATCAGGATCAGCCATTCAGAGCATAATAGTGTAATAATTAGTAGTATTATCTACTAACTACTACACTGAACTGAATTAACATGATTGACAGCGATAATTTTAATTGTTGTTTCTTGTTATTAAGGCATGGAAACAGATTATTATATGGCCCAAGCTTTTCATATAGTATTCTTAACATGATTCAAGATATATACACAGTAAGTATATTTAGCAATATAAAAATCATTTAAAAGTAAAAAAAATAACTTTTTTTTATCATATAAATAAATAAAACATCAATTCAGGTTATATACACAATGAATTATTTTTAAAACAAACAAAACTTATAATTAAAATATTAAATTTATTTAGCTAACATAAAATAATATTAATGAAAAAAATGTGTCTTTATAATATTACCTTAGAACATTCGTATTTTATCTGACATTTGTGTTCAAGTTTGTTTCTAAAATTATTCATTTTTAACCTCTGATGTAGTAGTTTATTATATATTCGTTACATTTATTTATAATACATTTATAGATTATAAATTATAAATTTTATAATAAAATTATAATAAATTATTAATAATTATATATTAATAATAATAATATTAATAATTATATAATTATTAATATTATTAAGGTTAAATAAATGTATAATTTATACATTTTTTATAAATTATACATTTATTTAAACCTCTGAGCTACTATGGCTTCATGCCTTTATTGTATTACCAGTGTTTATATTTCGCAAATTTTAAATTAAAAAAAATTTTTTATTTATTTATATATATATATATATATATACATTTTCACTACTGTAATCGGCGAGCACGCAAGCGACTGGCTACCCTAGATCCATGCCTTTACTTTATTATCATTGTTTATATTATTGAAATTTTAAATTCAAAAATTTTTTTTACATTTCTGCTACTGTGATGGGCGAAGCCGCAAACCAGTGGGCCACCCTGGATCCATGCCTTTAGTTTATTACCAGTGTTTATACTACGCAAATATTAAATTAAATTTTTTTTTGTTATATTTATATGATTTTTTTTTTACTAGCACGCAAGAAACTTGCTACACTGTCTCCAATTTTCGAAATATACTAATAATTTTCTTTTATTTAACATTATTCGGGAAACAAATAATATATATTTAATTTCAGGTCTCTCTTTCCACGGAAAATGGGTGAACAAACAAACAACTCACGAACTTTATATATAAGACGTGATAATTAAATAAATAACTAAATTACCTTTCCTTTGGACTGAATTTAGACTGAATGGTATATTCAATATTGATAATATTCTTAGTAATTAATTTCCTAAGGTTATTGTTAAGAACCGGTAATCTTCAGTGCCACAACTTTTGCGGGTTAATTTAAAATAATCCGCTCCGGGCGGCACATACCATAGGGCGGAAATTTAAAGGGGTCAAAATAGAAAAAATTATAAAAAGCTAAGAAAAAACCTGAAATTTTATACAAAAATGAGTTTTAAGGTCGAAATTGTTTTTATGTTTTTAGTGCGTAATACTGTTTTAAATGGATTTTTCAACTGTAATATGTAAAAATAAAAAATAAATTTATTTTAAATTTTTCAAAACAATTTTTTTAACGGGGTTCAAAGTTTATTGTATACGAGTACTAAAATAAGGTGTAAATCTGGGACCAATGTTAAGTAGTCTAAAATTAGATCATTGATTGTAATTCTATGAAAATAAATATTTTGAGGACTTTTTTGGAATTTTGAAGGTTAACGAATTCAGCAATGGCGAGCGGGGGAGGGGGCGACAAATCTTGATACGCCTCTGTCTAGAGAGGGGTTCTTATGGGAGATGAAATACATCTCAAATGGGATTTGAGATGATATCATCCCATAACCTTCTCAATGGGAGGTGAAATTCACCCCTAGGTATGAATTTTGGGTAATTTAGGAATGAAAATGTCATAACCTTATAATATTGTCGTATTAGGGAGGTTACATACATGATACGGACGTTAAACCCGTTTTGATCTTCGCGTTCCTCCGCATTTTGTGCCATAACCGTTTAGTCAAGCCAGGCCCGCCTTGTTGACAAGTTACCCTTTAGCCACCTCCATTGAACATGGAAGTGCCCGAGTTATCAAGCACCTCAAGCAACGCAATGCTGAGCACGAATTCTGACAGTTACTCCGCAAAACGGTACCTAGGCCAAGAGGACAAGCTAAAGAGGTACCTAGGTACCTGGACAAGCTAAAGTCCAGGTAACATGCGGAGATAATTACCGATAAGGTACTCAAAATTCCCTTACCAGTTACACTTTAACTAGAGAACACATATAACGAAGACATATAAATACACAATCAAGACTAACTCAACTTATCACTACGCCTCAAGCTACTAAAATATTCTCTCGAGGTGGAAACTAAACTAACTTATAACTAAGAAACACTGAATACTAAAAACTAATATAATGTCCGACAAGGTACTCGATATTCCCTTATTAGTTGCTTAAACTAAAGGACAAGGGGCATATGAATAAACATACAGAACGAGCACAACTCACGTTAAACCCTCAAGGTACTGGGAATATTCCCTTGATGGGACAAAGACTAAAACTAATTTATCACTAATGGTAACTACCCAAGACTAAAAACTAAACCACAACATCGAGGTCCCTGTCACTAGAGGGTAAGGGTCTTCCTTTTCCTCCCCACGTGGTAAACATACTTCAGGAATTGGCCAAACAAACCTCCCGACATACTCTGGGCATACAGCCTATCAACGAACAAGCCGCAGTTCATCTCAAGGCCGAATCTAAGATCGGTATATCTTGGGCAACATTTTAATATGTAGCCCACTGATTCAACTGGTTACCCACATGAGCAAGCAGAACTCTCTGCAAGGACGTTAAACCGTCTGTCCCGAGCCTGTACGATGTCAAGTACTCGTTAAAGATCCTTACTCTAAATACACTTGAGTCAGACAAAATTTAGGACTCCCACTGTAGAATAAATCTTCATTGTGTGGTATCACAAAGGGTCAATGCTCGGCCTACGTGAGTTTCCTTCTGGGACTACCACTGTAACCTAACCTAACCTACTATTTACATGATACATCACCTCACTCGGCACCCATCTCTTCCATATGTCCCTAAACGAGAAGCCGAGCTAGATTCTATCACCCGAGATTACTTCAGAATTAGTCATTTTTGGTTGACTTTTAAAATTTGTTGACATTTATAGAAATCTAAATTGTAAATTTTGGTAGCAGTCCTTCCTATATACATACATTGTTAAAAACTAGACCATAGTTAGCTGAAACTTACTTTTTCATAAGTTTCTCGAGTTTCCGAAATAACGATCTTGTTACTGTATCCACAGAATATAGTAAGTTACCAATCTTACTATAACTTACCAAGTTACTAAGATTGGTAACTTACTATATTCTGTGGATACAGTAACATGATCGTTATTCCGGAAACTCGAGAAACTTATGAAAAAGAAATCTATATATAAACATTTCGTGAGTTTATTTCTTTGTTCACCCATTTCCCATGAAGATAGAGACCTAAAATTATTATAATCTTTACTTTTGTTGTGATTGGCTTTGTTGTAGTTGTATTACATAATAACAAATCGTATTAGGGGGTCAAGGTAGCCCAGTGGCTAGCATACTCTCCTCGACTTTCTACAATATTATTTAATAATATTTCTCATTAGGGGGTCAGCGTAGCCTTATAATAAATAATAAACTATTACATTACAGGTTCAAAATGAATAATTTTAGAAACAGAACTGTCAGATAAATACGAATGTTCTAAGGTAATACGGGTATTATAAGGAAACATTCCTTTCATTAATGTTATTTTATATTGGGTCAATAAATTCAACATTTCAATTTACAAGTTTTGTTTGTTTTAAATACATTTGATTGTGTATATAACTTGAATTGATGTTTTATTTATTTATATGATAAAATAAATTATTTCTTTTATACTGTTAAATGATTTTTATTTTGCTAAATATACTCACTTGAATCATGTTAAGAATACTATATTGAAAGCTTGGGCCACAAAAGATTCTCTTTCCGTGCCTTAATAACGAGAATGAACAATTAAAATGATCCCTGTCAATCATGTTCAGTGAATTTATTTCAATAACTATTGCTATATTTCTGAGTGACACAAAGGGTCACGGGTGGTCTAATATTTAATATTTCTCAATGTTCTTTGATCAGAATGTTCATTTAGACCAACAACACAACTCTTTTGTCACAAATATAAGCAACTCATCTTACTATCTCCGGAGAGTAAAGTTTAAACTAATATAATAATGGATGCTGTTTGAATTGCTTGTAATTACACTTAATTACTATTTTATGTAAATTAAAAACAGTTACTCTCATTTAGTGCAAGTTATTTACTTTATATATCATATTGGTGTACACCTACACCAAAAAGTAAATTTTACTTCATACTAAAAATATTGATATTAATTTTATACAAATTAAGTATAATTAATAGTATAAATTAAGAAAGAATTAGTAAAGATTTTGAAGAAAAACTTATCAATATCATTACGAAAGAAACATTTACAAGAAAGATTTCCAAATAAGATATAATTTTAAATAATGAACTAGTATGTAGTTTGTTTTATATGAGGATAATTGTTAGCAAGGAAAAATACTTTAATTCACGACAAGGAAATATTTTAATATAATATTATTAAATGTGTTAAAATACATTTAATGTATTTTTCCTCTTTATCACAAGTAAACACCACACAATAACCGCTTGAATAGCTCGTGAGAATATGGATAATTCTTTAATTTGCATTTCAATTATTCTATTAATTAATATGTTTCAATATAAAAAACAAATAAAATATCTTATAATATTGATTTTAACAAATTAAATTAACAAATATTTAAAATAATTATTTAAATTAACAAATGTAATATACTCATTACAATAAGCTAATTATAATAAATACTTAATTGTAATAAAGCAATTTTTTTGTTAAAACTATAAAGTACGTTACTGCATTTTAAAATCCGACCGTAAAGCCGGGAACAAATGCGTGATCCCTATAATTTCATTGCTTACATCTGAAATGGCCGATTTTAAATTGATGTTATAGACAATATCGATTGCTATTATGAATATTCAATTAAACTCGCATAAAATGATATTTAGAATAATAATCGAATTGTACTGACCCAAATATACTACAGTTAATATTATAGCTTTATTGTAATTCATTTAACATCAAACAATATCCTTAAAATGTTTTAAAGAGTATAATCCCATTAGTAGAATTGTTAATTGGCATATTCTATTTAATTATATTAATTTAGAATCATTATTATTAATGATAAGGGCCAGTTATTGGTTTTGTTTTCATTAATCATATTGAATGACATTGATAAACTGTGGTAACCTTTAACTATTAAACCGGACTCCGCCGAAGGTTAAATGCTCTTATTTTTGCCTGTTCTTCCTCTATTACTACAAATTATTCACTTGTTTTCTTATTCTACCATAAAAAGACAACATTATTTGAAATGTATTCCATTTCCTTTAATGCTAAAAGAAGGCATTATTTTTCAAGTAATTGATTTAATTATAGCTCTGCATTATAAATGATGATGCATAATGCTGACTGGTGTAATAGTTTGAAGTAAACCACTTGTTTTTTTTTAATTTGTCAACAATTGTTTGATTGATAGCTTACCTGCAGGTAAGAAGAGAATAAGGAAAGCGTGTATCAACATGACGGAGAAGACTGGAGGAAACAAACTGTCTTACACAGGACTTACATCCTACTGGCATTTGTGGAGGGGAGTGCACTAAAACCAGTCTCAATGACACTTCTATTTTTCTTCCGACGTCACTAATTCACCATTAATCCGATATCTTCTATCAGAATCCTTATCATCATGACTCCGAATCAAAACATTAAATTATCCTTAACCTATTATTCCACTGTTTAAAATCATAGTAAAAATGTATCACTAGTAACCTCTTACACGGTTATCTAAAAAAAAGCAAACATTTCACCGACCAATCACTTTATTTCCTCAACCATCCCCCCCCCCCCCCTAAATCACTCAAGATTCCTTGTCTTTCAAGGTTAATGAGGTCAAATTAATATTTTTGTTCGTTCATTTATTATAAAACTAGAATATGTATATTCTTTTAATTTTTTAGCAGTTTATTTACTTCCAATAAAATTTGATTGTATTTAAAAGTATCGCAACAAACTGGCATTCTCAAATAACAGAAAGCTACTGACAGAAGGTTGTAGTATCTGGGGGGGGGGGGGGGGGGGCAAAACAACTTTTTTTTTTATTAAATTATATAAATCTACAAATAACTTTTAACAATTTTAATTTTCAATATCTAAATTTTATATACTTTTTCATTGTAATATATTCAACTCAATAATTTTTTTTTGTTTATCAAAATAGTTTAGTTATCAATTTGTCTCTTTTTTTTTTGCAAAATAAGTATTGTCAAAGTTATATATAATAATGTAATTGATAAATACTTTAATAGTAAATGGCAAATTTTTTTAGACTGGTGTAATAATGGTGGTAATAATGGTGTAATAGTTTTCTTCATTCTTTTAATAATATACCAAATTATAATTTTTTTCAATGTACAATTATTAGCGTCTAATATCTATAAATAGTCTATATTATTTGAAAATAGTTTAATTTGTGAGTATTTCAATTAAAAGAACAATATTTAATACTTTTTTTTATTTTTGTTCATTTATTTTATTAATTAATTAACACGATTAATTTAATCACTGTTAATATATATATATATATATATAAATAAAACAGTGGTATGCGTGACGGCTTACTATGAATCCCCAAATTTAATAATCTTGGTCAAATTGCATGAGCTAGTTCAGTTTTGACCTATCCGATGTAGGTCTAATTGAGTTTAATTGAAAATGTACCATTAAAGTGAAGGTAATAATACATTTTGCATTTTTATGCTGTTTTTTTGGCAATTCAGTCGTCACATTGTCAGACTATCAAAGTTTTTTGACAAACATGGTTAAGCAGTAGTTTTATTTAAATAACGCACACTTCCAGTGCCATATAAATCTTTAAGTATCCATGCCATGAAGCTTAATTCATATCCCCTCTCTCTTATTAGGTTAGGTGGCAGTACTTTCCTACAAGGAAACACACATTAGGTTAATAATTTAACCCTTTGTGATACCACAGAATGAACATTCTTTATTGAGAGTCCTAAATTTTTCATAACTCAAGTGTATTTAGAAGTAGGGATCTTTAACGAGTACCCGGACGTCGTACAGAGTAGGGACCGACGATTTAACGTCCTCTCCAAAGAGGCAACGTGCTTACATTTATTCCCCTTCCACATGGATAAGTCAACAGCCACAGTTGGTACTGAACTCTGGATATGCCAGTCCAGAGGAGAGCACGTTGCCATTTTGGCTACTCTGGTCCTTCCTCTCAGTTATCCCTCCTTTTATTTTGTTATAACAAAAAAAAAGGAAAACTTTTAAAAAATTATCTTCTAAGAATATTGAGGGAAAAAATGAATTCTGATGACATATAAATGAGACTGACATTTATAAGTGAGGATATCAAGAAAATGAACATCATGAACTCTTCAAGGAAAAGCTGTCGAAATAGATAACTACAAAACGACCGAACTTCAACAACACCATCAATGTTTGAATCGATGCAATTTGACTAACTTTCTGAATGTTATATAGCACACAAGTTTAATGGAGTTCAGATAATAATAACAATCAATGTTTGACTATAGCTTGTATTTAAAATCGGATATAAAATGTTGAAATTTAAACAATGAATAATAAGGAACAATATTTTGTACTAAGTTTCACGGTCTAATTTTAAAACATAGAAACGTCTTATATGGTTAATACACAAAGAAAAATCTGGAGTGGCCTACACTCAATTTTAATATAAGTAATATAATACATAATTTGGTGAATGTAATTTTCATTACAATATCAATTCAGTGGATTCACTCAAAAAATTTCTAAGTCAATGCAAACAATGTAAAAAATATCAATAAATTCGACTGGTTGGTAATCCGTTAGTGTAGGATAAACAATCTCTTTTTATAGCTATTGCTATTTGCCGTACTTCAAATTACATTAATTTTTGTTTGTACATTGATAATTTTTTGTTCAATTTTTTGACAAATTTTCGTGGTTATTTAACGAACCGTTTAGCGTCAAAAAAATATTTTCTGAAACAAAAACTGTACTGTAAGGGCCCTTTGGTTAATGTCATTTTGAAAAATGATTATATCAAGTTATTCTCCACATAATGTTCTATTTTTAGGTATAGTTTCATTTAGAACCGTGAAACTGTTTGGCTTGTATCGCTCTCACAAGCTTTGAGATTAAATTATAAGTAAAAATTTTTACATTTTATTGAATGAAAAATATTCCCCGTTGTTTTAAAAAATGAATATATTTTTCTCTTATTGTATTTGTAACCTGAAAGATGATGGCAAATTTTCAAAACTCTAGAATTAGTAGTGTAGGAGAAAAAAAATGTTGTCTAAAAACAAGCTTTTGGCAAAAAAAAAGGGACTTTCCCATCATGTATAATTGCTTCCAAACAATAGGGCTCATCCAAATTATGCGGCCCATTGTGTGCAAAATATCAAAGATCCATCAAAGATTCTGGACCATAGCGTGGTAATAAGCAATGCTAATACACTCACCCACCCATCCACAGACCTCATCGAAAAAACATCATAAAACGACTTTTGGGACCTCAAAACATGTAATTCAGTCAAAATCTCGAGATCAAATTTTTTCACGATAACTATACTTTACATATAGTAAAGTAAAAAAACTATATCATATGAATATTGAGTCAGGAAAACAAATGGTAAAAACTGCTATTGTTAACTCAATAAAATACCTCTCCCCTTATACAGGAACAGCTTTAATAGGAGCCAAGAAAATGTTCTCCAATGTAACAAAAACCTGTTTAATGCCAAATGTCAGAGTTTTACCATATAACAAGTCATTCAAACTTCCTAGGCTTTCGCAAAATCTTGACCTTCAGTATAGCTTTTTCTAATGATATAAGATAGGTAATTTTGTATTTTTTTTTTATTGTTTAAACCGATTCCCTAGCTGGTGATAAAGTCAGTCGTTTACCAGTTTTTTTGTTTGATCGGCGATTCTACATTGGGAGTCCTAATTTATTTGCCTAACTCAAGTGCATTTCGTGTAGGGATCTTTAACAAGTATCTGACATCATATAGGCTCGGGACCGACGGCTTAAAACATCCTCTCTGAGGGATGACGTACTCAGATTTATTCACCTCCCGCGTGAATAAATCGAGGACCAGGTGGGGATAGAACCCCTTACCTACCAGCCCAGAGGCGAGTACATTAACCACTGAGCTAACCTGGACCTAAATTTCGTAATTTAAAACTTTCCTAAGGGAACTAAACTATAGTAGTATTTATAAATTCCATGTAAATAATGTCATAAAATATACACGGTTCAGACTGCTAAATCATTTAACTTGCGTGTCAAACACCAATACAACGTAATTAGAGGTCAACAAAGTATCGATTTATTTCTGCATATAAACAATGAGAATCATGATATTAATTGGACAGAAACTAAAATCATCAGTATGGAAAATCGATGATGTATGTAACAATGAATTAGAGGTCAACAAAGTATCAATTTATTTCTGCATATAAACAATGAGAATCATGATATTAATTGGACAGAAACTAAAATCATCAGTATGGAAAATCGATGCTGTGAAAAAATACTATCGAGTCATCTTTAATTAAATTAAATAGATCAAATACTCTGAGCATTAGCAATGGATTATTCATGTTAGACTCATTGTTAAATAGCCAATAGATTCCTGGATAAACATTTCATTTTGTTTTTACCAAAATCGACCGTTATGGCGGCTGGAATATTGAAAAGAGGTTGTTTGCTATGTTTCTTTCTATGTGTCACAGTTTATTTAAAGTGTATTTTGTCTTACCCCACCGCATTTCTTTTATCATAAATATACATATTTATATATGATCAAACCACAATATGAAAGGGGAGAAAAAAAGACTAAGATCTTTCAACCGTAACAAGCGGTCTTCATCAGAGTCAAAACCCAACTGTTCTGACGAAGACCGCTTGTTACGGTTGAGAGATTTTAATCTATTTTTCCCCATTTCATATTGTGGTTTGAGCATTGATTGTTATTTCACGTGTTTATGTGATACGCTTTAAAGATTGTTTCTAATTTGTTTATAAAATTGCTAGAGAACACGTTAGTGGTAAATCTTTCATCAACTAATAGAATTATATTAATTTTTTATTTGAAAAGTTTGATAGTCTATTAAATTGCGATTCATTTTAAACTGAGCTGATACTCTACAAAATATAAATGACAAAAAAGATTTTAACTGTCTACACACCTATTAAGACAAATATTACTGTCTGGTACACGTGAGCAATATAAACAGTCTAAGAATATACCTGTTCTTATAACTTTGCCTTAATCGGAGCACAACTCCGTAAGGTGTATTGAAATGGTCCATAGTGCAGCAAAATATACAAATATATCATAAAACGTCCACTTTATACTTAACACATTAGAGCAAGGGTCTCAATGGGGGTAAAATTCACCCCAGGGGTGAATTTCGTGTTCTCAGAGGGGTGAATTGTGACCACAATGAATTTACAGAGTGAGGAAAGCTATTATTAGTTTTAATAGCTTTTAATTATACAAATTAAAAAAAATATTATTTTGATTGAATTAATATTTTATATATCTATCAATACTTGCAATTAGCATTTAATTTGTAAAATTCTATTATAAACATAATCATTGCAAAGTTGTCTATAATACCTTGGAAAGAATAGGGGGTTGTGGAATGGCGAGAGGGGTGAATGGGTCAAAGCAGGATGAGAACTGATTTAGGGTAAGATCAGGCCTAAAAAATGCAGTCCGACCCGACCCAGACCGGCGGATATTAAAGCCAGACCCAGTATATGTATACCTGGGTCGGGTATATATTAGAGCAGTAATGGCAAATCTTCCCAGTTCAGCGTGTCAAAATTTTGAAAAATCAAAACATAATATTCGTGGCGTGTCAAACATCGCAAAAGTAAGAACTATATAAAGAAAATATAAATATTTATAATTTTAAAGGTTAAAATGCAGCCCGACCCGACCCAGACCCGCGGGTATTAAAGCCAGACCCAGTATATGTATTCCTGGGTCGGGTATATATTAGAGCAGTAATGGCAAATCTTCCCAGTTCAGCGTGTCAAAATTTTGAAAAATCAAAACATAATTTTCGTGGCGTGTCACATATCGCAAAAGTAAGATCTGTATAAAGAAAATATAAATATTTATAATTTTAAAAGTTAATTATTTGTTTAATGCCATTTAAAATACAAATCCAAAACTATGAAACCAGAATTTAGCATTTATAATTTGGCATGTTTTCCAAATTTAGCATTTGTATATTAATATCAATATTAAAACAATATGTTTAAATGTTTTTAATACGTATATTTATTAAGCAATATTATTGCGCTTGTACATACAGGCTGGTTTTAGAAATAAAGTATTTATTATTATTTACAGAACTAATAATATTATTATTAATAAGCAATTTTGGCTGTACCTGAGACGTCGTACAGGCTCGAGACCGAAAGTTTAGCGTCCTCCGAGGGACGATGTACTCAGATTGATTCACCCCCTGCGTGAATAAATCGAGGGCCAGGTGGGTATCGAACCCTGGACCGAAATGTCAATTATTACATCCGGGTCTTGCCCGGGCTTCTCTCTGTCTAACTTTTTTTTAAATAAATATTTATTTATATATTACGTATTCTAAAACGGTGTATGGATATTAAACCAATGAATACTTGTATAAAATAAATAATCGTAATTTGGATAAATAGATGACCGAGATTAAGATTGCTTTTAAGAGTGCCTTTCATCCCAGATAAAATCTTCCCCACAAATACACTGTACCAACATAAACAAGGAATCACTAAAGCACCACAGTGAAATTCATTTTATTTAAATAATCATAAATAAAAAAAATAGATAACATCAATGTTTTACGATTCTTTTTGATTTTTTTTTAAATACAACACTTAAGTTTTAAAAGAATACTACTTATAAATAAGACATTTTTAATTTTTTTTTCCTAATAAAATCCGTTATTTCATTAACTATTTGAATCAGTAAACAGCAATAAAGCAATATCGAGAATTAATAGTTATAAAATATTATAAAAATAATTGTAAAAATAAATTGTATATTTTTTTAAATAAACAAAAGTAAGAGAATACTGGAAGGATGTAGAGATGAAGCCAGTAAATGTTTTGTAACTTCAATCTAGTGTTTCTTGAAGAGGGCTTTGGGCTATGTGTGCGCCGATCTAGCAATGGTGTGTTTGCAGGTACGATCAATTAAAATCAACAAGTGAGTAGGTAAAAATAATTGAAAACTGTGTGGGAAGTTGGAGGTTTTGACAAAACGAGTTAAAACATCTTTTAGTCATCGATGATAAATTATAGGGTGTTAATGACAGCTGAAGAGTGGACAAGGGCTTAAGAGACCCTTAGTAGTCGATGAGGAATTACAGGAAGTGAACAATACGCAAGGGGTGGACAAAGGGCATCTGAAAGCCCTCAATTGGTCTGTCAGGTATTACATGTGTCAATGATAGCTGAAGAGTGGATAAGGGCTTAAGAGACCCTTAGTAGTCGATGAATTACAGGAAGTGAACAATACGCAAGGGGTGGCCAAAGGGCATCTGAAAGCCCTCAATTGGTCTGTCAGGTATTACATGTGTCAATGATAGCTGAAGAGTGGATAAGGGCTTAAGAGACCCTTAGTAGTCGATGAATTACAGGAAGTGAACGATACGCAAGGGGTGGCCAAAGGGCATCTGAAAGCCCTCAATTGGTCTGTCAGGTATTACATGTGTCAATGATAGCTGAAGAGTGGATAAGGGCTTAAGAGACCCTTAGTAGTCGATGAATTACAGGAAGTGAACGATACGCAAGGGGTGGCCAAAGGGCATCTGAAAGCCCTCAATTGGTCTGTCAGGTATTACATGTGTCAATGATAGCTGAAGAGTGGATAAGGGCTTAAGAGACCCTTAGTAGTCGATGAATTACAGGAAGTGAACAATACGCAAGGGGTGGCCAAAGGGCATCTGAAAGCCCTCAATTGGTCTGTCAGGTATTACATGTGTCAATGATAGCTGAAGAGTGGATAAGGGCTTAAGAGACCCTTAGTAGTCGATGAGGAATTACAGGAAGTGAACAATACGTAAGGGGTGGTCAAAGGGCATCTGAAAGCCCTCAATTGGTCTGTCAGGTATTACATGTGTCAATGATAGCTGAAGAGTGGATAAGGGCTTAAGAGACCCTTAGTAGTCGATGAGGAATTACAGGAAGTGAACAATACGCAAGGGGTGGTCAAACGGCATCTGCAACCCTTCAATTGGTCTGCGGGGTATTACAAGTGTCAATGGCAGCTGAAGAGTGGACAAGGGCTTAAGAGACCCTTAGTAGTCGATGAATTACAGGAAGTGAACGATACGCAAGGGGTGGCCAAAGGGACTCCAAAGGGCATCTGAAACCCTTCTATTGGTCTGTGAAGAAAATTTTCAAAGTTTATAATCATATTAGTGTCTCTAATTAAACATTAAAAAAAAATCACAAGTTTACTGAATAAAAATTATAAATTATTTTTAAATATTGTACAAAACAAATGAGCCTTAAAATTAGTTTAGTAAAAATTATGATTAATTTTTAAAATGACTTCTAACAGTAATGAGTCATACCTGAGAAAGCTTTGCCCAAAAGGAGGGAATAATTCCAAAAAACTTATTAAGAAAAAATTATTCATGAACTAAATTCATGTTGGAATATTTTAATTGTCATAAAGGTTGTGATAAATTATCAATTATCAGACATAATATCAATTATCAATGCTACAACACTTCCAATACTCCATCCACATTAGCACCAATCAAGCCCTCTTCAATGATTTTTTTTCCTTAATGAACTAACATAAAAAATAGTTATCTATTCGTTTGTTCACATATATTTAATAAACAATAATATTAATATGCATATATATATAATAAATTATCATAATATTTATTAAGTTTATAATAAATGTTAAAAACTTTTTATTCTTTGTTTCTTTCGTAATCACTGATTAAAATTTAAAATGATTCGATTAAATTATCTTATAATTTATATTTCAGATTACAAAGTGGAAAGTTTGCCATTTCCTTAATAAACAAATTAACTTAAATGATTTGAAATTATAATATCATTAGTAATTAGCAATTATACAAGTAATATAACTAAGCTGATAATTGACTCATTAATCTCAGATTTACTTAAATATAAAGCAATACCACTTTATTCGTATGATGTTGGAATTACAAAGTACAGAGAGCTAAACACTAAGTTATTAGCTTTTCATTTATTTACCGTTAAGTTGAATAGAAATGTTAATTAACTGTAATATCACTCATTAATGGGAATCTACATTCCTTTAATATCAATAATCGTTTAGAGAATCTCAAAACATGACTCATATTGCCAGGGGTAAATAGATTCAATTATTATCAATTTAAAAACTACTATTTCAAAAAGTCACCAAATTAAATTAACAGTTTGATAGTTCATTCCTCAAAGCAATATTAATAAACATAAAAAATTATGAGTTTTTTGGGTCTTACAAGAAACATACTTTGCACTAGTGCTAACTTTCATTAAATTAGTTATTACTTTTTAAAATCGTATTATATTCTAGAATAAGGTTTTGTAATATGTCAATGTGTTTAATATGATTCAAAGAAATTAAATGAACATTGACGCTAATGTGCAGTGTGTACGTTTGATATTAATTTTATATTAATTTTTTCCCAATAACATGTCAATGTTTGGTGTTTTATATTAATTTTTTTTTTATTTATAATGTTAAATATATTTGACGAACCAGTGATAATAATGTTATGTGTATATGTTTCTTGTAACGATCAAAATCTATAATAAATCATATTGTAATTTTAAGTAATTCATATTTATTTTACATTTTTCTGTTCAATAGTAATAAAAAAACCATTTTTTTTACTCTTCTCTAATATAGTATTTAATATAATTATAAAACACAACTTTCCACTTTTAACTGAGAAATACCGAAAATTCTTCCTTTTTTTTATTATTATTAAATAAAATTAATAAATAATCTAACCGACACTTTGGCAATGGTTACATATTATTTACAATTCTACGAGCTGCATGAATACATATATAATATGTTGGTTTTTTTTTTACAAAAAAAAGCTAATACATTAAAACATAAATATATATTCGAGAGCATCTCAAAAGTAATATGATACGCTTTGAAACAGGTTAGTTTTATAAATGATACAGTTGAGAATGTTAACAATAAGAATGAAAAAGGCGATGTAATAGAATACACCAGTTACCTCACCCAGTCTATTTACAATCCTACAATCCACCATCAACCAGTTGTAGAAATCTATTAAAATTGTAAAAATCTATCTCAATTCACACCTAATAGAAATGTACAAGTATATATATATATATATATATATGTATATTTATATTTAAAAAAAACAATTACGAATTTATGTATTAACTTTTTGATCGTGTTATACATTTGATAAGTCAAGTGAAAAGCCAAAAAAAAAAAATTAAAACATTTTTAAGAAATTAATATGATTTATTAAAACCAATGTTGTTGGAAGCAAGAGCACTGGTTAAATATTTGTGTGTTTATATTTCTGGTACAATAACCAGAGAAGGGGATGTGTTGTAGCGTAAAAAAAAGTTGAGAAAACCACTGAACTAACGCTAAAAAAACAAAAATCAAAAAATTTTATCAAACTTTACAAGGTATGTAAAGTTTTGGAGAAAAACACAATATTAACGTATTTTTAAAATATTTTGCTTACCTTGGAAAACAGACAAAATCCCCCACCCCTCTTTCGAAGAAAGACATACTAGGATTAAAAACCCCACTTTTTAAAAGTTTACTATCCCCACTGTATCTTTATTATATATCGGTTGACTTTCCTTAATTGATTTATGTTATAAATGGACAAAAAAAATAGAGGACAAAGTTCTAATTTCATGGAGTCACTTAAATGTTACCATTGGAATTGTTTTATAAAGTCATCCACCCCAAACCCTTTACATAGTGGAAGCAGATCACTCAATAAAGGTGGACGGCGTAAATGAAACACTGATGAATTACTGTAAATAAGAGAATTTTTCTATCGAGGAAATTAAAAATGATAGGTAGCGTTCTATCTAACATATATGTATGTGGGGTTTATGTCATCAGTTTGTTACTATAGTGGTTTATAGCTGTCAGGTTTACTCATCAGTGGAGTTTATGTCGTCAGGTTCTTGTCAGAGTGGTTTATGCCTATCAGGTTTACTTGTCAGTGGAGTTTATGTCGTCAGGTTCTTGTCAGAGTGGTTTATGCCTGTCAGGTTTACTTATCAGTGGGGTTTATGTCATCAGGTTGTTACCAGAGTGGTTTATGCCTGTCAGGTTTACTTATCAGTGGGGTTTATGTCGTCAGGTTCTTATCAGAGTGGTTTATGCCTGTCAAGTTTACTTACCAGTGGGGCTTATGTCATCAGGTTGTTACCAGAGAGGTTTATGCCTGTCAGGTTTACTTATCAGTGGTTTTTATTCACGTGATTTTCTCCAAGGGGATTTCATCAAGGACTCATTTATTTTGTACAGTATATAATATATAACATTTTCATAAATATATTTACTTGAGTGACTTTTACTAACTCTTTAACTTATTCTATATCTCAAATTCGTTGCATACATGCTTAGCATCAACCGAATGTCTTCTGGATCACTCTATTTCTTTAAACCTCTTTCCATTAAGTGTATACCTAATTTATTAAACATTTCAGAACAGTGGTTTTCAGTATGCTTCACAAATATCACACAAGGGCACAGAAAGTATTATATTTCTCGTCTTTACTTATTATTATATAACTATAACGTCTTACTTCGTATATCTCCTCATGTCTCTAACTGATTCGGAACTCCTCCATTATCAGGAGCAAAATCAAAGTTATAAACAAAACGGTCGTCATATGAGGATAATATAGTAGAAATGGGATAGCCGGGGTCCTGATAAACAGTCTACAAGCGAGTTGTAGAAACCAAACAGAATATTTTTGATTAGTACAACACTCAACGTTTAGAGAATCCAATCGACGTCTCTGAGCCTAGAAGCTCCTGAGGCCTCTAAACACCGTAAACCAGGTAAAACATTTGTCTGTAATAATAACATTTGCAATAACAACAATAATATAGTTTTAATTTTTTTCTGAACCCAAGATGAACTTTGAAGGTTAAACTCAGTTAACATTTACAAATTAACCAAAATTATATCAAAATATATATAAAAAATTAACAATACTTTTAAAATTAGATTAAACTCTTTAAGTAATGAAATGCAAATGAAATAGTAGATATATCATAGTAAATGACTAACAAATAATATTATAAAGATCATCAGACTTTGTACAACTTGAGAACTGTTTATGAAACAGTTTTAATTTAGATTAAACAAAAAAAAATCAAGCATCATGCAAAGAATACATTTTCTCATTATAAATCATAATACGTAGTTAACAACGAACTACAAAGACACTGTAATCATGTTCTTATTACAACGTACAGTTTTTAAAACAGTGCAAATACACAAATGTGTATTTCTATATTACAAACAATCTATAATTCTTTCTATCAAAAATAAAGTTTTTTTTTCATTTTTGCAGGAAAATCACAATAAATAAACACGTGATGCAATCAATGAAGTTTAAACTTTCATTAATTAATTATATTAATAATTAATTAATATAAAACAAGATTTCACATAAACGCGTGAAATAACGTTCAAAGATCAAACCACAATAAGAAATTGATTTCCTTTTTCCTTGTGGTTTATACTTATATAGATATATATTGTTAATGATCAGACCACAATGTTTGATCAAAACCCAAACTCAGTTGGGTTTTGACTCTGACGAAGATCGCTTGTTACGGTTGAAAGGTCTTAGTCTTGTTTTCCCATTTCTTATTGTGGTTTGATCATTGATTGTTATTTCACGGGTTTATGTGAAATCTTTTTATATATTGTTAAATAACGCCCCATATTTATTTGGCTTGTATCTATTTCTTACATAATTTCTCCGATCTCCGGAATACCTTCCTAGTCTAGAGTCTAGAGACCCAATTGAAATTAGACACTGTTAAGTGTGTGTTTTTAATTTCTCTATGTTTCTTTATGTACATTGAACTGTATTTGCCTATTTCGGATCGTATTTTCATCCAAAAAGTATATATATATAGTTTACATAGGAAAGAGAAAAACCAAAAAAAAACACAAACAAAAAAGACTCACAACGATATTTCGACATTCTTCTGCTACTAATTTCTCTATGTGCACTGAACTGTATTTGTCCATTTCGGATCGTATTTTCATCGGAAAAGTTTATATATATATATTAAAACATAACTACGGAGCAGAGTTCGACCAAAGGTAATGTATTTTTTAGCAAAAATTACCTCAAAAGTTCATAGAACCGTTTATTCGTTTCTTGATTGTGGGGGGAGGGGGTGTGATTTCGTTGACTGTTGAGTTACTTGTCTTTATTGTGACTTGTCTGAATCAATGTATATATTATGAAGTCCAAAACAAGAAGGAAAAAGAAAAACAAAAGAAATGAATGATTTGAGGCCTTTCACTTTAAGTCTCTAAGGTTTTTTCTTTTTCCTTTCTTTCTTTTTGTTTTTCCTGCTTTATTTGCTTTTTGATGACATAAAGTGAAAGGGCTCAGATCATTCATTTCTTTTGTTTTTCTTTTTCTTTCTTGTTTTGGACTTCATTGATTGCATCACGAGTTTAATTGTGATTTTTCTGGATATACATATATATGATAAACAGAAAGAAGCGTAACAAAGGACTCTTTTTTTCAATATTTAAACCGTTATAGTGGTCCCTTAGGAGAAGAATTTAATTGACGAAGGACGACATATTGAAAAATGAGTCCTTTTTTTTACGTTTCTTTCTATGTATCATAGTTTATTTTAAGTGTTATCAGTCCTTTTGGATCGCATTTCATTTATCATATATATATATATATATATAGTTTTTCATTGGAAATACGGTCCAAAACGGACAAATATAGTTCAATATAGACAAAGAAACATAGAGAAATCAAAAGAACACACTTACAGTCTGTAAGTGTGTTCTTTTGATATCTCTATGTTTCTTTGTCTATATTGAACTATATATATATATATATATATATATATATATATATATATATATATATATATATATATTTTTTCGTTGGAAATACGATCCAAAACGGACAAATATAGTTCAATATAGACAAAGAAACATAGAGAAATCAAAAGAACACACTTACAGTCTGTAAGTGTGTTCTTTTGATATCTCTATGTTTCTTTGTCTATATTGAACTCTATATATATATATATGATAAGGTCCAATATAACATTCCGACATTTTCCACAACATAACATTCCATAAGCATGAGGTCCCATAAGAGTAGCAGCCTTAACCTTGTGCTCTGATTAATCCGAATAAGTCAGAACTTTAGACCAACCAGGAGCAAGATCCGCTCAGATACCTATTTAAGCTCTTGACTACAAGGCATGCTCTACCTGACGATGACCAACGTTTCATTGGTCGAAAGCTCGTATTATAGTTTGAATATCAGCGATGTCTCTAGGACAGATGTTATGGCAACTGCAGCCAGAGGAAAGAAGAATCGCCCGAAGGATCGAGGCCACCAGCGCAAAGCTAGTGAGTGCAGAAGCTGCTGCAAATTTCAACCACAAATGTTTAAGAGAACACCTGCTGCCAACGTATTCTAATATATATATATATAATAAAACTGCCCATAAGACTATACTTAAAAATTATAACGAAATAACACAAGGATAGACACAGATATAACTCAATCTATTTTCTACAATTGTCGTCGTCAGTAGAAGAAGACTTTTTGTCTAATATGTTATTTGTCTCCTTCCCCCTCCCTACCAACTGGATGGTGGTGGTAGTATCGCTGAGTGTGTAACGGTCGTGATGTTGGACTTCAGTCATCGATCTGCCTCCGTAAGGGACTCTTCGCCTCCTGATTGAGTATGAGAAATGTCGGAATGTAGTGTGAGTTATGTCTGTGTCTCACTTTATGTTATTTTCGTTACAATTTATATATATATATATATGTAACAATATTTTTCTTTTTTATAGAGGTTTGGTCTAGCTTTAATAATATAACACCTTTAAGCCGACGTTTAGTCTATATTTGTAGACATCTTCAGGGCTAGAAATGTCTACACATATGGACGAAACTCAGCTAAAGGTGTTGAATTACTGAAGTTAGACCAAACCTCGATAAAAAAGAAAAATAGTGTTAAATATATGTAGTCGAGATAAGGAAAACATTCAATATACGTATATATATATATATATATATATATATATATATTAGTCCATATTTCAAACATGTGTTTGTCATGAGAACACGGATAGAGAGAAGAGGAGGGAGAGGGAGAGGGAGAGAGAGAGAGAGAGAGAGAGATCGTGATGTTTTCGCCTTCTCCTGATGACGAAGTCGTTTAAAACATGGACTATAGTAAGAATCTTTCTCTGTAATCTGCCCTGTATTAACTTCCACTTTTTATTAAGACCTTTCACAGCATACTTCGTATTTGAATATATTTATATATATATACCATGATAAACAAAAAACGGTCCGGCAGGACAGATAATACTTAAAATAAACTGTGACACTGCCATTACGGTCGAAATATTGAAAAGTGAGTCTTTGTTATGTTTCATATATATATATATGTATTATAAAATAAAAGTTTTTCAGAACTCGGTCAGTTTTACAGGTTTAAATTAAATTTTCTTTGCCAACGTTTCGGTTTTTATTTAAAACCTTTATTTAATAAACAGAAGTAAAAAAATTAATACAGAAAAACTTTTATATTTTGCCTTTCAAAAAGGTTTTAAATAAAAACCGAAACATTTGCAAAAAGAGTTTAATTTGAACCAGAAGAACTGACCGATCTTTTATCAACATTTATATATATACAGTATTAAAGATACCTCTGTTTTATATCATAGTATAAGATAAATAAAAATAGGTTTCTATTTTAAATAAAAAAAAAATTCAATCGTACAACTCGCTTTTAACTACGAGTTCCAACTCCCAACTTACCCAACTTCATAGACAAAATCAAATAATTTTTTACAAAATTTAAATTAATCCTTCCCCCCCTTTCACGATGATAAAATAATTCATAGATGTTTCCTTATTCAAAAATGTTGTCATAGATATAAATTCAATTTAAAATATAAATTTAAAAAAAATACAATTTATAAATGATGTAAAAAAGATTAAAAAAAATAAAGCTATTACAAATAAAAATAAAAAAAATATTAAGTCTAAAAATTAAGGAACTTAATAATTCGATTAAAATCTATTTGCTTATAGCTAATATTAATAATTAATTCATAAAAAGGTTAGTGGAGGCACTGATGTCATGGGATGGAATAGAAACTTGAAAAGGTAAAGGAGTGACACCAAACAGGGTGAATATCACGCCAGACAGAAGTGTCATCTTCTTAAAAAAATTATTCTTAACAAAAACTTGCTTTTGTGGCGACTTTCTTCAAAATTACCAAGCATCACTATAATACCATCTGACGACTGACTATTAATGAAATGTATTATATTAAAAAAAACACTTAGAAAATCAAAATAGGAAACTTCCAGGTGTGTTTATTTCTACTGTGTACTTGGAATAGACAAATATTACTTCCGGTTAGTCAGGATTCAATGTAATGTACAAAAGTATTCTTTTAACATAAAATATTTTTATAGTGTCATCGTTTACTAAAAACAGATTTATTGTTTCTAGGTTATTAAAAATGTTTTTTTTTTATTTCTGTAAAATTAAAAGAATTGTTGAGTGAGAGACAATTAAATATCAAATTTGACAATAACAAATATCATTACTTCATTTTATTTTGTCTTATGGACTGTTTTACTAAAGATTACCACCATATCAGTTTTCTCTTTATAATTGTATCTGTTTTTTGGTCCAATACCGTGATACGTCACAGCGTTTGTTCCAACCCTACGTCAAATAACAGTGAAGGCTAATTCAAGAAAAAATGATCTATTTTCAGCAACAGTCTGCAAATACAAAGAGTGGACCAAAACAAATTCCAGAGTCGACTTGTATCACAGCAAAAACGTTGTATGGATTAAATTAAACAATAAAATTTACAAAAATGTTATTTTGTTCCAATACCCCACTACTATTGTAGGAATGGAGAGTGATGCTAATTTGTTATTTGGTACCCATTTAAAATTTGGGGGAGCCAGGGTCGGATCATACCCTTTAGATGCCTTCAGTACTTAAGACTTTGTTCCCCTATATGCGTCATTCAAAATAATAATAATTATAATAATGAAACTGATGTTCCACGTATCTGAAACTGAATACCTAAGTTCTAGTATTCATTATTAATTAGAAGCCAAGTTGTGATTGATCTATATGATTTCCTAGGAAATAGTTCTCATACCAACAAACATTTATAGAGAGGTACTTGAGAAAGAAAAATGAACAAAATTGTATTTATTGCAGGGTTAAAAGCTAATGAAATAGTTTCCACATATAGAAATTTAATAGTTGTTTACAACGCATTTCGAACACGTAGTATTCTTCTTCAGGCATTAACTAAAAAAGATACAAAATAAAATAAATAAAATCTCTTCCTAATCTTCTTTTACTTTAGATAACTCTGTGATGAAAATGTATTTTTTTTTGTTAATGCCTGAAGAACTACGTGTTCGAAACGCGTTGTTTATACTATTAAATTTCTATATGTGGAGACTATTTCATTAGCTGTTTACCCTACAATCAGTAAATACCACATAACAACTGATTACACTACCTTAGAGAATTTTATTTCAACTGGGACAATATTGAGATCTGGGTCTTTTGACAAACTTGAATTATTTCAACAAACATTGAAGGAACATTGAAAATTCGCCTATAAAAATTTCTGCAGTGCCACTGTTCCCGTGATGCCCTAAGCATGTATTTTTTTTGCGGTTTATGGAGCCCAAAGGGGACCCATGATATTGGATTGTACACTTCTCCATCTGGAGTCTTAAATTTTATTTTACCACAAGTTTATTACAGTGGGGATATTTAACGAATACATGACATCATACAGGCAAGTGACAGACCTTCATCGATGACGTGATGTAAACGATTGTCCCTCTCCCACATGAAAATATAGGATCGTGGACTGGATTCGAACCTCTAGTCTTCAATACTAAAGATAAAATCAGATCTGTTGGGCAACACCTTACCCTACTCTTCAAAAATGAAACTTAAAAACAAAATTGACTCAAAATAAAGTTGTTTTTAAATGGATTTGCTATTTTGTGTCCAACTCCTTATAACAATAATCCATCAATTTCAAGTAATTTTGATATACATGCATATTGTTAAAATAGGTATTTATATATCCGTGATTTTGGAAGGTAACGTTAGCCTTCCATAGGTAATGATGCAGTCATTGCGAAACCGGTCGGGCGACTTCACCAACGATAGGCGAGGTATGACGGTTGATAATAGTGCCCTTTGTGACAAAATACTAGACCACCTTGCTAACATGCACAGCACCTGACATACCAAAAAAACCCAAAGTATCCTATAATGGTGAACTGTTAAAACGACACGTAGGAAAGTAAAAAAAAAATATTAATTCAACGAAAAATAGCTCAGAGGAGAAGAAAAACAACAATACGCTACAATATTTCGAAATCAATCAGCATCATCTGAGGAAGAAACTACAAGCTGAGGAATGCGCACAGAATCAACACTGGTATTACTGCCATCTACTCAAGGAAAGGGGACAAATAGAAAAATAAAACCAAAAAAAAAATAAAATAAAAAAAATAATAAATAGAAAATAGTAAAATAATAAACTAAAAAGAAAAAGTAAATGAAGGTTAAATATTCAACAGTATAATAAAAAAAATATTAAATAAGACTAAAAATAAAACTAAACAAACCGAAGTAATGGATATTTTTATCCAAATTTTCTATTCTGTTGTTGTTATATAAAATGTTACACTTTTGTTATTTATTATAATTATTTTTTAAATTAGCGTATTTTTTTGCGTGTTCTCCAACCCTCTGAGAGGTAAGGAGTGTGGTTTCCAAACCTCAATAACGAGTAACAATACTGCATGTCAGTATGACTTCCAAAGCGGTTTGGTTCTTCTTCAGATGACAACAGATGTCAATTAATGTAAGCAGTTCATTTGAATAGTTTCTAATATAATGTTTATATTTATTTAAATTAATAGAATTTACAGCTATTTATCAAACATCTGTGCAAACTTGAAAAACAATGCACTGGTAGATAAAATGATGCGGTATGTGTACTATACTGTAGATTGGGCTGCAGGAGTAACCAAAGGGATGGAAAAAATAAAAGGGTTTCCTACGAAGAACTGTAATACGAGGGCATAGGAGACCAATTTAGGAGAAGTCTGGATTAGCACATACATGCTTGTCTGGACGGATAGATTCACTGAACCAGTGCGCAGTGGCAGTGATGTTTTTAAAACTGCCGTTCCTTAAATACGATTAAAAAAATATTAAATAGTCTTTGACAAAGCGTAAATAAGTCAAAAAAAAGAAGGAAATTAGTGAAGCACAATATCATTGGAAGTGAGTTGGAAGGCGTTTATACTGTTGTCCCATAGGAGAAACCAACTCTGGTGGAGTCGGAATCAAGTGTGATGTCTTCTGGGGAGGCGAGATCAACACAGACGGAGGCAGGTTGACGGTGCCAAGAGTGGGGTGAAGGGGCGGAGGCCTCGGAACTGAGACTGTCGCCTGCGGCGCGGAAACGAGTCTCTTCGCGACCGTCTTCCAGCGCCCTGCAGCCAAACAACATCAAATGAAAACCAATTAGGATAATCTTATAAGAGTAAAACGGTAAACAGCACTACAATGATGTTATCTTTAATATGGTAGAGCATCAATCACTGACCACTTCCAGCAAAAATTCATAAACTTAATTAAAGGAAAGGTATATTTAGCAAGCTTAACGACAACAGTGCATCGCATGATTAAAAAGGAAAGGACTTTTTTGTAAAAATTACACTGACGGTAATGATAGAGATGTTTGTTAGGATAAGGTTTTTTTTTTAACTACGTTAATACTGCTACTGAGAGTAGTGCAGTGATGTTTGTTAGGATAAGGTCTTTTCTTAAACCACATTAATACTGGTCTGAGAGTAGTGCTAGAGATGTTTGTTAAGATAAGGTCTTTTTTTTAAGTACGTTAATACTGGTCTGAGAGTAGTGCTAGGGATTTTTGTTAAGATAAGGTCTTCTTTTTAACTACGTTAATACTGGTCTGAGAGTAGTGCTAGGGATGTTTGTTAAGATAAGGTCTTTTTTTTAAGTACGTTAATACTGGTCTGAGAGTAGTGCTAGGGATGTTTGTTAGGATAAGGTCTTTTTTTAAACCACGTTAATACTGGTACTGAGAGTAGTGCAGGGAGGTTTGTCAGGATAAGGTCTTTTTTTACCAAGTTTATACCGATACTAAAGGTAGTGTTAGGGATGTTTATTAGGAACAAAAGGTTTTTTTTTTAGCTAAAATAATACTGACACACTAAGAACATTTATTAGGAGACAAAAGGTAATTTTAGCAAATATAATACTAACAGCTGTGTTTGGAATGTATATGATAAGAAGGTACGAGGATATCATTAGGATACAAGGTATGTATTTTCTAGCTACATTAATACTAGCACTGATAGTAGTGCTTGATATGTTTATGAGGATACAAAAGGTGTTTTCAGCAAAAATAATACTAACAGCTGTGTTTGCAATGTTTATTAGGTGACAAAGGATTTTAAGTGAAAATAATATTGACAGTGTGCTTGGGATTTCACAGCAGTAAACAAATTACTGCGACCTACTTTCAAAGTCATAAACATATTTAAAAGAAAGGTCTTTTCAGCAAAACAAATACTGACAGAAGTGCTTGGAAAATCGCAGACGAAAAAAAAGTCTGTTTGGGAGAGCCAATACTTACTCTAATGTTTAGAAAAGGTCTTTTTTAGCAATATTAAATAAACAGAGAATTCATCTAGCTTCTTTACAATTTACAAAGTTATTTCTGCGACTCTTTCATGGTAAAGTACTAAAGTACAATATGTACTTTACTAAAAAAGTACATATGTACTAAATTACTAAAGTACTAAAGTACAATACTCCAATACTACTCCAACCTTTTGGAAAGGTCTTTTTTAGCAATACAATTAAATAAACAGAGAATTCATCTAGCTTCTTTACAATTTAGAAAGTCTATTTCCCCGACTCTTTCAGGGTTATATGCCGTGTAAGGCGCCATGGCAGAGATGCGTTACAACAGACCTGAGAATGAGGGAGCAGAGGGGGTTGTCCATTGGGATGGGGTTGTCGGCGTCCCGGTTGTAGACAGTGACGGCGATGTGCACGGGGTGCGGCAGAGGCAGCGGGATGAGCAGCTTGTCGGCGCTGTACACCTCACCAGGCCTCTTCCAAGGTCTCGAGGGGCCTCGCGCAGTCTCTCCAGTCCCACTTCTACAACAATGTTTCATTAAAACTGCCGGCTTTAAACATATTTTAATCCCTTTATTTATAATTCTATAATAGGCTTCATCAGGCGTGGAGAGCCTGGGGCCTTAAGGCCATATTTGGCCTTTTGAACTATGAAAAGCGGTTTGTTGAGTAAAAATGTTTCAAAACTATAACAAAACAATAAATTGATAAATGTGGAATTGATTCAGAGCTAAAAACTTGTCTTCTTACTAAGCTGAACGAAATAATTCAAAATGAGCGTGACATCAACATCAGTCGGAAAATTAAGAAATTAATCAATATGTATAGAGGAAAGGTATGTCTACCAGATACCAATAAGTGTTTCATAAATGTTTCAAACTATGAATTACAAGAAGATGAAACTGAACTACTCTCCCTAGGGATTAAATGCCATATTAAGCCTAAGTTTAACTCAATCAAAAAGAAAACGGAAATCGAAGTACTGTATCAGTCTTTACTGGAATTAGAACAAGATGCAGTAAGCATTAAACCTACACCACCAGCTCAAAGCCGAAGCAACTAAGCAAAGGGACTATAAGCCGAGTCACCTTCTGACGAAAAGATTTAGTAAAGCTGCCAAACGCTTGAGAGAAAACGAATACATCATAATTAGAAGAGTAAACAAGGCAAACATGTTCGTAACTCTAGACAAACTGGACTACAAACAGAAACTCGATGTAATCCTGAGTGACCGTTCCAAGTTCAAACGTATTAACCGGAATAACGTTTGTTAACCGGAATAACCTCTACTAAAAACAGAAGTTAACCAACTAATCAAAGAAGCAAACAAGGGAAACAAAGTTAAGATTCTGCAACTTATAGTAGGTGAATATTCACCGGGATAGTTGTACGGAAATGTTAAGGCACACAAGACTGGTTACCCACTAACATATATGAGTACGACATATATATGTTGTACCTGGGTACGACCTATCATACCATAGGTAAACACTCCAAGTTATAAAATTAGCGACGAGTTTAAACCTAATAATATCACAGTACTTACCAGCCAAGTATATACTACATTCAACGGACAACTTCTTAGAAATCATACGCACCTGCAGGCCTAGTGGAATGTTAGCATCACTGGATGTAGAATCATTATTTACAAATGTTCTGGTAAGAGAAACTATAAAAATTATATGTGACCAGGCCTACAACCATACCTCTCTGCACCTCCACCATTTAAAACGACAATTTTGGAACAGTTACTACTAGCGAGCACAACCAAAAACCCTTTTTACCATATAGACGGAACCTTGTATTGTCAGACCGAGGGAGTAGCTATGGGTTCACCTCTAGGAGTCACGTTTGCTAATTTCTACATGTGCCAACTAGAAAATAACATCATGAGCAAAATATTATGCATATCAAACCAGCCGTATACTGTCGATACATCGACGACTGTTTTCTAGTGATTGACAACCTCGAAGTGTTAGAGGAATCAAAAGAAAAAATTGAAAGAAATTCAGTGCTTAAATTCACATATGAAGTAGGATACAATAAAACCATTAACTTTTTGGATGTCACACTAAGAGAAACAAGTGACAAATATTCGACAGCAATGTTTTTAAACCCACACACAGTGGAGTTTACTTAAACAGTAAAAGTGAATGTCCCACGAGGTATAAAAGAGGGACGATAAAGGGGCTAATCCATAGAGCCTACAAAACGTCTTCAGACTGGAACATTTTCAAGAGAACAGTAAACGAACTGAAACAGTTATTTATAAATAATGGTTACAGTAATAGGGAATTCGATAAACAGCTAAAAGATTATATGAATAACCAAAGAAATTAAAAAGATAAAGAAGAAGATACTGAAGGCAACAATAACACGATATATTATAAGAATCAATTTTCAAACAACTATAAAACCGATGAAAGAGTACTAAAGCAAATAATAACAAACAATGTCAAATGCAACCGACCAGTAGATAAACTAAAAATATGTGTGTATTATGAAAGCAAGACCACAGCCCAGATAATCATGAGAAATAACACCAGAGTGCAGCAACCCCTCCAGCAAACCAACCGAGTATATGAGTTTACTCGCTCTACTGGAAACCGCGAGTTCCAAAATTCTTCATACATTGGGTCCACACTTACAACCCTTTCTAGATGCCTAACGATGCACCTTTCTACTGGGGCACCTAAGGATCACAAGAAACAATTTCACAATAGAAGAATAGACAGGGAACGCTGGTAAAAAACACAAAAGTTATTGCCCACCTAAATGATGAGAAACGTCTCAGAATCTTGGAATCACTATATATTTTAGAAAAATTGCCACAGATTAATAACCAAAATTCAAATTTTAATAGAGTGCTAAAACTTTTTGCAAAATGCTCAACCACCCACCCACAGCAGAAAAAAAATGAATACAATTTAGGCAGAACACACTCCTAGCTAGGAGAAGCAGAGTATAATGACCCAGTACCTGGACATCCCTCCACCACAGATGCCGCCAGCCACCCTCCAAAAGCCTTACGTGAAATGTAGACTTGAAACGCGGTATTGTGTTACCCCCCTAGCATAATTATCTCCGTGCGTTAGTATTAGTTTATAGTTTATAAAATAAACCTGATGATGGTCTTTTAAAAGACCGAAACATGTCGTTTTTAAGAAGTTAAGTGTAAGTGTAAATTAATGGCAAGTATTAGATAAAAAAAGAAGTTAGGGTAAAAATAAGTGGAATAAAATTAATTATGGACAGCTGTTGCATACGCTACCTCATACGAAGTGTAGTACGCTACCTCGTACTACAAAGAATTCTATCAGAAAACTGGAAAATCTTTCCAAAAAACTAACAAGAGTGGAAATAGGTGAAAAATTCATGAATACATATCTACAAGAAGGAATCCTTATATGCATATAAAAATATTTCACATAAACACGTGAAATAACAATCCATGATCAAACCGCAATAAGAAAATGGGAAAACAAGACTAAGATCTTTCAACCGTAACAAGCGGTCTTCGTCAGAGTCAAAAACCTAACTGATCAGTTGGGTTTTTGACTCTGACGAAGACCGCTTGATATATATATATATATATATATATATTATCAAACCACAATAAGAAAATGGGAAAACAAGACTAAGATCTTTCAACCGTAACAAGCGGTCTTCGTCAGAGTCAAAAACCCAACTGATCAGTTAGGTTTTTGACTCTGACGAAGACCGCTTGTTACGGTTGAAAGATCTTAGTCTTGTTTTCCCATTTTCTTATTGTGGTTTGATCATGGATTGTTATTTCACGTGTTTATGTGAAATATTTTTATATGCATATAAGGATTCCTTCTTGTAGATATGTATTCTATATATATTATATATATATATATATATATATATATATATATATATGTCTAAAACTACAGTTTGTGGAGTTTATTGTAGTTTAAAAAAGGTGGCAAGGGGTTGACGGTGCTTAGATTAAAGATTATTATTTCAGGATGAACTTAATAGTGTGACTTGGGTTTACTTGTTGTGGTGCCTGGGGTTGAAGGCAGAGATGTGAAGGTGAGGCGGGTGGACGTGGATGTTGGCCTTGGGGGCGTAGACGGGAGCGAGCAGGTCGAGGCCTCCAGCACCGCGGACCACGTCTCGGTACCTGCTCAAGTCTAGCCCAGGGCCAGTCTGAAACACCAGTCAACCGAGTCAGTATTCATCAAAACTCAAAATACGTAACCACCAAAGCCGTCATTCATCTCCATTTTCAAAACATATACATAAATCTTTCGACATCCATCATGATGGGATGTACTAGTTTTACGGAATTGGTATGCATCTGGAAATTCACCTAAAAAAAAAAATCAAAACTTCATCAATCACTACATCTAAACTTTACTTTGAAATTAGAAAATGAAACATTAACACTTTCAAAACTTGTAGTTGGTAATACATTTCGAAGTATTTTGTCGTCGATATCCCCGATTAAACAAATATTCTCATGCAATCGAAGCAACTCCATGATTTTTAAATCTGATGTTACTTCAAAAATATTAGGAAATTCCCTAATATTTTCCGAGATTTACTTACCTCCCACGTGAATAAATCGAGGGTCACAGTGGGTATTGAACTTCGGACTACCAGCCCAGAGGCGAATACATTAACCACTGAACTAACCTGGCCCTTATTCGATCGTTATTCTTCGAAAGATGTTAATTTCTTATTCTTGATGAATTTTCAAATATAGTTCAGTTCAGCCAACACCTGTCCTTGCTGATCAACCATTTGACGCCTTGCTTTCCAGCAAAACTGTGCTCGTCCATGTATGTAATTTTCAAATACGGGTTATACGTTGAATGAAACTTAAAAACAGACAAATCAAGAAAAAAATGATCAGTAATCAGTAATCTTTTTTTGAAAAGTTTAATATTATGCCATACAACCTGTAACGGATTTATGAAGAAAAATAAAATACGACTTGAAAATAGACAAATAAAGAAAAAATGAATCTCTTTATGTTTTTTGACAGTTTACTATAATATCACCTGTAATGTTTCATTAAAGAAGAAAATAAATTATGACAGGAATAGATGTCCTAAATATACCTCGAGTCTAAAACTAGTGTCTGAATCATCAAGTGGAGACAAGAAGTCAAGACTGAAGATATCCGAATATATATAGGCTGCCAGCCCAGGCCAGTCGTTGGCCGAGAGTCCTCTCGCCTCCCACAGATCTGGCTGGGGCAGGCGACTCAGCACGTGGCTCGGGTAGAACTTCTCCAGCATCACTGCTCCTTGCTGGATCGCTATCTGCAAACAGAAAGAAGCATATATCAGTTATTGCAACGAAGGCGATCATGCTGTTTGTGAACATTTTGATAAAACAAAAGGAGCTTTGAATTCATACAAGAGGCAATGGGGTCTTCTCTAATATCCTCATGTTGGAAATTTAACTATTCTATAGTGATTTTTATTAGAAATAGGTAAAACCGTCATACCTCGTAAGATGATCCTGGAGTTGGAGCGCTTTCGGACGTTGTCAATCTTCGATCGCAACAAACCTACTACTAGTGAGTAGGTTTGTTGCGATCGAAGATGGACACCGTCTGAAAGCGCTCCAACAGGATCATCTTACGAGGTATGACGGTTTTACCTATTTCTAATAAAAATCATATTAACCACAGTGGTATTAACAATATGCATGTATTCTATAGTGTATAACAGTGATGGTCAAAGTACGGCCCGGCCAAGTGCGGCCCTTCGAGGTAGTCAATCCGGCCCGCGACATGGTTTTGAATAACCCTATAAATAAAATACAGGTGTTTTCTACCATGAAGCTTCGTAAAAACAGAGTTAAAAACCGATTGACTGACGACCATTTAGCTTCACTAATGTGAATCAGCTCATCCCAGTTTCTATCAAATTATGAACAACTTTTAGAAGCCAGTCACAGTTTCATCTGTCACATACGCCTTCATACTCATCTAAAGAATAGTCAATTTATGTAACTTTTTTGTAGCATATTATAATATAAGTTGTGTATGATTTAAAAGTCAAAAATAAAGTTTAACACTTAAATAAATCTCTCTTGATCTTTTTTTCCGGCCCGCCTGGATATTTTTTTAGTTTATCTGGCCCTCCTCTAGGAAAGTTTGCCCATCACTGCTCTATAACTATACTATAGTGTTTCTTGGAGACTCTCAAGAGGATATTGACAACATTTCAAAATATTCACCAAAGGACTGCAAAACAACTGTCAAGTTCAGGCGATTGTTATATATATTTACTTATTGATATAGCTTCTCGACCATTGATTTTTAAAGCTCAAATATGGGTTTTTTGAGGATTTTTTCTATTTCTATAAAATGAAAATGTTCAAGCAATAAGATTTCTAAATTTAAGTGAAAACACGACATGTAAACTTCTAGGAAACGGTTTCTTAAAATTATTTGTTTTGATAATTGTTTTTTATGTTAAAAGTATATTCTCACCTAAGTTTCTTTTATTGTGTATTAATTCTTTTGCATAAATATGCTATGAAACAATACATCTATTGGATTCTAAATAAACATTCAATTAGTAATTATTTTAATTTAATTATTAAAATGTTGCTCATTTGGTTATTTAGTCTAAGAATCTGATTATTATTCAAAAATGTTGAGTTATAGGTTTATGGACCCAAGGGGGCGGTCACTCGAAAAAGTTTGGGAAACACTGCTCTATATCGACTCTCAACAGTGCAGATGTTAACCTGAAAAGAAAACTAAATGTTCGAAACTCCTTGTTAATTTCATTTTAAATATATATTGGGGGGGGGGTTTGAGACGAATTCTTGAAATCCCTCAATACGAGTAAATACCACACCATAATAGACGGCACAAGTAATGACGTATAATTTATAGAAAAGATAGTCCCTCAGGACTCAAATGTCATTCTAAATTCATTAGTTCTGCAAATGTTCTTTAAAACAGTCAAATTTGAGGATTCAGGCAATGAAGATTTGAGGATTCATCAAGGAGTGAGTGTCTATGTATGATAACTATTATACTCATTAATTATCGTACTATGGTAAAACCTGGAACAGAACTCTAAACCAGTAGGACAGAAAGCAGTGGGGGTCCACCCCGGGTGACATGTATCAAGAATTTTGACGAAGTAAAAATAAGAAATAGAAAAAATTTAAAGTAATAAAAAGATAACAAAAAATTTGAAATTTTATACCAAAATCAGTTTTTAAGGTCCTAATTGTTTTTACTGTTTTTAAACAAATTTTCAACTGGCATATTTGCAAAGTAAAAAGTAAATTTATTTTACATTTTTCAAAACTAGTTTTTTAAGTGGTTGAAAATGTATTATATTTATTTACATAGCCAATTAATTTTATTTAACAATTTTCTTATGATTTGAATTATACGATTTCCTTTCTAAAAAATCTTTGGTTTTCTTTGATGACGATTTGAATATGTATACGAATACTGTAATAACAGTTACGTCTGGGACCAATGACAGCTGTCTAAAATTAAGATCTTTGATTACAATTTCATGGAAATAAATATTTTCTGGACCTTCTGGAGTTTTGAATATTAACGGATTATCAACGACCAGGAGGGCAGCAAATCTTATGACCACCCCGGGCAGCAAAAATAGTTACTATACCCCTGACAAGAAGACGGACGTGATTTGAAACCAATTTCGAAAGGCGTTACACGCATTATTTATCCGGGCTGATGCTATAGTAATTATCGTGACCTGGAGCAGGTGAAAAGTTAAGCGGATGCATACCTTCAGGTCAATGTCGGACATCTTCAGCTTTGCCCTAAACGTGGGCGAGATGGACAACTGAAGATCTCTTCTTCGTTTGTCTAGTTTTTCTTCTAAAATGGAGACCAAGTCTTCGGCTTCTCTCTCCAATCTTTTGTAAGGACCTGAACGTGAAAGGCTTCCGGAGAATGGCCCAAAGCACACAGTCACGAATTGCCTGCAATCAATTGGGAGTAATTCAAACATCATACATCAAATACCAGAAATGGTTCAAACCATCACTCTAATTTCATTCAAACTTTAAAATATTCAACTGAGTATTATCAAAGCTAATTGTTTCAGAAATAAATCCGCATATATAGTTTACCACTTTATCACCTTAATACATTTATCTTTGATAACTTTCAAATCTTTAAAAGTTCAGAGCCACAGCGACTACAAAGTTTTTTAAACAGATTTTTATCAAATCAAAATAAACCTTTTTTTTCAAATAAAATATCTACTCTCAAAAAGTAAAATATTAGCGCCGAACTACCTTTCCGTGTCATTGTGAAGAACTTAAATATGAAGTTTGGTGATAATAACTCTTTTGGATTATGAGATATCCTGCATCGGACATTCTGAGTTATCACACATACACAACGGCACTCACACTCGTACAGGCGCACACACACACACACACACACACACACAGACACATACACACAACACACACTCGTACACAAAGAAACACACAAACACGTAAGCAGTCAGAACCACCCACACGCAAATACACAAACACTCTAACGCACACTCCCGCGCACTCAGAAACACACGAACTCGTACGCAAGCTCACACACACACACACAGCATTTAAGCCGCAGAGGGGTCGATTATGAAAGAACCTCAACTGTTGCAGTAAACTTGTTGCTCACCAACCTTACCAACCAACCAACTTCTTACGCAAATAATGTTTATATATTGACATTTCAGATTAACACGGCATCGTTAGACAGGATGTTGCAAAATCTGGGGAATTCCAAACCAACTTCTTTATAAGTAAAGTTATTATCAAAGTCATTGACAGTGATTTAACTCATATACATATACATACAGTGACTGTTTTCATATAGGTAGCTCTAAATCAGTCATGTAAAGATGACTAATAATTAGAATTAAAGCCGGCGGGGGGGGGGGGGGTCAAATCTTACGACAGCCCCAGGCGCGGCAAAAATAGTTGCTACGCCAATGCTGGAGTAAGGTGAGGGTCATTCTAATACAGCACTAATTAAGCAAGGTGAGATGCTATATCAATGGTACTAATATCACTTGGTGTCATTCATCCAGGTTGTAACAATGCAAATGTTGCTTAACTTCAGCAATCTAATCGAAATCGGTATATTCAAAATAGCTATAACTGTCTGAATATAATAATGAAAATACAAAAAAAAAAAATAATAAACCAGTTTACCTGAAGTCCTTCTGAGGTTGTAGTATTTTCTGCTCCATCTGATGTTGGTAAGCTGCCAGTTCGTCTAGCTCTAGTTTAGCTTCAAAAGCAGCCAGGGACTGTTCAGGGCTGATCTGAAATTAAACAATTTTCACTTAACATGATTATAAATGTAACATATACATAATAACCAGGGGGGTAGATTAACTCAGTGGTTAACGTACTCCCCTCTGAACTGGAAGGTTCTGGGTTCGATCCCCATCTGTCCTTCGATTTATTCACTTTGGAGTTGAATAAATCTGAGTACATCGTTCCTCGTAGAGGACGTAAAACTGTCAGTCCCGAGCCTGTACGTTGTCAGATACTCGTTAAAGATCCCTACTTACTTCAACTTACGGCTTCAAGTCTTACTTTTTTGAGATATGCGAAGACTTCCAGTAATTGTCATTAGTGTAGACCAACGACCAACGACCAACGAATATATCCGCACACTATATTGCACGTCGTAACTAGCAGTTCCAGACCAGACCAGAGGCCTAACTTGGAATGTCAGTAATTCATGTCAGATATTAAGTTCGTCTGTACAGTAAAGATGTCGTATTCGCGGTCATGTGGTCTTGTTGAGGTCATGGTTTTCAAAGTTTTTAGTCATCAGTTGGAAAAGTAGTCAGATAGTCAGTGGATGAAGTAATCGTTCAGTGTGGTTGAGGAAGGTTGGTGGCAGGATTTAGAGTTTGTACAAGGAGGTTTGGATGAGTAGATAGTTTGTTGTCTTCATTGGTAGTAAGTCGAGTGATGTAACTATCTATGGATTCCATTTTCAAATCATGGTAAATATCAACATTACGGGTGGTGTAGATAAAGAAAGAGAGAATGACCGTGAAAGAGAGAGAGAGAGAGAGAGGAGAGAGAGAGAGAGAGAGAGAGAAATCGCAGACCTCCAAAGATATTTGTATGGTCGAATGTAGCCTGGGAAATATTTTTAGCTCCATAAATCGAATCACAATGAAATTTGAATAGTTCACAGAACTATTTGAACATTCAGTTTCATACCATTTTTTTATATAATGAAATACACTTGAAGCACATCAATTTTACGTTAGTTATAGTTGATACATGAGGCATACTTGGTAGAAGTAGTTGGTGTTGAGACCAGGCCCGGCTATTCGCTTGACGATGAAGCTATCGCAAGCGGGTATCCGACCTCTCTTCTTGATCACCATGTGGAAGACAAGGGCGTCCCATGCCAGTCGCCCACAAGCCCTTATTATGGCCACTAAAAAACAAAGTTATTTGTAACATAAGACGACACAGTGGATACAACAATCAAAATGTTTATATCGAGAGTTAGCTGTAGAATACAAAAACAAAATTAAACAACTATTTTAAAAACGAATAAGACGTCGGTGATTCCTGGAACTCATAAAGGGTATCCGCAGAGGTCATATAGTGGCCTTGGATATTTTAGATCCATAGGACATTCATTTTCCTCGACCCTGACACTATTTGAGAAAACTACAATAACCACAAAAGATTATACCTGGATAATTCAAAAGGTGTAGATGTATAAGCGTATTCACATGACCTAATTTGTAATTCCAGCGAAATCAAAGAATGAACTAATCTTGAAAGGAAATGCTACATGTACTTTATGCAGAAATGGTAAGGAAAGGTAAGAGTGGATTTAACACAGAAAAATCAAATAAAATTGGAACAGTAAAGTTTATGCAAAAACAAATGTATACACCTTATAAAATATTTTATAAACATTTGTTTATACATCTTAAGAAAATAAATTCAGGTGTATTGCTAATTCCAGTTCTGTTAGGAGAAAGGAAAATATTAGGAGTATGAATTGATCAGAAGTGGAACTGGAATAAATATGAAAAGAAATTTCTGAGAAGGCATCTGAGCTTGTATATACACTAGTAAAGTTAGCCAAAGTAGATTTGGGTTTGGTAAATGGGACAGCTGGCTGACTCCTAATAGTTGTCAGGACTACCATTGTTCCATAAAGATTCGGTCGTTCTCTCCTAAGTGAGTACCCTGTTTTGATTTGTCATATACCTTTTAGCCTTTCGACCATAATATGGAACAAAGCTGAGCAGTTCGATGTTTTTAACATGGTGTTCTTTAGCCACGCCAAGAAAAACCAGCGGAGCAAGAAAAGGCCACTCCGCTGACAGCCCTAGCGTGCCCAAGGTGGAACTCGCGGAGGTGGTCATCCACGACAGACATCAAGCAGCATAAGTCATAAAAATAAAAAGAACTGAAAAAAAAAATCCAAAGAACCTCAGCTGATCACTTTAGCTGAGGGAAAGGAGCTTTCTTCTGCCTGCCAATAGTATAAACAAACCTCCTGAAGGCAGTACCGAACTTATCAGGTATTCTGTTTTATTTTAGGTAACATTTTAGTTTCTTTATAGCAACTTCAAAAATGTTTATACATTTAATGTTTATGTTGTAGATGTGCCTGGTGATGAATACTAAGTGTTCGAAACGCGTCTTAAAATAAAATCATTGCGGTACAATACAATCACAAGACGTCTTTACTTCTCTGAATAAGTTACCATTAAAAAACTATAACCTCAACTGTACATTAAACGCAACATTCTTATAATTATTGTAGAAATAAAATTAATAAAAGTAACATTGTAGGATAATTATAATAAAAATATGTCAGTCAAATTAGAATTGCATATATTATTAAAATGTAAAAATAAACATGTAATCAAGAAAGAGAGTAAGTTAAAGTAAATACAGTCATGGTACGTTTACTGGCAATAAGAAAAACCTCCCATTCCGCATTTACGAAGGCCCTCAACTCTCGACACCACATTCGAGAAAAACTCGGATAATTACAAAACATATAATATCTAGAAAAATCAATAAAAATCTATTCTTCAAATATATGGTATTTGCCAATGGTATGGTGGCTAATTTGGGGATAGAAAAAGACAAATGTCATATCCTAAAGATTGCATTCTTTTGTAATTCCGTGGACAGGATCAACAAATTACTGATTAGTAAAATTTGTCATTGACTTCATGTTCAAAATATTGACTCTTGGACTCTTGACAGTCAGAGAAAATTCACTAAGGATTTTCACTCCGATTCCATCTTCATAAACTAATTCAATTAACCCTCCATGAAAAAATTCATCGACTCATCGAATTCGACTCTGCCCCTGCTTTAACTGAGAAATTAGATTAAGAATGACTACGTATTCATTAGGAATTTCAGTCAGACTCCATCTTCATTAAGAATTTCGACTCTGCTTCCGTCTTTACTAAGAAATGACACTCTTGCTATATAGTAGTTAAAATTTTGATTCTACTTTCATTAATTGATTTGACTCCAACTCCACCGACAAACCAATGAATCCCCGAATTCGGAGAGTCATAATGGATTTCACTTTAATGAAGAAATTCAATTTCATATCAACCCTGTTGCACAAATATCTTCAGAATGTGATTCACGATTGTAGCTTATTTTTCTAAAAAGAAATGTTGGCAGAACAGCAAAGGATATTTGGTTACCTGTAGAAACTATGAGAGAGAGAAGGGGGCAGAAAACACATGCAACGATTAGAGCAACAGCAGGCTGGAGCAGTCCTCGCAGAGCACCATGCCACAAGACTGCCTCTGCTAGGACGACGAGTCTGTTACGCGTGGGCACTGGAGCATCAACATCCCACACCAAGCCCATGCAGATCTGAAGCAACAGCGTGACGCAGGGCATCCTGAAAGAAGAGTCTGTTAGCTGGCTATGACTTGTACTGTGAGCATGGGCTTGATGATGGAGGATAAGTACCAGATGAAGGCGGTGACAGCGATGATGACGCTGAGCAGAGTAGACAGGATGCAGAGTGGGGGGAACAGCACGAGGATGGCCAGGCAGCCTACCAAACCCTTGCCCACGTAGTTCCAAACCTTGTTGAACTGCCTCGTCATTCCACGCCCAATGAACCCTTCAGCAGAACAAGCACAGACCTTTAATCACTTCTACAAGTAACACTACACATTCCCTAATATCACATATAAATACCACCTCTTCTTAGTGAAATACGAAAAGAAATTACCTTACAGCACTTAATAAATCAAGAAAACATATAAAAACAAAATTTTATAGACTGAACTGAATATATATTTGATTTTCTGAAACTATAAAAACAGAAAAATTATTAACTTTGCCACTAAACCATAAAAAGGAAAGATGATCTCTGACTTCAGATCGGTTTGAGGTTAGAACAAGAGAGAGATCTAAAATATTAAAAATACGGAAGCAGGTTAATTGTCAACCAAATGTACGGTAATAATGAATGAATATTGATGTTTTACTTTAAGATGAGAACGTAATCTGGGATGTATAGGTATACGTACTTTTGTATTAATTGCAGAGACTGTAGTTACATGACACATTAAGAATAGGTCATAAGCAATAATGTAGATATATCAGAATATAGACTTCTCACGTCCGAATAGTTTGATTTAAAATATTTTAAAAAAAAATTGTTAACATTACAAAAAAAAAACTCAAAAGTTGTTACCAGTATCAGGTTTAGAATCATAGTGCGTTGTTGACTTGGATATGTGCCTAGCCAATGCCCTTAACGTGCTGAGCATTGTGGGTGTAGCGGAACTTTGACGTGGAAACAAAGTGCCATTGACCTGAGAAAGCTCTAGATCAGGTGTGAAAGGAGAAGAACAAAACAGAGCTCTAATGCTGACTGGGGAACACCAGGGCATCACCACCTGTAAACAGTCCTCAACGATCAGCAACAAAATAACATTATCATGACAACTACTAATATAAGAAAAAAAAACAGATCACGAAATATCTACATCTACAATATCATATTTAACATATCAACCAGTAAAGTTGATTTACTTATTGATTATTTATCAATCATTGATCAATATCAATATTGATATTGATTACTTATTGAAATGGAAATATGTCACTTCCATTTTAAATTAAAAAAAAAATTTAAATTTCATAAAAAAATTACGTAAACTAGTGCAACCAGTTGAATGCCCACAGACCTCCTGAAATACGAGCAATTTACAAAATATATGTGGACTGACGCAGTAATGTAACATTAACCTTCACATTGATAGCACCTCATGGTGAATACCACGCAATATGTTGACAACCCTTTTTTAGGTACACTTGTAAGCCTGTGTAATACGATTACAGAATAAACAATATCTTTTTAAATTTGTATTAAATGACAAACTAATTTTGTTGTAAACAAGACTTTTTTTTAAAAAAAAAAAGTAAATTATGTAAACTTGTGCAACGAGTGGAATACCCACAGACCTCCTGAAATAGTTTACCTCATACAAACTGTCACCTGTCACCAGTAATCAAAAGTGCACCATCATCATTGATAGCTGTTCATAATGAATACTACTCAAAACACCTGTTTAAATAAACTAGATATATAATTTCTTAGCCTATGCAATGCGGGTACAGAATAAACAAGACTTTTCTAAATAAGAGTTAAATGAACTAAATTTATGTACATACTTTTTTTTAAAAATAAACAAACGGGGGTTTGTTTAAAATTTAATGATGACGGTGGTGCCATCTCGTTGACGCTCCATAAATAAAAAATACATAATTACGTTTCTATTTAGCAACTGGTATTTTACCTGTATAACACATTACTGGGTCAATTCTGTTAAGTTCCAGGGGGCGGAATTTAGACGAAGTAAAAATAAAAAATAGACAAAAATTAAAATAATAAAAGCTAACAAAAATCTGAAATTTTATACCAAAATGAGTTTTTAAGGTTCTAATTGTTTTTATGTTTTATTTCTGTAATACTGTTTTTAAACGCATTTTCAACTGTAACATTAGCAAATTAAAAAGAAATTTATTTTAAATTTTTCAAAACTAATTTTTTAATGAGATTGAAAATTTATTATATTTATTTATGTAGCCAGTTAATTTATTTTAACAATTTTTTTTTATGATTTGAATTATAGTTTTTGTTTTGAAAAATCCTTGGTTTCTTTGCTGGTAACTGTATGTTTACGTATACAAGTATTGTAATAAGATAATAGTCTGGGACTAATAATAGCAATCTACATTTGATCCTTGATTGTCATTCCATGAAAATAACTATTTTGAGAACTTTCTGGAATTTTGAAATTTAATGGATTATCAACGGCAAGCGGGGGGATGGGCGGCAAATCTTACAACCACCTCGGGCGGCAAAGAGGTGGTTATAGGTTATATAAGCCCATTCAGTCGGACACTAGTCTCGGGGCTGGGTTCAGAGTGATCTTTTCTTCTACCGGCTTTGTGCTTCTCTTTTTTAAGACTTTCTTCTGCCCCGGTGAAACTATCAGTATCTTAGAGACTATTGGTCATATGTATTCGGGCAGGACTGTTGTGGCTGGTTTGTGGTGGGCATGGGCCGGCCTAACCAGTTGCGGCGCGTTACCGTCTGGATGTTTCTCCTATTTTCTCCCTGCACCTTTTCTTGCTACCTCTGACTCTTCCCTAACTTACCTAATCTTTGCTATCTCTCAACTCGTTATTAAGTGTTTACCCTTGTATTTTTCCAATTTAATTTTTCCCCTGTAATCCTTGATGAACCCTATCATCGAGTAACCCTCTGTCCTTTTTAGAGACTAACAGGCATGAGATTAAAAGCTTTCGTTGATGAAGGTCGTGGAAACCCGCCTCCGCGAGGTCCAGCTTGGGCACTTCAAGAGGACCGTTTCGTTGTGTATCGTTAGTTAGCGGACAGTTGGTTCTCGTAACGTGGCAAAGGGCTCCATGTTAAAAAACATCAACCTATTCTGCTTTATCATGGTGTGGCTGAAAGGCCAAGGAACATGAATAAATCAAAACAGGTTAGAGGTGGTTAGAGGTTACTACGCCTCCGGTGTCAACTAAAGAAATGAGCCAATGTTTAAACCTCAGAACAGCGCTAAATGCAAGAGCATAAGAGGGGACGTATTAAACAAACAACTACAACCTTCTTTACAGAGGTAAAAGTACAGAAAACCGGGGTAATCTAAATTTATAACTCCCATGAAAAGCTTCTACTTGGAAAGTTTTTACCTTCATTTTATCTTAGCCGAATTCATTAAGTTGCTTTTCTTAAACGAGTACTGAACTTACTCATATACTTTTCTACCTACCACATGACAAATTATGTGATGGTCATTGGTTGTTCAACTAATAGACCTTTGGAATTAGTGGCAAGCACGCTAAACAAACCATAAACCCTTCTCTACTAATAGAATAAGTGAATATTATTAATCTAGAAATTATTCATACTGTTCTTCAATAACCAATCAGCTTAAATGATTTTGGTTTTATTTACCATCAGTAATACCTAAATGATGGTTCCTTTAAAAATACTATCAGTAAGCCATACCATAAAGAAAAAAATAGCATTCCAGGTCCAGCTCCAGGTTCTATGGCAGTAGTTGATCCACCTCCAGAGGAACCAGCGCGTCGTCGTTGTGCGGACAGTCTCCTAAACAGTTAAAACAAGCTGCGTTATAAACTTATAATATTCATTAATAAAAAAAAAATGTTAGAGTCTACATAAAAGTTTAAAGTTTAAAGTGTTTTTATGTGTTAAATCTTCAGACGGTTACAATGGAAGTGGGCAGGAATCTCTACAGATTCGCTTAAGAAAGTTTAGAAAGAAAAAAACTCAGTGGCAACGGCTCTCCTCTGAACTGGTACGTTCACGGTTCAACCTAGCCCTCAATATATTCATGGAAAATGCCATCAAGTAGTGAGTGTGTATGTATGATAACTAGTATATACACTTATTAATTAACATATTGTGGGAAAAACCTGGAACAGAACTCTAAAAAAGTAGGGATAGGAAGCAGTGGCGAAGCACGGGGGGGGGGGGGGTCATGTAACAGGGGGCGGCATTTTGAGGGGGTAAAAACAGAAAATAAAAAAAAATTAAAATAATAAAACGCGAACAAAAAATTTGTAACTTTATACCAAAATGAGTTTTTAAGGTCATAATTATATTTATCTTTTATTTGTGTGATACTGCTTTTAAACAGAGTTTCAACTGTAATATTTGCAAATTAAAAATGAAGTTTACATTTTTCAAAAATAGTTTTTTTAAATAGTTGAAAGAAGAGGGCCAGGTTAGCTCAGTGGTTAATGTACTCGCCTCTAGGCTGGTTAGTCCGGGGTTCCATCCCCACATGGCCTTCGATTTATTCACGTGGGAGGTGAATAAATCTGAGCACATCCTCCTTCGGAGAGGACGTTAAGCTGTCGGTCCCTTTGCATGTACGATCTCAGGTACTCGTTAACGATCCCTACTCTAAAAACGCTTGAGTCAGGCAAAAAATTTAGTACTGCCAATGTAGAATCACTGGTAATTTCGCTCGCCCATTTCTAAAATGGGTGCTAAATAATAAATGAGCCACAATTTCAACCTCTACAGCAGCACTAAAAGGTAAAAGCCCTTATATGTATGGGCACTGGAACACAACAACAACTGCAATACTGGCACTGACTAAAGACAGGTATTTGTATAAAGTATGCTTGACAATCTTAAGTAGAGCTTTCCTCAGAAAGGTCATAAAGCCGTCGGTCCCGAGCATGTGCAATGCCAACTACTCGTTAAAGATCCTTTCATGAAACTCATTATATACTACAAACTTAAGGACACCTTATGTAGAATAACCCAGTAATTTTACTCGCCCATTACTAAAATGGGTGCCAAATAACAAATGAACTAACTTCCCAACCTTACACAGTATGCAAGGCGTAGAACTTATAAGTGTGATCATTGGAAAATAAACAAATACATGATTATAATTAAATAGTTGATTTTTTTAAGTATTTCAATATTTTTGATACTGTTGACAATTGTTATATAAGTTTTGAAATTGTATTTATCAAAGGGTGTAAAAAAATATATACAAATAAAATAACATGTAGAAAAAAAACATTACTTCAATATTTGGACCTCATCGTCATCAGGTGAAGAAGAAGAAATGGACCGTTTAATTTTTAAAAATAAAATAGATAACCCAACCACCACTGTTCTTGGGATTTCTGTTTAGAAACAGCAGTTCTTTTGCCTTACATAAATCCTTCCCATTTTTATGAAATAAAACTGCTTACATATACATAGGAAATGATTATGCTAATGTAAGAGTTGATCTATGACATTATGACAATTTGTTCTCAGATGAACACATTGTGTTAGGATATTCTTTTTCTTATATATAATTTTATGTTTGTTTTTATATTAACTTTAATCAATTATAGAAAATTTCAATTATTTTAATGTGTAAACTACTTAGGTAAATTCTATTCTATTATTTTAGGGCAACGCCGAATGTACATCAACTAGTAAATTAATAAATTCATAATTTTTTTTCTCAAAATTCTACTTTCAAAAATTTAAAACATTAAATTTTATAATGGGGATAAGACGATAATTCGACGTCTCTACACAAAAGAAGTTTTTTATTTAAAGTATGCGTTTCGAACATTTCGTATTCATAATTAGGTAACATCTACGAGACAAATAAAAAATTAAAAGTTACAAAAAATAAACCAGAATTATATACAATAAAATAGAATAATGAAAAATGAATGACATACCCAATAGGAAAATTGGGCATAGTTTAAATAAATTTTACCTGATGATGAACAAGAAACGTTCGAAACACAAAATGAAGAACTTATTTTGTTTGGGGACTTAGTATTATCGTTTACTCCCAGTGTGAGTAAATACTAACGTGGATTACATAACTAACGAATTAAATTTTCATTTTTTTCAGAAAAAAAACAAGACTTGTTTCGTAAATCTGCAGGAGAAGATATGGGAAGGTCAGGTTATACAAGCCATATCAACAACAACAACCTCCAGAGCATCAAAATTTGCCACTTTCCACATGAAAACAGACACGATTACTTGGCATCTCACCTATTATACATCAGACCTGACGCCAACTCTGTAGATACGAGGAAATGGATGTAGTACAAATCAAAACTATGATCAGAGAAGCACAAAAGAGGACCTGATGTTCAAAGAAACCAGTCTCGACTGGTCAGGGTGACACAAAATAGCTACACTAAGGGTCAACTGGCGTTGTCCAATAGTAGTTGTAGTGATTTTATAAAAAAAAAATACGTCAATCTGAAGCTAGTAAAATATGAATTACTAGCACATGAAGAAACAGTGGCGTGCGCTTTGTCTCCAGTCCCCCCGCTTGCTGTTGACAATCCGTGCTAACATTCAAAACTCCAGAACGTCTTGAAAATATTTATTATTTTCATGGAATTATAATCAAGAATAAATTTTAGATTCCTGTTATTGGTCCCAGACTTTCATCTTATTACAGTACTCATATACAAATACACTCGTATTCAAAGAAAACCAAAGTTATCCAAAACAAAAACGTATAATTCAAATCATAAAAAAAAATTGTTTAAATTAACTAGCAACGCAAACAAATATAATACATCTTCAGCCCATTACAGAAAATAATTTTGAAAAATTTAAAATAAATGTATTTTTAATTTGCAAATATTACAGATCAAAATGCGTTTAAAAACGAGTAATTACAAGTATTACAGAAATAACATATGAAAACAATTACGACCTTAAAAAGTCATTTTGGTACAATATTTCAGATTTTTTTTAGCTTTTCATTGTTTTAATTTCTTTTTATTTTCGAACGTCGCCCCCTGACAAGTGCCACCCGGGGCAGACCCCCCGGGTCTAAACGCCACTGTTTAGAAATGTATTTTGTATTATTATATTCTTTTTTTGTTCAATTTTTCAAGTGGTCTGAAAACCGTGCCTTTACTCCCTGAAAGAAAAGAATGTACTGGGAGTTTATTGCACAGATGTTTACATGAACTATTTTAAGACTATTTGTGGATTAATGTAAAAAAGTCTAAAGATTACCTTCTCGACAAGAAAGACAGGCTGGCTGGGATCAGATCGAGGCGTGACAATAGAAGTAGCCTGAGAGCTCAACACCGTGGGAATGACTTCAGAATGGCCTTGGAAGGACCTCCGAACCACCCAGTTCCTGGGCAGCCAGATGTGCGTTCTCCAGTGGAACACCCGTGTCGGAGTCTTGTCGTTGCGCAGCTCTTTTTTCAACACTGGCTCCCTCTGCAACCAATCGCCATTATAAATGATTGAATGAATATATAAGTCCCACAACATACCAGTGCTCCGTATGTGTTTATGTGTCTCTCTTTACATCTACAAGACCAGTAGGAATAGAAGAAACATAATCAACCTATATAATATAAAATTTTCCAAGAAAGACTATGGATCCCGAATAACTAAATGCCCTTAGCGTGTCATTGAGGAAAGGACAGGGAGGGGGGGGGGAGTTATAAATTACTAACTATCCCCCTCTTTCGGAACGTGTCCATCACAAGTCCAACAGGCTCAGTCAGCTCTTGATGATGAACACGTTCTGAAACCAGTCAAGCGAGAGTACAGGTCCTACAAATGTAGAACCATATTTGCACTTGCTGTGTCTGTACCCATGTTTCCATCATGAAAAGACACCGAGCTCTCGTCATGGCTGTTTGATTCACATTCTCAACCTCATAGAAAAATGGTCCAGTGATTTCATTTGCTCTTACTCCACATCAACCATCACATTTAATAACTATTTATTAATCATTAAAATGAATGAATAGCTAATTAAACTCAATTTCAATATGCTGAACCTTTTAAGATATATATATATTCACACATAACAAATATCATTTTTTGCCAAAAACCTTCTAATACAACACTAAAGAAAGTCTCGAATATTCGCATGAATCTGTAAAATTTATTAGGCGTATAGATGATCAGAAATAATAAGAATTACTTTAACTGATTTTTACAGATTTGTTAAACTGTAGAAGATAGGATTCTAAAGATCAACCTGTTTGCAAGCAATGTCGACCACTAATAACTGCGCTAGTGAGAAGATTAAAAAAGGTATTATGATTTAATTATGAGTTAATAGATTTTAGTTTTGATCTACTGAAGTTAAGTTTGATAAATTTTCATTAAGCTCTGCCTAATAAGGATAACTAGAAGTACATGTGTACCTCCTTCATGAAGGTCAAGTCTCTGTGCAAGAAGTAGACTTGCTGGTTGAGGTGTTGATTCGTACAGAGACTTAGAGCTTCTTCATGGGCACTCCACTTGCATTCGTCGATGAACTTTTCCTAGAAAGAAACAAAAAGTTAAAAAAATCTCTACTCTGTTAATACTTCTACTATCTATCTACTAGTTAATCAATCAATTGCTATGTGACATTTATACATGTTTCATAATCAAAGCAAAACTCTCCAGAAAAAATGAAGTGTCCGTGAAAACTAATGACCAAGTTGAGCCAAGTAGTCATTCAAAAGAAAAAAAAGAAAACTTTTCCAGCAGTCTTCTCAAATTTCTACTTACTAGGATTCGTCTAACTCTAAGCATAAAGGAATAGTTAAACTTTGTGAAAAAAATCTCTGATAACTAGCAACAAAGATTTCTGAATTCCAAGGGCTGACATTTATCAAGATCAAGAGAGATGTTGTATCTTTAAGGTCAAATGCAGCCCTACAATTTTGTCAAACTGTCGAATAAGAAAATATTTTCATCCTCACAGATTCCAGATCTGCCCTTCAAGCTATTCAAAGTAATCAAGTAAATGACTATTACTTCCGAATTTTGGAATTCCACGACATGCAAGCAAATTTAAAAGGGAAGAATATTGTATTTCAATGAATCCCGAGCCCCTGTGCCATCCCAGGCAATGAAAAAGCAGACGTATTAGTAAGTGCTACATGTAACTTGGGTCCCGCTGTGGAAGCATGCTATTCCTTACAGCAGTGTAAGAGAACTGCAGTAAACTGCCTTAAAAGTTAGTGGAACCTCAGATGGCAGAACTGTGATACCGGACGAACTCTCTCCAAACGATCCTCACTTATTCAAATCGGTTTCAAAGTCAGTCTCAACATTTGCAGCAACAGTCCGAACGGGCCATATTGTGATGAATAAATATTTACACCGGTTCAACTTAACTGACAGTGCTCTATGAGGAGTCTGCTTGTTAGAAGAGGAAAGTCTAGAACATATTCTTCTCCAGTGCTCGCATTTCTTGCGCGAGCGAGAAGTACTAAAGAAGAAGCTAGGAGATGAGACCACTCTGAAGAGAATCCCGACCAACACCAACTTCTGGCAAATAGCTGCCGATCGATTTCGGAGACATAGAGCCATCGAAGCAGAGAGCAAGGAGTAAGAAGTAAGTAAGTAAGTAAAAGTAAGTAAGTAGGTCAAATGCTCTCTCTCTCTCTCTCTCTCTCTCTTTCTCTCTCTCTCTCGCTCTCTTTTCTATCTTCCTCTGAGCTCTGAATATTTGTTAGGTCTCCCTGAGATATTACCAGTTTAGGCCCTCCGGAGCTATTCTATTTGCCTCTCTGAGCTGTTATGTTCCACAGAAATCTCTCTGTTATTCGTACCTTTTCAGGTCTACCTGAACTTTTATATTAGTCAGCTCTCTTGACCACTCTCTCTCTCTCCCTCTCTCTGTATATATATATATATATATATATATATACCATGATAAACGAAAAACGGTCCGGCAGGACAGATATAAACTTGAAATAAACATTGACACATAGACTGAAACATAACAAAAGACTCACTTTTCAATATTTCGACCGCCATTACGGTCGACAAGTATTACAAGTTTTATTGAACTAAGAAAATGAAATTTTCATTATTTAAAGGAACAACAATGTTAACCGGACAAAACCTTCGACTAGACTGTCTAGTTAAGTCGAAGGTTAACAAATAGGCAGTCTAGTCGAAGGTTTTGTCCGGTTAACATTGTTGTTCCTTTAAATAATGTAAATTTCACTTTCTTAGTTAAAAAATTCTTACTTCTGCCTATAAAAAAGATTTTAAATAAAACCGAAACGTTGGCACCGAGAGTTTGATATTTATCCTAGAAAATTGACCGAATCCCGATTACAGAGCACACCTATTCTATCAAAAGGTCGATATATTATTGAATCTGCTCTCTCTCTCTCTCTCTCTCTATATATATATATATATATATGAGTCGTGGTCTGCCTGCGGAGCGACTCGTTTCTATCCTCCTGATGAGTGAAATATAGTAGTGAGTTTCTGTTTCATTTCTGTGTGTCCTTTATGTCAATGTAGTTTATATATATACATATTACTTCCAGCTGTTACCTGTACATTTGTCAGGTCTCCTTGGGCAGCTATTCTCATGCCTTTTAGTGTTCGCTGTTTCTTTAGGCAAAAGCGAGCTGTTACATTTTTTTTTAAACACAAGCAAACTGTTATATTTTGAAATCCAAGCTTCCTAAAACACAGAAATTACTTAAATATAAGTTGTTTATTACCTCGGCAGCCTGCATTCTGTCCCTCATCCAAGGTCCTATTCTCGACCTAACCGGATGAGTGTATTCCAAGCGGTCTTTCAGTGACCCCTTTAATTTGTCTAACTTCTGACGCATGTTTTCCACAGCCCTGCAAAACAAAACAAGTTCTTTAAAAACTGCTCTTTTAATAGATCTGCATAGATTTATAACCTTCAATAGCTATAAACATCTGTGATCTATTAACCAATAAAATGTCTAAAACAAATAATATGGTAGTAAGAATAATGAATTAACACATTACACTATTATCTCGGTTCAGCCTACGGAAGAGTACAAAAGCACACACAGTAATAAACTCTCATAACAAGTTTTTTATCTTTTTGGATTGAGTATCTGCCAAACCTCTGACGTTGATTCCTCAAGGAAATATTGTGGTGACTCCCTAATGATTCTATATTGGGAGTCCTAAATTTGTCTAAATCAAGTGCACGTTCAAGTGACATAGTACAGACTCGGGACCGACAGCTTAAAGTCGTCTCCAGATACGATGTGCTCACATTTTTGAAAACCAAACCTCTGACGCTCATTCCTCAAGGGAATATGGTGGCAACTCCCTAATGATTCTACATTGGACGTACTAAATTTTTCTTGATCAAGTGACAGTACAGACTCGGGATCGAAGGTTTAAAGTCGTCTCCGAGATACGATGTGCTCACATTTTTGAAAACCAAACCTCTGACGCCCATTCCTCAAGAGGGATATGGTGGTAACTCCCTAATGGTTCTACATTGGACGTACTAAATTTCTCTTGACTAAGTGACATGGTACAGGCTCGGGACCGACGGCTTAACATCCTCTCCGAGGTACGATGTGCAAATTTTTTTTTTTCAAAGGCCAAAGTGAGAAGGAAACCATGATCTACCCATCTAGAGGCGAGTACACAAACGACTGGGCTATTCTAGTCCTGTAGTTAACTTGCATGCTTAATACTTTGAAGAACACGGTGTACCTGTGCATGAGGATGATCGCCTGAGCATGTTCAACCAGCAGCTCACTGACGCCTTCCCCCACCTCCTTGATGTCAGGATGATTGAGAATGCTCGAGAACACCCTCTCCAAGTACTCTCTGTTCACTGCCTCGTTTACCTCCTAATAAAAATCTCTGATTAGAAAATGGTTCCACCATAAACAAGGTCTCCAAATGATATACATTGTCACAAAAATATCACATTTCAGCAATCAAGTCTAATCACACAAGTATTAGTAAATGCTAATTTACTAATTTATAAGTAAATGATAATATAATGTTGTTTACAATGGAAACAATTATAATGAAGACATTTGTTATCATGGCACACTCCAAAGAGATTAAGCAGTTTATTTCCTTGAAGATAATTTGATATTAATATAGCGTGCAGTATAAATGTATAGACTGCTAGACTGCTAGTCTAGAATGTAGTCTAGTATAGACTGCTGTTTACTTTAATTTTCACGTACAATATAAGGTGTTCTAATCTCTATTTTATGGTTTAAAATAGTATCCTATTTACCCTCAACATCCAAGGAGTCTACCTCAAACTTTTAGCATATGGTGCTGTATATCCTCAGTTTTCTAGTATAGGTATCATACCTAAACTAGAAAACTCAGAGCAAACTAAAAATTTACAATAAAACTGATTGTACTAAGCTGTTATACAAGAACAGAGGGTAGGTAGCAAACCTTTTGAGTTCGGCGTGGCAACATTTTGAAAAAATCGAGACATAATTTTCGTAACGTGTCACACATCGCAAAAGTAAAGACTAAAAAGAAAATACAAATATTTATTATTTTGTAAGTTAATTATTTGTTTAATCCTATTTAAAATACAGAGAAAAACTTATAAAACCAAAATTTAACATTTTAGCATTTAGAATTTAGCATGTTTTCAGAATTTAGAATTTCATAGTAATATCAATATCAAAACAATATATTTAAATGTTAAATTATTTTTTTAATGTCATTTAAAATACAAAAACCAGAATTTAGCATTTGGAATATTTTCAAAATTTAGAATTTTTATATTAATATCAATGAAAAACAATACGTTTAAATGTTTTTAATATGTATATTTGTTGAGCAATATTATTGTACTTGTAAATACAGGTCTGGTTTCAGAAATAAAGCATTAGTTATTATTTACAGAATTACGAATATTATTATTAATAACCAATTTTGGCTGCTTGAGATACAAATATTTAAATTATGATATTTTTATATTCGAAGATGCTTGTCATCATAAATGAAGTTTCGTGTCAACATTGACACTCTGTCGTAGGTTTGCCATCTCTGAGGTAAAGTGTAGTTGTTATTAGCTTATAAAACAGTTTTGTAAGATTTAGTTATCATGTTATAAAACTTTTATGTTTAAAATATATTTCATACTATCAAGAAAAAGTGTTGAAACAAAATAAGCGTGAAATATTGTTTCTTTTTGACGGTTATGAATTTTAATTTTTAATTTTTAAAGATGCATACATTAAATGAGATAAAAACAAAAAATAAACGACCTTTTCAATTAGATGATCAGCCATTTTCTGTTGCCTAAGTTTCAAAATCATTTTTTCCCTAAAATGAAGAAACCACCCTCTTGTTTCTCTTTCTAGAATACTTGAAAGAATTGGTTGGACCTTTTTCATGACATCTTTACTGAACAGACGGAGATCGACTTCAAAGCCCTGAAAAAGAAATAGATATTGTTTTTGTAGGGTTTTTTGATGATTGTAAAATAAAGAGTATTACAAAAGAAGGAACCTTGAACTTTCATGTACTAGTACGAACTGTTGTCAGTGGCGTAGGGAAGGTGGAGGGGCGGTCCGACCCGCACGCGGCACTTGCCAGAGGGCGGCATTTTGAGGAGGTAAAAATAGAAAGTTATAAAGAGCTAACATAAAATCTGAAAATTTTATACCAAAATGAGTTTTTAAGGTCCATATTGTTTTTATGTCTGTAATACTGTTTTAAACGAATTTTTCAACTGTAACATCTGCAATTAAAAATACATTTATTTTCAAACTAGTTTTTTAACGGGATTGAAAGTTTATTATATTTGTTTGCAAGGCCAGTTAATTTAATATAACAATATTTTTTTTTAATGATTTGAATTATACTTTTTTGTTTTGACGAATCTTTGGTTTTCTTTGATGACGGCTGTATATGTATATGAGTACTGTCATAAAATAAAAGTTAGGGACTAATAACAGCAGTCAAAAATTACATCCTTGATTGTAATTCCATAAAAATAAATATTTTCAGGACTCTCATGGCTTGGGGGGGGGGGGGGGAGATCTCGTTAATTTTGAATGTTAACGGGATTATCAAATGCCAGCCAGCCCGGGGAGGGGGAGGGGCAAATCTTACGACCGCACCGGGGGGTAAAAATAGTTGCTATGCAACTGACCGTCGTACAAGTGACCTTATTTTATTTAAAAATATTAGTTATTTATATATGTAGATTTGAAAATAGCTTCATTTTGACATCTTCTAAATAAAAGTTTCCAACTATTGGAAATAAATAAATAAATGATGATATTAAGAGTACCTTTGGGGTGTGGAAGAGATAGGGCACTGGAAGGGACAACTGAGCGGCCTCTCTCTCCACTTCGAACTTCTCCGTGGCTGCTCGACGAAGTTGTCGTCTGATCATCAAACACACGCTCTCTACGCTGTCCTCGCACTCGCTCTGCAACGTCATGCCATATCAAAGACAAATCCAAGCCCTTTACACAACCTTAGCTTCCTCCACTATTGTCTTATATCATCATTTAACCAACTATTTTCATATTTTTTAGGATATTTTCTTTTTCACTAAAGATAATTCCTTCTTCAAATTTTCTTTTCGTTTTCATTGGTAAAATTAAGAACTGTATGTTAATTTACACTACTTGTTTCTTATTTCTATAATTATAGGAATTCTATATGATTTAAATAGACCCTATTCAAAGCAGCATGTAAATGGCAATAAATATATAATACATTGTATTGGTGTCTAAATGGTCACAAAAAAAAAAACATAACTATAATAAAGTCAGTTTGTTACAATCAAAGATATCACAAGATAAAAGAATGGGTCTGCAGCAGGAAGGGCGTTATTTAAAACTTGAATTCACAAGATACTAGCAGAAGTTTAAACTTTGGACTGTATAGCTGATTTCAATAATTATTTTGAACAATAAGATATCCTTAAAGCAGTTGTTAGAGGTGAGCTTACATCTGGAAGAAGTTCAGCCACCAGGTAGCGAGATCTTTCCTCTCTTAACCTGGCATCAAGGTTGACTGCTTGAAGGCTGGCCATCCCAACGAGAATGTCTACAAAAAAAAAAGAGGACTCTTGTCACTAAACATTATTAACACCCCTTAAAAAAGCAGCAAACCTTCGATATTGTCACCAACGCAAAACACGTGGAACAAGTGTCATTAAAAAACGAGTGCATCGATTTATCATTCCGTTAATTACTGATACATATTTGGAAGCCTAATAGTATACGAGTATAATACAAACATCATGTTTCAATGACATTTTTCTGAGAAATCAAAAACCCTCTATGTATAAAGTTCGTGAATCTGTTTGTTTGTTTGTTCACCCATTTTCCGTGGAGATAGAGATCTGAAATTAAATATATATTATTTATTACCTAAATAATGATAAATAAAAGAAAATTATCATTATTTTCCCAAAATTTGAGCCAGGGTAGCAAGTGTCTTACGTGCTCGCCAATGACAGCAGTGAAAATGTATTATATATAAATGTAACAAAAAAATTTGTTTTTTCAATTTAATATTGCGAAATATAAACACTGGTAATAAAATAACGGGTTGGAGCCAGGGTAGCCCACTGGATTGCGTGCTAGCCGATCACAGTAGCACAAATATATTAAAAATATGTGTAAAAAAATTTTTTTTTAATTTAAAATTTGAATAATATAAACAACGGTAATGAAGTAAAGGTATGGGATCCAGGGTAGCCAGTCACTTGCGCGCTCACCGATGACAGTAGTGAAAATTTACTATATATAAATGTAGCAAAAAAAATTAATTTAAAATTTTTTAAAAGCGAAGTATAAACACTGGTAACAAAATAAAGACGGAGCCATAGTAGCTCAGAGGCTTGTGTGCTCCCTGATGACAGTACTGCAAATGTATTATAAATAAATGTAACAAATATATAATAAACTACTACATTAGAGGTTAAAAACGAATAATTTTAGAAACAAACTTGAACACAACTGTTAGATAAATACGAATGTTCTAAGGTAATATTGCAAAAACACATTCCTTTCATAATGTTATTTTATGTTGGGTAAATAAATTGAATATTTCAATTTATAAGTTTTGTTCATTTTACATATATTTCATTGTCTATATAACTTGAATTGATGTTTTATCCTCTATATGATAAAAAAATGATATTTTTTAACTTTTAAATGATTTTTATTTAGCTAAATAAACTTACTGTGTATATATCTTGAATCATGTTAAGAATACTATACCAAAAGCTTAGGCCATATAAGAATATGTTTTCGTGCCTTAATAATAAGAAACAACAATTAAAATTATCCCTGTCAATCATGTTCAGTGAATTTATTTCAATAACTATTGCTATAATTTCTGAGTGACACAAAGGGTCACGGCTAGTCTAGTATTAAATAAAAATATATGTAATATACATTGCACAGAGCAGTTTAACAGTATTAACAAGTCATACTGTTCTAGTTTAACACTATTTACGATTGCCACTTGTTGTAAAGAATGTGAGAAATGTTTCGTTATGTTTACCTAAAAGTTTGACTAGAGCAACCATTAGAGACCTGAAGGATTCGGAAACGCTAAAGAAATGGGAAAACAGACGGCCTTTAGCAGTCACTATGATGAACCTGAAACAGATACTTACTTAAAGTAACAAAAATCATACTCTCTCAACACACAATACATTAAACAATATACAAGACAAACAGAGGCAAAGTCTTTTTCAAAACACGAAACAAATTAAATTACTAAAAACAAAATATAATACTAAGTGCAAGCCAAACGTATAGTTTTTAAAGTACTTTGATGATAGTTCAATCGAATATACTAAAATATACTAATTGTGATCTACCCAGAGTTGCTCAGGCGGTAGATTATGCTTCGGCGTTTGGTTATGGGCGGTAGATCCCAAAAAAGAACCCTGATCAAAATCAAAATACTGTAGTTATTAGTTGTCCCAAAAAAAATTATACAAGATCAATATGTTTCTTTGTATCTAAATGTCTCCAGTTTTATTTCTACAGCGGACAGGCAGACAAACTTTGTACTTTATATATACAGATTGTATATTTTCCTTTACATGTCAAATGCGAGATTAGTTATAAAACTTTTTTACCGACTTGAATGACTTTTTTTTTTTTTTTTTTTTAATAGTATCCCATTTTCACTACAACCGTCATTAAGAGGAAGAGATAGGAAAGCCACATCGCAACTACGTATAGCGACGGTGGTCAAATCAATACTCCAACTTATAAGTGTAAACGCGGAGCTACCTGATAAAACCACAATATGAAATGGGGGGGGATACTAAGATCTTTCAACCGTAACAAGCGGTCTTCGTCAGAGTCAAAAATCCAACTCAAGTGTCTCTGACGACCACTTGTTACAGTTATATAGATATATAGAAATTTAAAACTTCAATATACTTAAGAGAATATTATATTTCTCTTAATATAATTTAAGAGAAGAAAGAGAGTGATATTTCAAAATGGCCTAAATTAACATGAATAAAATAAACTTATGGAAATTAAATAGCAGCAAATTAAAGGAAAACCAATTCTCTTAAATCTTTACTACAAAATATTAAATAAATAACCAATGAAATACATAATTAAAACCTAAATATTAGTCAAATTATCTCATAAATATAAAATTATCTATTACTTGGCACCATCGGTTGCCAACCATGGACACATCAAAGGACTGGGTCTTCCCTATCTCTTTTCTCATATTGACTAATGACGGATAGTTACAAATTATAATTGTGCTTATGTCAGACAATTTAAATTGTTGCCCGATTTTGATAAATTTTACATCTTTTTTTAACCATATCTGAGATAATGATTATTTTGTATAATTACCTAACGTCTACTTAATTCATATCACATTGTATAAGATACATTTATTCGCAGATTACTAGTATGCATTACCTTAATGAGAGTGCTAAATCATCTAGGAACTGTTGATAGGTGTTGTCAACGCCTTTCTGAAGGAGAGAGCTTAATCGCCAAGTATGCACTTGACCAGCAAAGTTAATACTTCCAACTTCGAACTCTCTGAAACAAAATAAGAACACATGGATTAATGATACAACGAGAACGATTCAAATGTACACGTCTGTGTACTTTATTTCAACATATCATAAAATTAGTAACAAAGATTTAATGAAATTCTAAACATCTTTAATTAACAGAAGTGAACAGGATATCAGTGATAATGGTAATGGAATAATGAATAAGAATGATATATGTATATATATGATCAAACCATAATATGAAATGAGAAAAAAGAATAAGATATTTCAACCGTAACAAGCGGTCTTCGTCAGTTGGGTTTTTGACTCTGACGAAGACCGCTTGTTACAGTTAAAAGATCTTAGTCTTTTTTTCCCATTTCATACTATGGTTTGATCATTGATTGTTATTTCATGTGTTTATGTGAAAAAATGTTATCGATTTTATATATATATGTATATACAAGACTTCACAATAACAAGTGAAATAACAATCAATGATCAAACAACAATATGAAAAGATTATCGATAACAATTGTTATCGAATTGTTAACAAAAACCATTTTGGTTTTTGACTCTGACGAAGACCGCTTGTCCCGGTTGAAAGATCTTAGTCTTTTTTCCCTTTTCATATTGTGGTTTGATCATATATATTAGTATATTTTGGGAGCAGACCTTCATTTAGAGATGTTTTATTAAAAAGTATGCCAATTAAATAGAAAACGAACGAAAATGAAAAGTGGCATTCTTTTAATAAAAAAAATTCTTTTAATTAATAATTTTAAGTTAATAAATAAATTTAATTAATTCTTTTAATATATATAACTGAAAAAAACAATACATAAAGAACGAAAACACTTACTGAAGAAGAGAGTAAAATGGAGGAAGAAGAGTTACGTCCATTCTAGACTGTTGGTGAAAAGTGACCAATATATATATATATATATATATATATATATATATATATATATGAATAATAATCAAAATAACACTTGATATAATAGATGGATTAATTTACCACAATGAAAACAATTTTTTAAAACAATGCTCTAAGGCCTTTCGTTAATACATCTTCGGAGAGCAAGTGACTTGCTCTCCGAAGATGTATTAACGAAAGGCCTTAGAGCATTGTTTTAAAAAATTGTTTTCATTGTGGTAAATTAATCCATATATATATATATATATATATATAATATAGTAAACAGGAAAACGATCCAAAAGGACAACAAACGTTCCACGACAATTCACAAACACAGGACTAAGGAACAAACACCTTACTGTCTCTAATTTTCGGTTGAACCTTCATCAGGAGAGTTGAGATAGGGACACCAAGCGCACTTGTGAAGCGACGGTTGGAGACCACTATATATATATATATTTCTCCACTATTCTATGTTAGATTTATTGATGACATCTTCCTTGTTTGGCAGCACGGCCAACATCTTTTGGATTCTTTCATCACTTCCTTCGAAGCTTTCTCCACCTCTATCTCTTTCACACACCATTCCTCCCCCTACAACATAACTTTCTTAGATGTTGACATCACTCTTAACAGTGGGACCTTCACGACGTCTGTTCACGTTAAGCCCACCAACGCCCAAAACTACCTCCATTACAAAAGTTGTCATCCTCCTCATATTAAAAAATCTATCCCGCGGTCTCTTTCAATCCGTCTTCATCGCCTCTGTAATAATATCCAAGATCGGGAAACTAATCTTCAAAAACTTAAATGCAAATTCACTCAGCGTGGTTATCCCCCCAATTTAATCAATAGCCGAATCATCCCTGCCAATGTCAACTTTTCCACTAATAACAGAAGAGACCCCACTACTACTGCTTTGCTTCTTACAAATTATTTCCCTGGTGTCCATAAATTAAGAAAATTTATTAAAGAACTTTACCCTATCCTTTCCTCTTCCCCCTCTACCGTTTCAGTTTTTAACCAGTTGCCCCGCATTTCCTTTAGAAGAGCCCCCAATCTCTCAAATATTTTTTCCCACCGGGCCGGCAAACTTATTCAGAATCCCCAAAGCAGTGGTGGCCTACAACGTTGTGGACGTCGGAGATGTCTTACCTGTCCCATTGTTGATTCTGGGTCTTCATTTGAGTCTCTAACTAATCTTAATTCTTACCCTATTCACAGTCCTTCCTCCTGTATCTCCACTGACTGCGTTTACCTCTTGAAATGCACCCAATGTGATGCTTTTTACGTTGGTTTAGCATCTACGATGCTGAACCTTCGGATGAATAATCACAGGCTTTCGGTTGGTAAACGCAGCAGTCTCCCTGTCGCCACTCACGCTAATTCCCACCATCTCAGTTTCAATGATTGTTTCACAGTCCAAGTTCTTAAACAAGTCCCCAGTGATAACAGACAAGTTACTTTAAAAGCTTCTGAGGAAGCCCACATTTGGCTCCTGGGGGCACGCTCGAAACCTGGCTTGAATTTAAATCGTTAGTTTTTTATTTATTTATTTTTTAATTTTTTATTTATTTATTTATTTTTTTAATATTTTTTTTTAATTTTTAATTGTTCTATATATTTTCTTTATTTTTTCTTTTCTTAACCTTTTTCTACCTTTCAAAAACATTTTTTTTTTTTTTTATTTTTGCTCTCGACTTCCTAGTTCCTTTTTTATTTGTCTCCTTTGCGGCAGCACTGCTTTAGCCCTCACCCTGTGAGTTCTTCAGTTGACTGTCGTCCCTCCGTCAATTCACTTCTTCTCCTGAGGACGACCGCCATTACGGTCGAAATATTGAAAAGTGAGTCTTTGTTATGTTTCTGTTTATGTGTCACTGCTTATTTTAATTGTTATTTGTCCTGTCGGACCGTTTTTCGTTTATCATGGTATATATATATATATATATATATATATGTAGCAGTTTGCTTCTCAACGTGAGTACTTTGCAATTCTTCCCGATGAAAAAAACAACTTTAATTGTGTGGTCTTTGTAATTACTGTGTTCTTTTCTCTGTGTTAAAGTATATATATATATGAATTAAACAACCTCAATAAACAAATATATAATAGATACAATGCTCTAATACCTTTTCTTTCATTACAACATCATCAGAGAGCTAAATGAACTAAACAAAAAATATAATAACACTTTAATTATTTAGCTCTCTGATGATGTTGTAACGAAAGGCCTTAGAGCATTGTATCTATTAGATATTTGTTTATTGTGTTTGTTTAATTAACATATTATATCAAGAGTTATTGTTGATTATTAATTTATATATATACATATATCTTGATAAAAGTATCAACTGTGAAGTAGAAACAAAATGAAATTTATCAGAACGACTTGGTCAGTTTTTCCTAATATAATACTTAAGTCTTTCTGTTTCAATATTTTATAATATTGCCTATGAAAAAAAAGTTTAAATAAAAACCGAAAGATTGGTATTGAGAGCTTAATTCGAACCTGAAGAACTGACCTAGTCCTGAGAAATTTGATTTTATATGTATACATAGAGTGTTGGTATAAACATTTAGTTGTTTAGAACAAATTCCTATACTACCTATCTGCAAGTTGTATTTATACCACATTACACCGTTATTCATTTTATAATTCCTTAATTTGGGACACATCTTTTCAAACAGAACTGTCGGTTTCATTTTATAGCTGTTACTTTTGTTACTAAAAAGTGTGAACTGCATGACTTATTAATCTAGTAATGTTATTACTAGTAATGATAGGGTTTTGCAACTACATTTTTTTCTATTTTCTTTCATCTTACCTTTTATATCAATGTGTTTTTCATCTTTAGAAATATATAATTTTCTTTTGTCTCCACTTAGTTTTACTATCTCACTTGTGACAAAGGTGAAAGTCACACAGGATTCACTCTTCACAGAATTGTTACCTGGAACGTTTGCTGTTCTAAATTTTCCCTTATCATCCACTTCTGATGAAGAACTACCACTCAAAATACCAGTTATACCAAGTGTTTTGCTCTGTTGTGTGGTCTTTGTAATTTAAAGTTTCATTACGTCCATTTGAAACGCTAGTTTCAATTTTTTTAACATAATTACAATCAAATGCTTTTCAAATAAGAACAGTTAACAACCTATACATTAAAAAAAAACAACAGAAATACACTGTCTACTCAACCATACTAAATTTAAAAACCTATAACAGTCACAGAACTTAAGCTACAACACCAAGTAATAACAATATACACACTGATAACAACAGAACTAAAACAATAAACATTACAGAATCATTACAAGCTAGTAACATTTAAATAAAATACATGTAATTCATATTAATGAGGCATAATGAAAAAAAATTACACTAAAAAGTGATTAAATATGATGATAAGTACAAGCTAGCATGATTTGAAGCAGCATAATTAACTCTTATTAATAGAGTCATGTTTCAGAAGTAAACATGTCATGTAACTCAGTATGACAATATTCATAATACACAGTTAACAAAATGAACTTTGTCAGTACAAATCAGTAAGCAAATTATATGGAGAAAGAAAATAAATACGGAATGGAAAGCAAATGAAATGCTGAATAGTTAAAAATTTAAGGAACGGTAAATCTGCAAAATCAATTCAAAAATAACCAATCAATATCTTATAAGTCACAATATTTCACAATGAAGCAGTTAATTTTGTTTTCCTTTTAGTAGATATTTTTTTTTTTGTAATTTCTGGGCTACTAGTTTATATTTATAGACGGACAACTGACTCACTGAAAGTCAACTGTATTACTTCTAATTTATGACCAATGCTCTTGTAAGTGTTCTAGTGTCCATTCCTCTGGTAGTAGATCCCCTAGCTATTAGCTGTTACTCAGCACTTATCTTTCCGATTAGAATTGCTAGTCACAGAGCGATGGCTGAACTAGCACCAATTCGTCCTAAAGCACTTTTGTCCTAAAGTTAGACAGCACAAAAACCAAGAGGCCTACACCAAACGATTGAGAACATGAACATAGTATATGGGGTCATATCTATGCTGCAGTCCACATTGGGTTTATGCATCCTTAGGTTACAACCTAAAACCCCACGAGGACAAAACCAAACGATGAGAACATAAATGCATTCCATGGGGATCATATATAGGAGCCAGGTTAGCTAAGTGGTTAACATACTCTGGGCTGATAGTCTGGAGTTCGATCCCCACCTGGCCCTCGATTTATTCATGCGGGAGGTGAATAAAATGTTGAGTACCTCATCCCTGGGAGAGGAAGTTAAGTAGTCGGTCCCGAGCATGTACGATGTAATATATTCATTAAAGATCCCTACTCGAAATGTTCTTGTGTTAGGCAAAATGTAGGACTCCCAATGTAGAATCTGTAGAACCACCGATGAAACAAAAAGGTGGTAAGCGACTGACGTTGTCACCCACTATGGGATTAGTTTAAACAATAAAAAAAAACAATAGGGCCATATCCAAGCTGTAGTTCAGATTACCCTAGCTCTTTATGCAATAAACCACAAACCCCACGAGGACAAAAGCAAACAATGATATCATTAACATAGTGTATACAGCTATTCCCTTAACGTGGTTCAGATTTGTTTAACCATCCTTAATTCATAAACAATCCCCACAATGTCAAAACCAAATTATGAGAACATGATCACAGCAAATGGGGTCCTATTTGATTCTGTGAAAAAATCACCCAGAGGAAAAACGTCTTTGGAAAAAATCCCTCCTCAAAAAACAATTAAAAGATAAACTAACTAAATTTTTCTCAATATGTATGAATGTTGGCGATATAAACCAAAGAAAAAAATAATATGATTACTTGATCTAGGATTCTGTACATTCTAAGTTAATGATTTGAGACTTAACTTTGACATTAAAACATTATACTTTGACACTATTCTTTACATTGTTTTTATTTGGATGTATTTTATTTTTCTAAAATGATTTTGTCATTCTTATATAAAAATATGTATTGTTTATAGTTTTAATTTATTTTATTTGAGTGATGAATATGATTTACTTCAGCATTTTTATATTGTGCTATTTTCAAGTTTTTTTTTTTAATAAATATAATGACCTGTAAAAATTATTTTGATTTTCCAGAAGTCTATATTTTTTTAGTAATTTAGTATCAATTTAATATAGAACTTCTAGTTAAAAAATAGATTCATTTTATTTGGGGTGGGGGGGGGGGAATTTTTTCCCCGGGGGTTTTGTTCCTGCACTGATCATATCTTTGCTGTAGTTCATATTCGTCTACCCATCTGGGGTTAGAAACAACAACCCCACGGGGTGAACGTTCATCTCTGTGGTATCATTATACTTTAATGGCAGTCTACTTAATCCACCAGTGGTTCAGTCATCAGTTAGTAGGCCCTACGCAATATCGAAATTGATGAAATCTACTGAAATCTCTCTCAGATGGATTTTGATTGAATAATGAGTTTACAGTTGGAATAAGCAACAAATTTAAGATAAGGGCTAGGTTAGCTCAGTGGTTAACATACTCGCCTCTGGGCTGGTAGTCCGGGACTCAATCCCCATCTGGCCCTCGATTTACCCATGTGGGAGGTGAATAAATCAGAGTACGCCGACCCTTGGAGAGGACGTTAAGCTATCGGTCCCGGGCCTGTACGATGTCAGGTACTCGTTAAAGATCCCCTCCTCGAAATGCACTTGAGTTGGGCAAAATTTGGGATTCCAAATGTAGAATCTGTAGAATCACTGATGAAACAAAAAGCTGGTAAACGGCTGACGTTATCACCCGCTAGGGAATCGGTTTAAACGATAAACAAAAAAGAGTTAGGGTAAGACTGCTATTCAAAAATGAAAGAATGGAGACAGAAATTGTTGCTGAAGGAATTAGATAAAAATTGCATTCAACAAAGAGTTTTGGAGTCGGAGATACAAAAAACTCGTTCCAAGCGGAGTTGGAGGTGAATCCTATTCAATATTGAATACTAAATAGTACAGTAAGGTCAGTCGGAGTGGAGTATTACTTAACCACTACGCCTTTAGAGTCAAAGGAACAAATCAATTTAGTTATACAGGTCCCGATTAATACTAAATCATGAGAGATATGTAGTCGAAACAAATAAATATGAACAAGTAAAATAACCTGACGTTTCACTTACTATGTCTTTGCTATTGTATATTTGTTGACAACATTAATATTACATCATTTTGAAAATGTCATTAAACCTTTGCTGATAGCTGTTTCTTAACAAGCTTCTCAATGTTTCTAAATAACACTCTCGATGACAGTCTCTCGTTACTTTGTCCACACAATAAAATATATCTCCCTATAGTCAGTCGACATGTTTTGAATGATCAACATTCATCTTCAGGACGCGAATAACTTCTAGTGTTAATTTCCTGGTTTATTATATATACTGAGGGAAAACAGTAGGGGTTGTTTTTCTTCAAGTTTAAGATAAGCAGGTCGTTAATCCTGTGAGGTGAGTGGCCTCGCAGTCAGAGTTCACTACCTGTAGGGGTATTATTCACTTCCCATCATGAATGTTAGTCATTCCAAACATGTCGGCTATACGATATACATGTCGGCTATACGATATACATGTCGGCTATACGATATACATGTCAGCCTTCTTTGTCCCATTCCCCCCACCCCCTCTCCTTTCCAAGGCAATAGATACACTTTTACAACTTTACATTGATTTTCTTTATAATAGAATATTACAAATGAAATACTAATTACAATTATTGATATATATATCAAATATTAATTAATCATTATTTTTAATGAAGAAGTCAAAACCTTTAATATCTTTCCTTTTTCTGTAAATTTATTGTGGTCACAATTCAACCCTTGAAGACACAAAATTCACCTCCAATTCGTTTTACTGTGGGCGAATTTCACCCCCCAATAAACTATTCATTGTTTAGGCAAAGTAACGAGTATTATTTAGAAAAATAGAGAAGCTTAAGAAACAGGTAACAGCTAAGTGTGATGTAATTTTCAATAATGTATGTATTAAGGAAGGGCTGCTACAAATGATATTACAAATAAGAATAGTATTATTAAACAAAAACAAATAATATTACTCTCGAAAGCATTTATATAAATAGATGACTCAGTGGAATGATTTTTTTCAGTATGTTATAAATAATGACTTAGTCAAACACAATCTAAACATATACTATATAAACAGTTAAAGAGCAAAAAATAAAAATGAACATTGTTTTGGGAATGATAAGTAAAGATGAAAAAAAGAAAGCATTGTTTTTTTGTTTGGGTTGCAGAGAAGTGAAGGGACATACCCAGTGCTTCTGATGGACCTGAGCTGCTCTTCAGAAAGACGCTTTGGTTTGCCCTCCTTGTCCAGTCTGGAGTGAGCCAAACAAAAGACAACATGGTGGCGTTAGGTCACGCCACTACCAATCATAATTCGTCAAAAAAAAACTGAAGCTCGCGCAAAACTCTCCACTTTAAAATCAATATCACTCTTGAATGTATATATATAAAAACAAGACTCAGTGGTATGTGGAACTTATACATACTCATCTAAAGCTATTAAAACAACAATTAAACATGTTATTTATATTAAAAATATTTATAATTATTGAATAATGATAGTTGTATAGTCCGAGTCAGGAGTATATTTACTTCTAGTGGAGTCAAAACTCGATCTATTATTCAATAATGAAGGCTATGGAGGAGCCAGAATAGACAGCAAATTCATTGCTGGGGAATTCGAGTAAAATAAATATTGAATAATGATAGAGGTGGAGTCGGAGTTAACACTGTGCATATCTATATGTCAGTACTAACGAAGAGACAATGAAATTTATGGAGTCCCTTGAAAAAATATAATAAAACTTTTACACAGATATGCGACTGTTTCCAGTATAACATATACTGGTTAAGTTATCAATATATCCACTATATACAAATAAACGTCTAAACAGCAGTAAGATAAGTAACTAAGATCTTACAATCAAAGCAAGTGGTCTTCACTTGTCCAACAGGGTCCAAGCCATACAGACGAAGAACACTTCTTTTGGTTGAAATTGAACACTTCTTCGTCAATTTCTGATTTTTTTAATGTGGTTTAGGACGTTGATTTTTGTTCCACATGTTTATTGTAAAATCATGTTATATATACATATATTAGAGAACGATTAGAGAACACACCTATATATATATATATATATATATATATGTTTTTCAAACGAAACGTACCTGAAGTTACACTGGCATTTTATAATAAAAGAAAAAATAAATCTTTATTTTCAAATTTGAAAGAAAAAATACCGAAGGAGTTACAAAGTAACCTCATTTATGCCATCAAATGTAAAGACTGTGACAAGTGTTACTATGGTGAAACTAGTCGTTTTCTCAAAGAAAGGTTGTACCAACATAATTATTCCATAAGAACAAATAAAAGTAACGCAACAGCCTTAGCTGGGCATGCAATAAACGAAGGTCACACGTTCGATTTTGAAGATACAACTATAATAGAAAAAGAAAAAGATGAGCAAAGAAGGAAGACACTTGAGATGTTATATATTAAAAAGGATCTAAGTTCGATTAATCATAGAAGTGATATTACTAATTTAAGTAATATTTATTCTGGAGTGTTGTGCTGAGGTTTAGTGAAATTTGATTTATTTAGTTCCCTTGAGTGAACAGTGTTGAGGTTATTTGTAATGTTATCTTATTAGTCTAGTCGAAGGTTTTGTCCGGCTAACATTGTTGTTCCTTTAAATAATGTAAATTTCATTTTCTTAGTTAAAAAATTCTTACTTCTGTAAGTAATATTGTTTTATGTATCTCTGAAATATTTCTGCTTGTAATATTCATGAGTTGTAACAATCCATTTTCATATTGTGTATATGTTTGATGTTGATATGTGATTTCTTATTATCCTTTGTTTGTAGGCCTATGAAAAAGGTTTTAAATAAAACCGAAACGTTGGCAACGAGAGTTTGATTTTTTATCCTGGAAAATTGACCGAACCCCGATTAGAGAACACACCTATTCTATCAAACGGTCGATATATTATTGAATCTGTTATATAATATATATATATATATATATATATACCAATTAAATGAAACGGTTTCACGAACTCAATAAACTATATTCACTAAGAGAGCACCCTGAGATGAAACAGAAACTCACAACTTTATTTCGATGGATATATATAAGTTCGACTATATTATACTATAGTCGACTATAGTATAGTTGGAAAATAGTTTTAAAATTCGAGAAGAATTATTAAATAGGATATTTATGGCTGGCTGCTTTTCTTGAATTATTAATGTTTCTAATATTTGTAATTTAACATGGTTTCTTTCTTTAGCCATAATTTTCGTGGAATTGACCATCATTTCTCTTAGGAGTTTTGTCTTATGGAGTGCTGTTGTATGGCATTTTGGCCAGTGGCATTGGTAATTCTTCTTGATAATGAAGTCGTGGTCATTCCTATATATGAGCTTTTACGGCCCTCGCAGCTCCCGATATTACATGTCGACTAGCAATTTGGTAATAAGCTTTATAGCTTTAATAGTCTCTTTTAAGAGACGAGGAAGGAATTCCGGAAACTGAAGAACTTGTGTAAGAAACAGATACAAGCCAAATATGGGCGTCATTTAACAATATATATATAAAGATTTCACATAAACACGTGAAATCTTTGAAAATTGAAAACATTGAAAATAACAATCAATGATCAAACCACAATATGAAATAGGAAAACACGACTAAGATCATTCAACCGTAACAAGCGGTCTTCGTCAGAGTCAAAAACCCAACTGAGAGTCAAACTCTCAGTTGAGAGGTTTTGAGAGGTCAAACTGAAGTTGGGTTTTTGACTCTGACGAAGACCGCTTGTTACGGTTGATAGATCTTAGTCTTGTTTTCCCATTTTCTTATTGTGGTTTGATTATTGATTGTTATTTCACGTGTTTATGTGAAATCTTTTTATTATCTTTATAAATAAAATAATGATTTTGTCTGTACATTGCTTAGAACTGACTCATTTCAAGTTTTCTTTACGTTTCATACATTGGAGAAACCGAATCCACCCTTAGAAAAATTTCTGTCGGTTTGTCGGTTTGTCCGCAAAACTTTGTCACAGGTAAACTCAGCTACCATAAGACATATAAAGCTGAAACTTTTACAGTAGATTTGTGTAGGTCTAACTTAAAATATAGGCTATGAATTGATTGGAAATTCAACGTAGAAGTGAAGTTATGGACGTTTAACGAAAAAATGTTTGTCACAAGTAAACTCAGCCACCATAAGACATAGCGAGCTGAAACATTGACACTGGATTTGTGTGTGCCTAACTTAAAATATGGGCTCTAAATAGATTATTAATTCAGTACAGAAGCGAAGTTATGGGGCTTTTAGCTGTATTTTCCTAACTTCACAGACAAGTTTGTTTTGAAAATACACAGGTGTGGCAAGTAGGTATTGTTAGTTGATTTTAATTTCAATTGAGCATATGAATATATTGCGTATTTGACATCATTGAAATGGTGTTTCACAGAGTTAAGGATGTACTATCTATTGAGAATAAATGTTTTGTAAACGAGCAATTCTCAACTCTTAATATGAACAGGGAGGAAAAATCAACAAACAAGTTCTTACGCTATATGAAGCCGAGGAAAGAACTTACAAGTCAGTAAAGAGATTGGATTAGTGACGAAGAAGCAGTTCATTATCTAATTGAATTTCTTGACTCTGAATTTATTTCTCCTGGACTGCCTGCTCATGAGTAAAAACTTAAAGTAGAGCACCAATCATGCTACAATTTAGCAGCAGTAACAGATTTCATGTTACGAAACATGAGTGCCCCAAAACTGTGCAACGGGACACGACTCTGAGTTCGTGCTCTACACAGATATGCCATAGAGGCGGACATAATGACTAGATGTGGTATTGGGGAGTCTGTGTGTATACTTCACATACCATTGATTCCGAGCCACTGTCTGTTTACGTTGAAATGATTGCAAAGTCGGGTCAGAGTCTATTTCGCAATGACATTAACTAAGTCGCAAAGGGAGACTTCATCTAACGCAGGAATACAAGGTAGCAAAACCAAGTTTTTCTCACATGGTCAAATGTAGTTTACATGCTCAACGGTCAGAGGTTTCAACTCTTTCTTCTACCATGAACCTGAAGGACAGACAGCTAATGTAGTGTATAAGCTGGAGGCATTTGTTTAACACTGTAGTAATAATGGTATTTTCTACTATTCTATAATTTCTAATGACATTTTGAAATACCAAAAATGACGGAACTTCTGATTCCTCCGTGGTATAGCCGAAAGGCAATAGGCACACGGCAATAAACCAAAACAGGAACTTCTGATTCCGTCAAAGACGGGTACGTTTGCTATATATTATATATAACTGTCAACTTTTTTTTAATTTAATATTTGCTTAATAAATACACTGGTAATAAAGTAAGGTATGGAACCAGAGTAGCCCAGTGGCTTGCGTGCTAGCTTTTGACTGGGAGCAAGTTAATTAGAACTAACTCATTTCAAGTTTTCTTTACGTTTCATACTTCAGAGTAGCCACATGTACCCTTAGAATAATTTCTGTCTGTCGGTTTGTCCACAAAATATTGCTACCATAAGACATATAAAGCTGAAACATTGATTGTAGATTTGTGTATGTCTAACTTAAAATCTAATCTTTGTATACAGAGGCTTTTTTTTAGCACTGTACTAATAATGGTATTTTCTACTATTCTATAACTTCTAATTGTAGTATTAGTATAATACTATAATTGATATTTTGGAATACCAAGTATAATAGAATTTTTGATTCCGTCAAAGACGGGTACGTTTGCTAGTATATATATAAATACACTTCTTCAAAAAATGCATGTAACAAAAAACGGATACTGATAACCTAAGTAAACTATATAGACCATTAATTAGTATTTAAAAAATGTCTGTAGTTTCCAGTTTCTTTTTTGATGTGGTTTTCATAGGTTTTTTAATATTTTTTTTTGACTTATCAAGTCAAATTTTTCTTAATTCTTAGAAAATGTCTAAAAAAAAATATCGTAAAACTGTCGCTAGGAGCATCACCGTAAGTTGATTTGAATATAATGGTAATGTAGTTATTTCCTTGCAATTGTAAAATGCCTAGATATATTAATTAAATAATGCAACTTATAAATATTTTTTTCTTGTCATAGTAATTAAATTCTGTATTGATGTAGCCCTGAAGTAGTCTACAAGTATAGATGAAATGTCAGCTTAAAGGTGTTGATTGTTTGAAGCTAGACCAAAACCTCAAAACAAACTAAAAATAAAAAACTAAAAACAGTGTCTATACATTTGTTTCTGAAATCCACAAACTGTTTTCTCTGTAAAATTATCTCTAATGTAATAGTTAGTTTTTCTCTTTTTAAAATTTTATACTTCTGCCTATGAAAAAGGTTTTAAATAAAAACTGAAACGTTGGCAACGAGAGTTTAATTTGAACATGAAGAATTGACCGAGTCCTGATAAACTTTTATTTTGTTTCTACTTCACCGTCGATACTTTTATCAACATTTATATACAGAACAAACAATTTTTATCAGGGTGAGTGACTTAATTCTTTCGAGCTTCAAATCGAACTTTCCAAACAGAGGTTTCATTTTTATATAAAACTTTTTCCATTAAGAGAAATATGTCTTTGGAAATTTGATAACAATGAACGAACTATTTTATTAGAGGTTTAAAAATGTATAAGTTCAGGAATGAACTTTTTCGCACAAGTGTCCACTATTAGGAAAAACACTAACTGAGTATTACAGCGTTTCAAATAGATTAGAAAACCGATCAGTTGTGCTAAAAATAGCACAACTGTAACAGTTCATTGTATTAAAATTTAAAAATCCCGCACATCATAGCGTTAAAAAGCTTTTAAATAAAACAATAACTTCAGCTTTGAATTTTTTTGATTTGACCCTGAATTCTCACAGGTCGGAGAAAAATGTTTTATTATATAGTATTTCACTTTCTCGAGGGTTGTTCCAGCATGAAACAATACTCAAAAACTTTAGTCTAACGTTTTTTAGCTAATATTTTTAGATATTTTCAGAGTTTAGTATTTGGTAGTTTATTAAAAGAACCAAATTGTTTTTAGTATTCTTTCATGCTGGACGAAAACTCGAGAAAGTTAAATAGCATATAATACGAGGTGTATAAATAAAGTAGTGAGACTGGCAACATCGCTTTCGATCTGGCAACGCTGGAGACGCGTAGCCTTGAGTAGCGTCAGGTGCACGTGTGATGCGCCTCCAGTATGAATCTGAACTCGCCACAGTCATTTGTTTGTCCGTAGCGTTGGTTTTCGTGAAATGGTTTTTTCTTGAGCGTTTTAAAAATGAGTGACCTCAAAGTTGAGCAGCGGTGTGCAATCAAATTTTGCTTCAGACTTGTACATAATACAACCGAAACCGGCCTATGGAGAACGTGTTTTATCAAGGGCACAGGTTTTTCGGTGGTTTAAGGAATTTTCAGAAGGAAGAGAGTCGATTGAAGATGAACCACGAAGCGGAAGGCCTTCAAATGCAAACACCGATGAAAATGTCAACAGAGTACGGAACCTTGTGCGTTCAGATCGACGCTTGACAGTCAGAATGATCGGGGAACAGTTGAATTTGAATCACACCTCCGTTCATCACATTTTGACCAATGAATTGGAGATGAGAAAAATTTGTGCGAAAATGGTTCCGAAAATTCCGAAAAGAAAACGAGTTTTTGGCCAGTAAAAACATTCCTGTTGCTCCTCAGCCTCCTTATTCACCAGACTTGAGTCTTTATCACTTTTTCCTCTTCCCGAGATTGAAAAATTACCTCAAGGGAATTCATTTCGGGACACTACAAAACATACAAACTGCTGTAACCGACCAGCTGAAGGCCATTCCAGAATCCGAGTTCCAGCAATGCTACAATGATTGGAAGGACCGTCTCCAGCGCTGTGTGGCTTCCGAAGGGAACTGTTTTGAAGGTGACAATATCACATTGTAATTATATTTGAATAGAAAATTTAAAAAAAATCAGTCTCACTACTTTATTTACACACCTCGTATATGCAGTCGAAATAAGATAACTTAGTTATGTATGTTCAAACCACAATAAGGAATGGGAAAAAAAGACTTAGATATTTCAAACGTAACAAGAGGTCATCGTCAGAGTCAAAAACTCAACTAAAACACAGTGTGTAGAAACATCATGGTAAGGTAATCTAATCGTATGCAATTCATTCCCGTATTTCTCTTAATTCCTTTTGTACTTTACTATCATTCTTCAATGCATCATTACCTGATGACACAATCTATTACTCTATTTATTCTCCTTTTATCCTCCTTATTCTTTAAATCGCTTTAGTGACGAAATTTTGTAAGAAAGCTTAGCTTACGTTCTTCATGGGTGCTTCTCATTGTTGCTACCTTCTATTGTTTATATATCTTAGTAGTCGCTCTCTGCTGAGTTAGTTTAAAAGGACTCAGAGCTTATTTTTCTTCTTTTTTGTTTCAAATGTATATACATAAAATAGAATTTTCAAAAATTTTGAAGAAAATTTTCAGTTCGAAAAATCGTTTTATCTAACTGGTAATATATATATATATACAAGATTTCACATAAACACGTGAAATAACAATCAATGATCAAATCACAATATGAAATGGGGGGAAAAAAAGAATAAGATCTTTCAACTATAACAAGCGATCTTTGTCAGAGTCAAAAACCAAACTCGAAACCCAAACTCCAGTCGGGGTTTTTTACTCTGACGAAGACCGCTTGTTACAGTTGAAAGATCTTCTTAGTCTTTTTTTCCCATTTCATATTGTGGTTTGATCATTGATTTATATATATACATCAAAAAATAAAGACACGTGACTCAATAATAAAAAAATATTCCCATTAAAAGAACGGAACAGAAGAAATGTTCTAAGTCCTTTCAAGATAGGTCGCTACCAATGAAATTTTGAAAGTGTTCTTTATCGAGCTACATCTAAACCCTTAATCCTTTGATTGAAGATTCATGTATTACTTACTGCAAGTTTTTGCCATTACTACAGTCATATTAATGAATTCAGTCTAATTTGAGTAAAATGAGGATACCCTCTTTGACGAAGCGCCGTAAGCTGTTTGGCGTTGAGCTTGCTTGGCTCACCGGAAGCATCGACAGCGACAGCGTCCAGTTCATCAAAGGAAGGTGTAACGAAGAGATCTCGCAGGTTGTTGGGTCGACCTCCTCTTCGGCTCAAGGAATTACGACCTGGTTCAACCCCTGTGAAAGAACCAAATAAATGGGAGTGAAAATGGAAGGAACATGTTCATTATATGAGGTTTGATTCAGGAGATAAAATAATAGATGTGAATCAACACAATCAGAAAAAAATTAAGACCAAAACAACGAGATCGTGTTGACACACCAGGGGAGTCAATGCAGCATTCTAGCATGGACTGAATTGTGAATTATGTATCAAATACATATGCAATTGTAAAAATGGATCATGAACTAAATATACTCAATACACAGAAAGACAACCTATACATGAGATTACAAAGTCGCATTAATATATTTCAAATGCGTCATCATCAACTCAAAAGACGTGAGCTGCTACGAAAACAAGCAAGGACTACAACCGATTATTAACCGATATAATACGATTATTAATAATCGATAAAGATCATTAATATGAAATAGGAAAAAAAAGACTAAGATCTTTCAACTACAACGAGCGGTCTTCGTCAGAATCAAAAACCCAACAGTTGGTTTTTGACTCTAACGAAGACCGCTTGTTGTGGTTGAAAGATCTTAGGTCTTTTTTTTCTCCCACTTCATACTGTGGTTTGATTATTGATTGTTATTTCACTTGTTTATGTGATATTTTGTTACATATATATATCGATGTTATCAGCCTTTGGAGCGATTCACTTCTTTTCCTGAAGACGAGGACATCGAAATATAGTAGTGAGTTCAGTGATTTTTTTTCTATGTGTTCTTTTTAAATTCTCGTTTATTCAGTTCGAAGAATCGTTTCATTTAATTGTATATATATATATAAAACAATATAACAAGATTTCACAATAAACACAAGAAATAACAATCAACGTCCAAACAACAGTAAGAAATGAGAAAAAAAGACTAAGATCTTTTAACCGTAACAAGCGGTCTTCGTCAAACCTGAACTGGCAATTGAACTTGAACTGACTGAAACCTGAACTGAACGTTCAGGTTTGACTCTGACGAAGACCGCTTGTACAGTTGAAAGATCATAACCTTTTTTCCTGATTTCTTACTGTGGCTTAGACGTTGATATAAAAATATATACTTCAATAGCCCGCCGCCTGTCAAACTGTCTTTCAAACATAAAGTCGGCTCGATCATGCTGTACACTGCCAACGAGTAGGGGAAAAAAGAAATAGCAATGGAGAGAAGGGATAATAGTAGTAATAAATGAATACAAAGCACGACAATATACACATATAATAATTAAGAAAATACATCATAAAAATCATAAAAAGAAAATGAAAGAAAATTGTTAGTGTCAGGGAGAGAATCTATTGCAATGTACTGTTGGTATCTTAACTTCATAACTCCACATGTTCTTGCATGTCATCTCCTTGAAATGTTTTCTCTTCCATTGTCCGAAAAGAGACAGCACTTTCTTTCCTTAAAAGTATGACCCTTTCCGAAACGGAAGCCATGAGGGGTTTAAGAGGTGATAGTTTCCGTATGATAATGCCTGCTGATAAAGCGCACCGTTAATTTTTAATTAACTAGATAGAATCAGAAATTCTATCTAGTTAAAATTTTTTTAATGTTTTCCTTAACTCGACCACATATATTTAACACTTTTTTCTTTTTTATCGAGGTTTGATCTAGCTTCAATAATATGACACCTTTAAGCCGACGTTTCGTCTATACGTAGATATCTTCAGGGTTACATCAATACAGAATTCAATTACAATAACATGAAGAGTAATTATATTACATTATATAATAATGTAATTATTTAATAATAATTATTATTATTATTATTATTGATGTAGCCTTGAAGATGTCTAAAAATCAGACGAAACGTCGGCTTAAAGGTGTTGTATTATTGAAGCTAGACCAAACCTCGATAAAAAAGTAAATAATGTAAAAATGTTTTGAACATAATTTAATTCAGTTTCATGAAATGGCTTGAAAACTCTTGTGCTCTTACGTTTACCTTGTTATTTCTTTTACCTTGTCACCACATCTTCTTTTAGTTGAATTATCTAATCTATTTCAGTTGCACCTACTTTAGTGCTTCGTGGTCCTAAAATGTAACCTTGGTAACTTCATTTAACCTTCCTTTTTCAGTTCAGCTAAAGAGCTTTTTATCTTCTCATTGCTAATAATTATAAAGTTATGAGTTTACTGCAGGATACAGAAAAAAGAAAACAGTAATTCAACTTTTACAAAATAATGTAAATTTATATACTCAATAATTACATTACTATGACCAAAATATTATTGTTAACTATGTTAAATTAACAAAAGATTATATATTCTCATAATAAATGGACATATCTGGCTTATATTTCACCCGAATTATAAAAAGTAATGGTCCATATTCTCTTGTAAATAGATATGATTGAACAAACATGTAGAATACAACCATTCCCGCTATATCATCGAAGTTAATAGCTATAACTTGGTTAATTAATGATAGGGGACACCACGTTCTGAATTAAGTACATTAACTATAATTAACACGTAGTGTTCTTCCTCAGGCATTAACTAAAAAATATAATGTCATCAGAGAGTTATCTAGAGTACAAAGTAACTACAGTACAAAATAAAAATAAAATAAGGAAGAGAGTACGAACCTAAGGGTGAGTGTCTGTGGTACAACTGACGGAATAGGATGGACGTGGGTGAGGGTATACCCCATACCCTCACCCACGTCCATCTTTTTCATATTAGAAGACAGGTACATTTCATTGTTATTTTTTTTCCTAAAGGTTAGGCTGAGCCTTTACATTTGCTCTAAAACTAAGTGTAGGAAACATATTGAAAAAATAACACAGAATAACGAAATACAAACAAATATAGGAATAAGGAGAAAATAGAACTTTATATAAATATATATATATAAATGATCAAACCACAATAAGAAATGGGAAAACAAGACTAAGATCTTTCAACCGTAACAAGCGGTCTTCGTCTTTCACCATTGATTGTTATTTCACGCGTTTATGTGAAATCTTTATATATATATATATATATATATATCAGTTCACAAACGAAGAAAAGCAACACACAGAGAAAGAGACACACTTACAAACTCAAATTTTCGGATGATCCGTCTTCAGGAGAAAAGAGAGAAAGGGCGACCAAGCACGCCGGAAACACAACGGCAGGAAACCGTCCCGGCAACCGACCGTGCTGCCACGCGCGCCCGGTTCAGGAAGTAATGAAGTAGAGACGATCAGAAGGAAATTAATATTAAAATTAAAATTAAGAATTAAGAAAAGCAGTTCTGGTTGATTGAAGGTAAAATAAACAGCAGGAAGATAAATGAAGTATAAAAAGGAATACCGTGAAAAATACCTAAAAGCATGAAAAAGGAAGATAACAGAGTTGGTAAGGCGATGAGAAACAAATGAAAATACAAGGATAAGAACAATTAAAAATAAAAGTAATAATATAAAATAAATAAATAATTAAAGCAATTTAAAAAATAGGAATAAAAATAAATAAAATAAAATAAATTAGATAAAATAAAAATAATAAATAAATGTTAAATAAAAAAAAATATATATATAAATAAATAAAATAAAAAAATATATTTATTTATATATATATATATATATATATATATCGCTTAAGGTTTAATCCGGGTTTGATATATATATATATATGTATATATATACATTAAGAAAATTGTACACTTGGGAATTTGCTCATTGAGGCAAGTAGAAGAATTATCGCGGACTAATTTGTTAATTTCACACCCTTCTAAAATAGTTATTTCACGGAATTTATTGTTTCCATGTAATATTTGTATATTGAGGAAGAACACTATGTGTTCGAAACGCGTTGTTTATACAATTAAATTTTTATATGTGGAGACTACTTCATTAGCTTTTTACCCCACAATGAGTAAATAACACATAATAACTAATTGCCTATACGTTAGAATTGCAATACAACCATGTCTAATAAACTGATGCTGTTATGATACCTGGAGGTGGGTGTTGCTCGACTGGACAAAGGGCATTGGCCGGACTTGGGAGCACTATAGGAAATGTTTTCCAGTGATAGAGGAACTGTTCACCGACCTGCCAATCAAACAAACCTGTAACGACTCCATCAACAACGACAAAGACACAAATAAGCCTTTAAAATACACTAACTCCTTTTAGTCAAACTGTTTAATCTGACAGATACCTCCATATTATATACTATCAAAAGTTAAGACTACAGTCCCGGGCTTCTCAACCTTTTTTATCACAGAGCGCATTCATGAATTAAAGAAAATTCTGGGGCGCACCTTCGATTTCCAAGATTAGAAAAAATAGCAATGAAAATTAAGTAGTGTTAAATTAGTACCAATTCACTGCTCTTAAGAAGAGGATATAGTTGCTTTTATATAGTGCCTAAATTTCCTACTTAATAATAATATAATTTTTTTGGCTTTTATACTCCAATTTTCTTATATTAATATTATTTTTCTTCTAATATTTCTTTTGGGATTGCTTTGATTGCTAAAGGTTTTGGTGTTTATGGTCTGCCTGATGGAAATGATACCATTTATGATGGTCATATTAGTATTTAATGTCAACAACAAAAATAGGAAAATAATACAGACGTATGCTAAAACAACTCTTTATCTATTGACATTATATTTTGCCCTCTAGTATACTAATAAGAAACTATGAGACTAGTGAATTTTCAGAAATTCACTTAAATTTCTTAAACAATCAAATATAATCTTCTTTTTCTTTGGGACACACCGGAATATATTCCTTGGTGCACCGTTTGAGAAGACCTGCTGCAGTCCCTCAACAAACAATCCTGTTGAGATCCATTGCCGTGTACCTGAGCCCTTCGGCCATACCACGGAATAAAACAGACCTGGTCGATGTTTTTTTACGTCGTACCCTTTAGCCAAGTGCATACTGTGGGATCTCAACAGACCACGCAAGTTACTGCTGGCAGTCCACAGCATGCCCAAGGTGGACCTCGCGGAGGCGGGCATCCACCACAGACATCACGCAATTTTTCCTAGAATCCCCTTTATAAATTCGCACCTAATTCGCTATGAAGTGTCAGGATTATGTATCCTAGGAGTACTACGTTATTCCCCCTTGATATACTCATTGGAATTAGTATTACTGCACAATTTCAAGCAGTAAACTAGGACTAATACAGTAACAAAACAAAGTTACTAATATTGCAAGCAGTTACAATACAGTAACTTAGTAAGTGTTAGTTGAACTGAAATTTGAGGAACCGCATATTATAAGCATTAAAGAGTATGACTATAGTCCCTCAACCAGGCAATATAATTAGCAATATAATTCACACCATAAAATTCAAAATGGGTTTCTTAAGGATTTGGTGCAAAGATTGACTACTCCAGATTGTAAGCCGACGTTTCACCAAAATTGTTCGGCATTTTCAAAGCATTTTTTCCTCTCTCTCTCTCTTTTTTTTTTTTTTTTTTTTTTTTTTTGAAGGAAAGCTATTTAACTTAAATAGTTTCCCTTCAAAAAAGAAAAATGCCTTGAAAATGCCGAACAATTTTTGGTGAAACATCGGCTTATAATCTGGACGTAAGAGTTAATTAATAGGATAGAATAGTTACTTATAAGAGTTAATTCTCTAGACCAAATCCTCAAGAAACCCATTTTGAATTTTAAATATCATTGGTGAAGAAGCTATATCAATATGTTGTTCACACTATAGTTAGTTTTTTTTATGATTCTATTTTTTTTACCACAATTAAACAATTCATACATTAATTCAAAAACACAGAAACGCAATGAAAGTAGATTTACCTGTTTTATGTTATCAACCAGTCGAACGACTTCATTAGGAGCCCCTTTCAACTGGATGTCAAAAGTCAAAGGCTCTTTCTGGAATTGAAAAAAGAAATTATATACATACAACATTATACGAGAGACACTGAATAAGTAATGAGGCAAATCGATGTAGAAAAATACGAGTATTTTTCTTTTATAAAATGAGACTTTTATACCACTGCTAAATAAAATCCCCACCAATATTATCGAACCAAAATGTCTTACTGTACAGCAGATACCTCAGTTATATTCTGCAATCCCCCCGACACTCGATTTTCACCACTGCTATAAATAGAATATAAAATGATATAAGTATAAATCTGTGATCAAACCACAATATGAAATGGGGAAAAAAAAGACTAAGATCTTTCAACTGTAACAAGATATCTTCGTCAGAGTCAAAAACCCAAGGGAAACACTAGATGCTGAAACATTTTGGTGAGGGGTTGAGAAGGGTGGGAGGGAAGAGTGGTATTTTAAAAGGGTGAAAGCGCAGGAAAGGACTAATGTCCAGAAAGGGATGTTTGGGGAAACAAAGGAGTACAGTAAGAAAGAGTAAAAAAAACTATCCGCTAACTGTCAACCCTCTTACAAGAGCCTATTGTCCTAGTCAAGAAAGTACCAATCTTAAAGTTTGATAACAAACGAACACCACTTGTTACGGTTGAGAGATCTTAGTATTGTTTTCTCATTGCATATTGTAGTTTGATCATTGATTGTTATTTCACGTGTTTATACCAAAATTTTGTTTGTATATATCTGTATATCACTGTATACTTATTAAACAATAAAGAAAACAGAAAAACCAAAGAAATATAGATCAAATTGCCTTAAAGAATAACTTTATTAACATTCTTTTCAGTTACCCAATAGATTTAAAGTGCATAAAATATCTAAAATTGAGAAAAAAAATTAAATTCTACTTTTATTGGTCTTAAATTATAAACTAGATTTGATATAACGTAGTGTAACAATATTATGCACATGCAGTATAAGAAATAGAGTATATGAAAATATTGCAATAAACTCCCTCCAAATATGGGTACTACTTTGGAGGGAGGGAAAAAACAATCAACTTTTTTTGACCAAATAATAAATCCATTCGATGCTCAGAAATAAATACAGTAAACTTTGGATTTAGTTATTTTCAGAATTAAATTTACTTTATAAGAAATAGTGGGAGACGCAGAGAGATTGCCGGTACGAGACGAAAAGGAGGTTGAGGTAGGAAAAGGAAAGATAAATGGAGTGGAAGTAAGATAGAGGGTGGGTAGAGTGAGAGATAGGAGAGTGATTTATGATAGAGGGAGATGAAAGGGAAAAAAGAGAGGGAGAAAGAAATTGTGAGTAAGATAGTGTGCATCTTACAGGTAGAAAAAGGAAAGGCTCTTCATCAGGTTATTTTAACTCTACAGTTTATCTGAAGAAAATTAAGAACATTTCCACTTGAATCAAGAGTTTCAAGCAGTTAGTGCTTGATCTTCTTCAAGTGACATCATCAGATAAACTTTACTTCGTTTTCTGTTTGAGCATTTGCTCTTTTTTTTTCTAAATTTGTTAATTTCTTACCTCCGGCTGAGCTACATCGAGCTGATAGAAAGTGTTGGGTCGGGCCGTCATGGTGGGTCACCCAAGAGGTCCCCCTCCAACTAATCCGCAATCATCAACAGGGATCTGAAAAACACCTTATTAGCAGTCTTAAACAGGGTTGCCATATTGGCTCTTTTAACCCTAAATTCCTCAAAATTGACCTTATTTTATTAGTGTTTGGCTTTTTGGCATTTTTTAATGGGAATTGACCATAATTGTATGAGTAATGATATTTAATGTGCAACAATTCCGCTTAACTACGGTACTTAACAACTACATATGTATTTTGATTCGTACTGTACGTATTCTGTTGTGGCTCAAAGTTGTGCCATTCAATATGTCTTACTTTTGAACTCATCATCATGCTAAAGCGGAAACCATCATACAATAGCAACCGAATATAAGGCAAGGGTTATACAGCAAATGCTTGGAAACCATCATACAATAGCAACCGAATATAAGGCAAGAGTTATACAGCAAATGCTTGGAAACCATCATACAATAGCAACCGAATATAAGGCAAGAGTTATACAGCAAATGCTTGGAAACCATCATACAATAGCAACCGAATATAAGGCAAGAGTTATACAGCAAATGCTTGGAAACCATCATACAATAGCAACCGAATATAAGGCAAGAGTTATACAGCAAATGCTTGGAAACCATCATACAATAGCAACCGAATATAAGGCAAGAGTTATACAGCAAATGCTTGGAAACCATCATACAATAGCAACCGAATATAAGGCAAGAGTTATACAGCAAATGCTTGGAAACCATCATACAATAGCAACCGAATATAAGGCAAGAGTTATACAGCAAATGCTTGGAAACCATCATACAATAGCAACCGAATATAAGGCAAGAGTTATACAGCAAATGCTTGGAAACCATCATACAATAGCAACCGAATATAAGGCAAGAGTTATACAGCAAATGCTTGGAAACCATCATACAATAGCAACCGAATATAAGGCAAGAGTTATACAGCAAATGCTTGGAAACCATCATACAATAGCAACCGAATATAAGGCAAGAGTTATACAGCAAATGCTTTTAGATCAAAGAAATTATCTATGTTTTCTATCTATAGGATCTATAAACGCTTTCTTATCTATAGGACACTGATCAGTTTGGAAGGGAGTAATGCAGCATCTATAATTTAAAGAGCTTGATGTATTTGCTCTTACCTGCCTTATAACATATATAAGAAATACCGTAGTGGAGAGAGCGTGTTTTCTCTATTAACTTGCTTAAAAACTAAAGCAAGAAAACTTCAGCTGTCTCTATTGACTTGTAATAGTGCTGTAAGGAATTTGTTCCTTCAACGAAAATGTTTAATAGATCCAAATCTGATCTTTTACATTGTAAGAAATCCTCTACTGAGTCTGGCAACAATGAAGAGGACAACCTTTGTGAAGAAGAAGTTTTTATGTAATTTACATATAATTTGTAATTAAAATTGTAATTTTGTAGTTAGTAAAGTTATTTGGCTTTTATGTTTCTCGACTTGACTTTATTTGATCGCTGGGATCTGGCAACCCTGGTCTTAACTGGTCAAGACTGATCAGTTGTGGTATTAGTCACGAACCAATTGAAGTTGATATAAAACCGGTTTCAACTGGAAAACAAGATAAAGAGATGAACAGAAACTAAAAACAATGCAAGTTAAAATTATTTTCACAAAATCGTGATTTAGTACCTTCTGTGTTCCCAGGCAATTTAAATATGCAAATAATCGCAGTGAAAAATGTAAGCAATGATGACACAAGTCATCGAGATTTGGGTCTCTCTGAATTCCATCAGTGATTTACTTGTTGGTCTATAATGCCTGAAGATGAAACAAGTGAAACCACCGCCATATTTTGAAGACTACAATATCAATATTGTTAGTTTTAACTCTTTAGTTGTGCAATCGGTAATTTTGGGGTATTTACTCATATTAGAGGACAAAAACGATAATACAAAGTTTCCATACAGAAAGAAGTTTTTTATTTAAACTACGCGTTTGAAACACGTTGTGTTCATCATCAGGTAGACTTCCAATAGGAGCAATAGAGGACAGGAAACTCATTTGTGTGGAGACTTTGTATTGTCGTTTTACCTCAGATTGAAAAAAAAAAATTAATCATTAGGCATATAATTCAAACAACATGGAGCTACAGTGAGGAGGTAGAATACCGTCTTGAAAGACTACCGTCAAGTTTTGATTATTTCTACAAGAAATCGTTTGTTTCTTTTCAACATTCAAAAGTTAAAAGCCTTCACTTTCAGTGCTGTTGTAGGAGGAGAAAATTGTAGCTCATTTGTTATCTGACAGCCACTTTAGTATGATGAGTCACATCACCGCTTGTTCTATAAGGGTCGTTCTAAATGTTGCCTTACTCAAGTTGATTAAAGAAGGAATATTTATTCAGTATCTAACATCATACAGTTAGAGAGCAACAGACAGTGATCGGATTCAGCCGGTTCCTACCGGTTCGTGCGAACCGGTGCTTAAAATAATATAAGTTCGGCGAACCGGTTGTTAAAATTACGTAAACCCCTATTCAGACCTGTATTAATTAGCCCACTATCAAACTCCACAAGTGTCGCGTGACTCACGTAACTTGTGAATGTATGACAACTTAATTTGTGCATGTATATAGCCTATATATAACTAAACAATTCAGTTTCATTTGCGTAACTGTTACAGTGCTCAAACTGCTCATGACAATGCAGATGTTGAGTTGAATGAGTGAAAATTGGTATAAATACATCATTTCTATATAAATAGTTAAAAGTATAGAGCCATCATTATCAATAAGAAAAATACCCATTGTCGTTTTCAGTGCCTGATCTCGTCATACAGTGTTGCCTTGGCTTAATATTCTACTGAGGCCCCACTAAGAGGCCAGGATAGCCCAGTGGCAATGTGCTCACGTCTGGATTCGTAGATCCGGGGTTCAATACCCCAATCTGGTCCTCGATTTTTTCATTCAAGATGTAAATAAATCTGAGCACGTCATCTCTAGGAGAGAGGACGCCAAGCACTCGGTTCAGACCCTATACGATATATTAGGTACTTGTTAAAGATTTCTACTCTAAATACACTTGAGTTAAGCAAAATTTAGTGTCACAAAGGGCTAATGTTCGGCTTGTGAGAATACCACTGCAACCTAACATAACCTAGGCCCTACAAAGCACAATTTAGTATACCCTTCTTGCGGATCGTGGGGGGGGGGGGGGGGCGCAACCTAAATATAAAAAACTATCGGTATCTATGGGATGATAGGAAAGCCCCAGGTATTTCAGTACCTGAACCCATCTGTGATTTTTTCTTGGGTTGATCGTCAAATGAGACTCTACTAAATTAGTAGAACTCTTCTTACAAAGTTTAGGAGGATTCAGTATAGCCTGAATGCACAAAACTGTTGGTCCGCGGAGATGGGATGACCCCATGGATTACAGTGCATAAACCCATCCTGTAGTATTTCATTACTGATTTACTAAGGGTCTTATACTCTGTTGTATATCTCAATGAATTTGTGAAGGGAACGGAACTCGGGCAACAGTTCTAGACACTGATCTGAGTGATTATACCAAAACGTCCGGACAAACAAAAAGACCATAAGGGCTGACGTTTAAAAACCCGCGTGCAGATCGATTTTTACAAAAAAAAAAATAAATAAATAATAAGGTTTAATAGGCACAAATAGTAGATCACCTCCTGCGGAGTGTGGGAGGATTCAATATAACTTGAATATACGTTTAAGGTATCGTCAGCCGATAATAGCCATGGTCTCAGTCACTCTAGACTGCGAGTAAAGACTACAGCAGTGGTCAGGGAACAGGGGTATATAGGGTGAAATAGAAATTTTGGGTGGTAATAAACGTGTTACGGATGTGGCTACGCAAAGTGAGGAAAGTTGGAGAAAAAATGCATTGAAGATCCCACGATCTTTAAAACTAAAAAAACTGAGTAATGTCAGTATTAACAATTAAACATTTTTCCTATGAAATCAATGAGTAAATTGGTTTGCCCACCAGTGTAGTTCCAAATGTGGGAGTAAATTCATTTTACTGTTGGGGTACACCCAAAAAAAGCTACCTGACCCCTGCTCTAGAGAATTTACCAGCTTATGATTGGGTTTGACCTGTTGGTCTGTCAAAAGCAGTTTCGTCTCTCATGTTGCTTGGAGAGCATGAGGAGGTTCGAGTTTAGTATAGTCTCGGCCAAGCCGGCAAGGATTAGATGTAGTAGGTAATGATTACTGGTACCTTTGGGTGTGCCCTAAATCAGGGCACAAGGATTAATCCTTCTGAAGGTAGAGGGTGACCTCCATGAAGAGATAATGAGCTCCAACTACAAAACGTAGCCGTCCACCGCACTAACCATACAAAGCCCCAAGGCGTATGCAATCCGTACCAAGGATGGATGATGCAGGGATTACTGTATTACGAACGGAACTTCGAGGGTACCAGGTGACCACCTCGAGTAAATAGTCTTACCCCAGTATGCGGTACGCTGCCGGAGCGGACAAAATACCACTGACAGAGGTTCAGGGATGTTCCTCTGAAATCCAGATAACATTCTCCGGAAGCGTAGAGGGTCCAAAAGCGCTAACTAATGGGAGTCAAACTACTGCAGCTAAGGGCTCGAAAGAGACTGCCAAGAAGAAGGAGAAAGAAATCACTTTCTCCCGAAACGTAGGGAGCCTGAATGGGCATTATCAATGATGACTTGTGCAAACAAAAAGGAAGAAACACCGTTTCACCTACTGGCTAACTGTCAGGCAACTTTTGCTGCCCAGAGTTAGGTGCTTCGAGACACTCAACAAAACCATAGAAAAACTTTTACCACTGGACCCAGCAAAAGTTCTGAGCTTCATAAAGGCGTTGAAGCTAACTGCTGGGGTACTTTAGTACAGGAGGGGGATACAATAGTTTTTAAAATGCAGTGCTTTAGTCACCCTCAAATAATAATAATAACCATACAAATGACGATGAATGAAGCACCTTTTAGTTGAAGCCGTGATTAGCAAATTATTCTCAAAGAATTGTACACATCAAAGGATCAATATGCTGGTTCCACAATTACTAACATCTTTTCAAACTATCACTTCTTTAGATTTGCCTAGATTCTGAAATAAAAGACATTTGTGACTTTAAAAATCTACCACAATCAGCCAGCTCTCTTTATTTCACTGCAATGTATCAATTTTTGTATCTATCCCTCTCACTCTATTTATATCATTCCCTCTGTTTCTCTCTCGCAATTTACTTCTCCCTTTCCCTGACCTCGCCTTTCTTATTTCCTCTTTCTCACTCTGTTTATTCTTATTCCTCACGCTTTAATGAGTAAAACTACAGTAATCTTATACTCTCACCTGATAAGCAAATATATTTCCTACTGAATTGAATTTCATTTTCAAAATGGTGAATTTGACTTTCAAAAGAATGATTTGGATTTTTAAAAAAGGCAAGCTAGACCGTCAAAATCGTCATGAATTAGACGACTTTAATTGTGAATAATAAACACTAATTTTGATTTTCAACGGTATGAATTCGATTTATACAAAATAAATTTTATTTTTCAAATAGATAAATTTGACGTCAAAACATATTTTAATAGATATTGGAAATCTCCAACATAAAACAAATTTAAATGTTCAGGGTTCAAAAGGCTAAATATGACAAAAAATTAAAAACGGTTCGCGTTAAATACAAACTGTATCTGAGAATTGTTTCCCAATCTGTAATATAGTACTCAAGTAAATGTTTTTACTTAATTTTTGTTTACTCTGCAAATAAAATGTTTTAAATATAAAAGATAACTCACCACCAACCCTTCAACTCTTATCAATACAATATTAAACCTCTAGTATTCTAACTGGCAGGTAAGTTTCTATAGATGTCTTAAAAATTAATAAATCTTAATTATATTTAATTACTTTATAATTAGGTACTAATTATAATTAATTACTTGCATAATGTAACAAAGGTTCTACAATATCACCTAACTCTTTAAATTGTTCATTTTCTGAACCAAATTCAACTATAGATGGTTTGGGTAAATATAAAATCTACTACATTCAAACCCAATTGTTAAAAAACATAAAATTTTATTTATGTGAGTGATCTCTTATTTTAGTACATGTTTGTGGTTTGTATATTTCCTATTGTTTAACCAACCACCTTATTAATTTATTTAAAATACAAATAAATAGTTTTCAAATGAAAATATATATTAACACGCCATATCACATTATGAGATTTAAAACGTTATTTGTATTTGTGCCAAACGGGTTACTAGTGTTATATATTGGTCAATTTACAAATTATGCAGGGTATAAAAATACAGTATTACCGAAACAGGCTAATTCATAATTCAGTTGCTTTGATTCGTACACACAATATGACTTACCAAGTGCCTAAAGATTTTAATTCATAAATTCAGAGGAAATATACCCTTCAAATCAGTCTTAGGGATAAACCTTACACTTTAATAAAGAAAGCTTAGTTAATAAATAAAAAGAGGAAGCACATAGTTACAATTCTGGTTATGAATAAACTTCTAGCACTATCAAAATAACTGAGAATTTTAAAGGAAGAGACATACTAGAGGAACTCATTTTCAAAATGTTCAAACTGTTCGAAGAAACTCCTTTAAACTGATAAAAATGCTAATGAATAACAGTAAATTAACAACTTCACACTTGAACGAAGCATGATTCAAATGGGACAGCACAACTGGAAACCTGTTTGAATCTATCATTTACAATTCCAACTCCGTCTTGTCTATTGTTTTCAGATTGAATAAAACAATAGACCAGATAATAAGATATCCTAGGACCTTACTAAGTCAAATGAATTCCCGATGAATCAGTAGAACTTAATCAATTCAAAGTAAAGACTTGCACAAAGTAATAGGTAATAGAAGGAAGCATTAAAGTTTTAAAAACTTAGAAACGATCAGTCATAATTAAAATAATTACAATTAAGATAAATCAGAAACAAATGAATTAAACATACCTTCATAATAGGACATTCACAATTGTTAATTTCTGAATATAAGCTGTCATTTTAACAAATGGTAAGGAACATCGGCTTACTGGCTGAAAGGAGTTAAATTAACAAAAACAAAGAAATTATTGCCGAAAGAATGGAGAACAAAACAAGAACTGGCAAGCCTTATGAATGATAATACCGTATTCCAGCTATCACAGGGATAATAGTTCTAGTTCTATACGCAAGAAGCGCTGGTGTTCGATATCCTTATCCTGGAACTTTATTGTTTAAAATAATAATTAGTAAAATAAATGTGAATGATTCTACGTGATTATTAATATTTATATTTTAAAGTTTAAAAATATGATAAAAAACAAGTATTAAATGTAAGCTATTGTATAACATCAACAAAACAGTAAAAAATTGTATTCCTTAAGTATAGTATAACAAGATTTCACAAAAACACGTGAATAACAATCAATGATCAAACCACAATATGAAATGGGAAAAAAAAGACTAAGATCTTTCAACCACAACAAGCAGTCTTCGTCAGTTGGGATTTTGACTCTGACGAAGACCGCTTGTTGTGGTTGAAAGATCTTAGTACTTACTTTTTAGTATTTTTACCGATTACCATTTTACCCATTTTTAGTATTTTTTCCCATTTCATATTGTGGTTTGATCATTAGGTGTAATATATGTAAATATGTACCATTGGGAAACTTCTGATGGTAAACATTTCGTAAAACCGAAATGTACTCAGAGGTTTATCCTGTTCAAATTTAGTTGAACTTAATAACAATGAAAATTGAATACATGGAAGAAAATTTAAACCAACTAAAAATGGTTTTACTGAGCAAGTTCTTCATTTACTTCAAGTAGAAAAATCTCTCAATTGAAAAGGCATTTGAAAAAACCATTGTTTTTATTGGACACAAACAGTAATAAAGGGTGAGGTTTATTGAAAACTTTTATTGGACTGATAAATGAAATCTGACATGTAATGTATGATATTGGGAGAGGAGGAATGTAAACAACAGTAATTCAGAAAAAAAGGAATTAGATCTTTCGACGAAAATGACTATTCTTCGTCAGAGTCACATTTGAACTGATAAATGAAAGAGGACAAATGTGATTTGAGAGGTAAGGAAGGCAAGAAAGAAGCTTTAAGGAGTGAAAAAGTCAATGAAAAGGAAAATAATCCTGGGTAAATCAGTGTAAACGAAGACAGGCATAAGAAATAAAAACAATATTCGTTGTTGCTGTTAACCCAGGTACGCAAGGCTGTTGCTTTTGTTCATACTGAGTCTAACTTAAGTAAAACATTACTAATTTTTATAGCTCTGATCAGTTCAATTGATTAATGTACATCCCATAACATTTCTTAGCAACACAGACCTAATCATTATCTTTTTAGATAAATTTTTTTTTTGAAAAGTTTTTTCAAAAAAATATCACACGCCCTTTTGGCATATGTGATCATTTTAGCTTCTGTCCAATTTAAATAGTGTTGCTCATTATATACATGGAAAATAGTGTGCTACTTAGTCAGCTCTAACTACAGAGTACTGATGTTGTTTTACATGTAATTTTAATGCGCGTCTGAACTATCTACTTTCATCGTGACATTTACACAGAATTTTGTAAATACCACTATATTCTAGTCCTCTATGAGAGGTTTTAATGAACAAATTACATATGATAGTTTCATAGGAAAACCTATGTTGATGGTACGATTGTGAGCAAGCCTAGAAAGTGGGTCTAATGACTCATGAAATAGCAAAACTGTGATATTTGGGATTAAACTGGTTTCTGCTATTGTATTGGAGATTGTTCCTTAAGCAATCTTTAAAGCTCTGTGGGGTATTTTCTTGTTTGAGCAGAATCATTAATTCATTATTAAGTTCTTCATTAATTGATTCAGGGGAGTAAATCCTTAACACTATCAAATATACAGCTAAAAAGTTATTTCAATACTTTAAACCGATCCCCTAGTGGTTGATAACGTCAGCTGTTTACAGGCTTTTTGTTTGTTCTGTGATTCTACAGATTCTACATTGGGAGACCCAACATTTTGCCTAACTTAAGTGCATTTTGAGTAGGGATCTTTAACAAGTACCTGACATCATACAGGCACAGGACCAACGGTTTAACGTCCTCTCTGAGGGACGGCGTACTCAGATTTATTCACTTCCCACGTGAGTAAATCGAGGGCCAGATGGGGATCGAACCCCGGACTACCAGCCCAGAGGCGAGTATGTTAACCACTGAGCTAACCTGGCTCTCCATTTTCGTGCTTATAAGGGGGTCAAATAGAAACGGACCTTCAACCCTTACCATTAAGTTAAGATCTATCAGTTGACGGGTGGACTTGAGAACTGGTAATCCTTAACTGAGGTGGTTAGAGGTGGTTAGTGGTGGTATCCCTGGTTAATAGGAATTCCTTTCGGTGATGACCACCATATCCAAATGAAGCAATGGCAGTCCAAAAAACCGAAAGGACTGAATAAATCCTGACCATAGTAAGAAGTTAAGTTATATTAAGGAAAAACATGATCACGATTGGAGTAAGCTCTTAGGGTGTGCAAGGGAAAGAATTCAAGTCTTATCTATAATAAATAAAGTGGCGTAGAAGTGGGAGGGGGGGGGTCCTACCCGGGCGACACTTTCCAGAGGGCGGCATTTCGAAGGTGTTAAAATAGGAAAAAAATTAAAAGAAAAAGGTAACAAAAAAACGTAACTTTTATACTAAAATTAGTTTTTAAGACTAATTGTTTTTATGTTTTGTGTGTGTGTGTGTGCGTGTGTGTGTGTGTGCGTGTGTGTGTGTAATACTGTTTTTAAACATTAGATTAAAAATAATTGTATAGTGTATTTTTCAAAAATATTTCTTTAAGTGGTTGAGAAAGTTTATTTATTTGTTTTGCTTGGCCAGTTTTTTTATGATTTGAATACATTTGAATTACAATTTTTGTTTATGATTTGAATTATACGTTTTTGTTTTAGAAAAATCTTTGGTTTCCTTTGAAAATGACTGTGTATGTATAAGAGTAATGTAATAAGATGAAAGTCTGGGACTAATAACAGCAGTCTAAAATTAAATCTTTGATGGTAATTCCATGAAAATAAATATTTCGAGGATTTTCTGGATTTTGAAAGTTAATGCGACCAGTGTGGGAGGGGGGTGGGGGGGCAATCTTACGAACAACCCAGGAAGCAAAAATAGTTGCTAAGCCACTGACTATTTCTAGTACTTTTTCGTTTTTATTTGTGGCAAACCTGTACGGGTTTACATCTTGTGAAACTTGACCATCGTCTTCTTGCTTGCTCACTTCCTCTTTTGACGATGATCTGACGATGATTAATCATTTCCAGTTTTATGTACTTTTTGCCAGACTGAAATAAATACATACATGTTATTAGTACCACAGAAAGGTTTGTAAACAAAATATTACGAGTATTACCTCGCGATCTTTCTTACTTCGTAAATTGTTATCTTAAAACAGTAACAGCAAACTCTTTGAGTTCACCGTGCCAAAATTTTGAAAAATCGAGACATAATTTTCGTGGCTTCTCACATATCGCAAAAGTAAAGACTAAAAAAAAATATATATAAATAAATATTTATAATTTTTGTAAGTTAATTATTTGTTTAATGCCATGTAAAATATAAAAAACAAAATTTAACATTTTAGCATTTAGAATTTAGCATGTTTTCAGAATTATGAATTTCATATTATTATGAATATTAAAACAATATATTTAAATGTTAAAATATTTTTGTAATGCCATTTAAAATACAAGATCCAAAATTATGAAACCAGATTTTAGCATGTTTTCAGAATTTACAATTTTTATAGTCATATAAATATTAAAGAAATATGTTTAAATGTTTATAATATGTATATTTGTTACACAATATTATTGTGCTTGTATATACACATCTGGTTTTAAAAATAAAGTATTAATTATTGTTAACAGAATTATTAATATTGTTATTAATAATCAATTTTGTGTGTTAAGAGACAAATATTTATATTATGATATTTTTTATCTTCGAAAATGCGTGTCAGCATAAATGAGGTTGCGTGTCAACATTGACACGCGTGTCATAGGTTCGCTATCACTGTTGTAGACATCCCAGCATTTCGTACGTAGTTCATCTTTAAGTAGGAATCATAATGAAAGATTAGTGAAATTAAATACCTGTCAAACAAGTGACGCCAATATATATATACTGTTAATATGTGTTTTCTATAACTAATGATATATCTGATTCAATTCTTTTATAATTTAAATCGTTTTTGTCAGATCCATCTGGTTGTACTTTCATTCTTATTATTATTTTCTTTTTTATTGTTTAACCAATCCCCTAGTGGGTTAAAAACGTCAGCCTTTCCGGTCTTTTTGTTTCATCGGTGATTCTACATTGGGAGTCCTAAATTTTGCCTAATTCAAGTGCATTTCGAATAGGGATCTTTAACGAGTACCTGACATCGTACAGACTCGGGACCGACGGCTTAACGTCCTCTACGAGGGACGATGTACTCAGATTTTTTCACTTCCCGCGTGAATAAATCGATAGCCATGTGGTGATCGAACCCCGGACTACCAGCCCAGAGGCGAGCATGTTAACCTCAGAGCTAACCTGGCCCCCTAAATTTTGCATAAATCAAGTGCATTTAGAGTAGGGATCTTTAACAATTAACTGACATCGTACAGGCTCGGAACCGAATGTTTAACGTCCTCTCTGAGGGACAACGTACTCAGATTAATTCTTCACCTATGTGAATAAATCGAGGACCAGAGTTGGTATCGAACCACAGACCCACTAGTTCAGAGGCGGGCTCCTTAACCACTGAGTATTATTAATTTAAATAATATGTCAATTTGATGATTAGTTGTTCATTTATTACATTTTTGTGCTTTTATATTTATATATATCAAGTTCCTCTATTACAGAGGTTTTAAACCCACGGCCCACGAAGTATATTTTTGGGGCTCACGAACTGTGGAATTATTATTAAACTAGACTACCTGTGACCCTTTGTATCACTCAGAAATTATAACAATAGTTATTGAAATAAATTCACTGAACATGATTGACAGGAATAATATTAATTGTTGTTTCTTGTTATTAAGGCGCGCAAACAGATTCTTATATGGTCCAAGCTTTTCATATAGTATTCTTAACATGATTCAAGATATATAAGCAGTAAGTATATTTAGCAAAATAAAAATCATTTAAAATTAAAAGAAAATCATTCATTTTATCATATAAATAAATAAAATATCAATTCAATACATTTGCACTATTGTCAAGAGGCGAGCACGCAAACCAGTGGGCTACCCTGGCTCAATGCCTTTAGTTTATTACCAGGGTTTATACTACGCAAATATTAAATTAAAAAAAATTTTTTTTTTTTTACATTTATATATACACATTTGGACTACTGTCATCGACGAGCACGCGAGACACTTGCTAACCTGCTATATGCAAGGACAAACGAAAGAGGAGGAGAAGGTGATCAGGGCTGGGCCTGACCACCTTCGTTTCCCATCCTTCCTAATCCCCAAATCCCCTCCTTTTATCCCAGCCCCAATCTAAGGTGTTATTTAAAACTTTAAATAGTACTTACCAACTAATATTCAGTGTTACCAACTAATAATAACCTAAGGTGCAAAATTTCTTGCCATTTATTCATTAATCCTTAAACAGAATTAAATACGAAACTTTAAAACTTTCAATATTTGATGTACTCAATATATAATTAGGTTTGGTTGCAGTGGTGGTCCCACAAGGGAGCACACACAGGCCGAGAATTGGCCCTTTGTGATAACACACAATGAAGATTGATTCTACAGTGGGAATCAATGTATTTAGAGTAGGGATCTTTAACAAGTACCTGACATCGTACAGGCTCGGGACTTATTTATTCCCGTACGTAAGCAGATTTATTCACCTCCCACGTGAATAAATCGAGGGCCAGGTAGAGATCGAACCCCGGTCCTAACAGTTCCGAGGCTAGTTCGTTAACCACTGAGCTAACCTGGCCCCTTATACTCAATATATTTAATGTCTGATCGGTGAACGCTTTCACGTCACACTACTGTGTTTCTTCTTCCTTTTCTACTTCTCCTTTCCTGATATTCCTTTCGTGATATTATTTCTTAAGTTTAAATTTTATAAACCTTTAAAAATGTTGTTAAATTTCCTTACTCAAAATCAATAACAGCCACCTACGAGACACTAAACGTAATTTATTAACTGATGAACGTAATTATTTCATTAGATTTGACACTCATGAAAACAAAGCATCTTACTTCAATAAAAAATCAACAATCTTGCATCGTTTGTCAGGTAGCAAATGAGACACACTTTTCCTATCCATACCACAAAACCAGAATTTATTCCATAATACCATATTCATATTCCACAATTTAATAATTAATCTAAATCAGATATTAAATTTTGTTAAATTGTGCAAAATATAGATTGATTAGAGCATTTTGTTAGACAAATCCATCATACCATGGAAGGCATCAGAAATTACGTTTGATTGGTGTTGATATTTTACATGTAACAATTATATTCTTTTACATAAGTTATTAAATTTTTAAACATTTTTCATTAAACCTCTAAACATCATTTTATTTCAGAGAATTTATTCAACAATTTTCTAAGTTAATATAAACAAATACAAGTATAGCAAGTAACCATTAGTCCAGGATCAAGATTCAGTTTTCATAGGTTTATTACTCTTTCGCGTAATTGAAATTACATATTTTTTATAAAGTGCTAATTTATATTTCATTTTTTTAGTAAAATTTATTGGTTTTTTAATGAGCCGTTTAGCGTCAAAAAAAAAAATCTGAAAACAGAAAATGCACTCTATTGGGCCTTTAGTAAATATAATTTTGAAAAAGATTGTATCCACTTTTCCTCCGCATAAAGTTGTTTTTTTTAGGTCTAGTTTAAATTTGATCCGTTGAATGGGTATGACTTGTATCGCTCTCACAATCTTTCAGAATGAATTATACTCGTAAGTAGACATTGTTGGATTTTATTGAATAAAAAATTTCTTCAGTTGTTTTGAGAATATTTTTCGTTTATTACTTTTACAAAAATTTCAATACTTTAGAATTAGTAGTTTAGGAGAAAAAAATGTAGGTTTTTGGGCAAAAAAAGTGACTTTTCCATCATGCATATTGCTATCAAACAATAGGGCACATCTACACTATGAGGCCCATTTTTGTTTATTATATCAATTTGATTCATAAGAAATGTTCGACTGTAGAGCAGCCACTATCTTTGGATACAGACTGACCCACCCACACACATACAGATATCATCGAAAAAACTTCATAAAAGAACTTCTGGCACCCCAAAACATGTTATTCGGTCAAAATCTCCTGATCAATTTTTTTTATGATGGCTATACTAGTAAAGTAAAAAAAGTAATGTTATATTTTTTATTTAGAGCTACTTTTTATCGTTGTCACAATGCGACGCTCAAGTTTCTATAAAAATCCTCATTCAGCCTTCGAGGACATCGAGTTTTAGATCCCTGCTCTATTATATTTAATCTTTGTTCTTTTTTGTCCGGTTTTTATTAAAGCCATTTTCTGTTCGACAGAGGCTGGTTACTTTCCATGTTTATTTTGAAGGCGCTGCAACGCAACAATTCTGACCTTTTCTTTTGCAAATTTGTTAGAAAATCTGAAATAATAAGATTTTTTTTTCTTATAAAACTATTATATTGACGACATTTTCTTCATTTAGCACTATTCTAAATATGAAAAAGGCTTTTTCCAACAGATTTAGTAAAATATTTCCTCCTCAATTCCTTTTATCCATCAAGTGTCATTGTTGATTGATAATTCATTAACTGTGCAATCTGTTATAGTTAAAAAGATTTCACATAAACACGTGAAATAACAATCAATGATCAAACCACAATAATATTATGGTTTGATCATTGACTGTTATAGTGTGGTATTTACTCATATTAGGAAAAGGTATTAAGTTCCCACACAAAAAAGTTTATTACAAGAAACTAAACAATGCGTTTCGAACACTTGATGTTCTTCTTCAGGTTACATCTGCTCTGCTGGGGTAGTTGTTCGGGAGGAGAGATCAAGCAAGAACTAACTTGACTTGAATCCTTGCACCCGAACAACTACCCCTGCAGAGCAGATGTAACCTGAAGGACAACATCAAGTGTTCGAAACGCATTGTTTAGTTTTTTGTAATAAACTTTTTTGTGTGGAGACTTAATACTTTTCCTAACTTCAGTGTTAATATCACCTTTGACCGTGGCAGCTCTTCTACCTACGAAGAAAAAAGGTCCTTACAAAAGCACAATGGAATCTTCAATATAATAATTGTCATTACCCTTTGTTTTCGTCTCTGTTATGATGTTGTTGGATAAATGCCGTAAATGCCACCTCTAACCACCTCAAAAAAAAAAGCCTTGAGAATGCGAACAATTTTCGGCGAAACATGGGATTATAATCAGGAGTAGTTAATCTTTGGCCATAATCCTCAAGAAACCTATTTTTAATTTTAAGAATGAGTAATCGAGAAGCTATATCCATGTTGTCATAACACTCATATGAAAGATGCCATACATCACAGTCTATCAATTTGTATGCACTAATCTTGTAGAAATCTCCAAAATCGTAGATTCCACCTCAACTGCTTAAAAATAGAATTTTTTTTATAGTAGTTGCTCTAAAAAAATTCATCGATAGTCACATTGTATCACCTAGGACCTAGGATACTGCGTTAATTTAGACCTTTGATACTATTATTGAGATTGGTTCTTCTTCATTTCTACTTTTTTCCTATCTCTTCTTCTATTTTCAGTAAGCTTTCTCTAACATCATACTGAAAACCTTTAACATTATTTACCCCGTATTTATCGAAATATTCTTATTCTTTCAATGTTATAAGTCAGTGTGTACATCGTATTACATCCAATATCATTCAGTCCCCAAGTTTAATGAGACAAAATAGTATTTCATATTGATTAATGATTTAAAGTTTATATAATTGATAAAAAATTTAATATTGCCACAAGTAAACAGATACTTATTGATTATAAATGAGTTGATATTACGTTTCACGCTATTGCCAGATTAAAATTAAATCATATTCAATTAGTTATCAACGAATTTGGTATTATATTCACTTATAGTAAATTAGAATGTAGGCTACTTCAGATTTTTTAACATGATAAATGTTTTAAGCTTTTCTAACTTTAATGTTACATCCTTTATTAAATAGAATATTTGATTTCAAATTAAACTTGTTTCCCGCCTTTTGTGGCAGTTGTAGTGAACTTGCGCAAAGTTTCTGCGCAGAACTTAACAGATGCAGCAGTTGACAAAATGCCGTCTGAGTCTAAACCTTTGTTGACGGTGAAAACTGAGAAGCCAAGTCATTATTCGTGAGTTATTTATTGCTTCTTTAATTAATACCGTAAACTAACATAGTTTTATTAATTTTTTTTCTATTTAAATATCCTTGTTTATAGGTATTTGAAAGAATTTAGAGTGGAACAGTGTTCATTATTTCTCCAACACAAATGCACTCAACATAGGCCTTTCACCTGTTTTCACTGGCATTTTAAGAATCAGAGAAGAAGACGACCTGTTAGAAAACGTGATGGGACGTTCAATTATAGCGCAGATAATTATTGTACGAAATATGATGATACCACTGGTAATTGTCCTGACGGAGACGAGTAAGTCTTTTTAATAATGGCATAATTAAATGTGATTATTAACCTATTATATTACATGAATTGACTGAATTTTATTCCAAAGGTGTCCATTTCTCCATCGTACTGCGGGAGACACAGAAAGAAGATATCACTTAAGGTACTACAAAACTTGTTTGTGCGCTTATGAAACAGATTCTAGAGGGTATTGCACGAAAAACGGCCCTCATTGTGCTTTTGCCCACGGAAGTAGCGATTTAAGACCTCCTGTTTATGATATTAAAGAAATGCAGGTGAATAAAAGCAGTTCTAAAAAAAAAATTTATAACCAATAAATATTTTCAACTTTTTTCTGTAATTAATTTCTTCTTTATGTCTTAGGCTTTAGAAAATCCTGATGGTGAAAATGGAGCGACAAATGGACCAAATGTATTAGATAAAGAAAAAAATTTAATGAATGAAGACCCTAAGTGGCAAGGTAAGACAAAAACTTAAAATTTAATTTAAAATTATTAAGAAAATAACTTCTCCAGGAGTGTTAGTAAACTTCAAGAGGTTGTATGAATCTCATGTGAAATACTGTAGAAACCATGTCTGCAAAATGTTATTTTTATCTCAACTTGTTGATTAGATTCTGTGGGAAGCTTTCATTTACTAGTGAATAATGTTTAAAGAGATTAAACCTCTTTCTGTGTTTTAAATTTACTTTACTTCTTTTATTAAATCTTGAATAGTTATAGTTGATCATTTCTTGTCATTATTATGTACAATATGTATTCGAAATATGACCATTTGAAATAGTTTCCTTACAAAATACCTGAATTGGTTCAAATATAATTTAATGCGCAAAGCAAACATTATCAACTTACTTCAGAGATATTAGTTTTAATATTGAACCGTTTTAATAGAATTTTTAGATTTTTTTAATGTTTATATATATATTAGATTGTTACGTAAAAGAAATTGTTGGAATTAAAGAAATTGTTGGAATTAAAGAAACAAATTTGTTGAGTAATTGAGAAGCTTTAGTAACGTAGAATGAGTCACTTTATCAGTACATTTAAGGTTCATCAATTTTAGTTAATGAAATGTAAAGATTTTTCTTTTTCTTAATTACATTTTACTGTATTACAGAATATTGGCAAACTTTCATGTCCCTGAACCAATAAAATACCTTCCTGGGTGATTGTAAGATAAATTAAGTATTTATATCGTTTATTCACTAAAGTTGGTTCAGTTTCACTTCAGAAGTATGCATCGTTGTTAACTTTATTTTGTGCATCTCTTAAACATTCTATATCCATCACGCAAATTCAACTGTTTTGGATACAAATAACACAAAAACAGCAACATTTGATTAAACGATGCCATGGTATAAGCCAGTAGGTATGCCTACATCGTCAACAATTCACTGGTTGTTATTCGAATAGTTTACAGTTATTTCTTTACATATTGTCTTTATTAGAAAGACTACGGTGTCCAAGACAGCTCGTCATCTTTTCATATTCTTGAAAACTCGAAACCTTATTTGATTCATATAATCAACACAAGAAATATTCAACATTTTTTAAATATTGCTGCTTTTTTGTTCACAATCGTACCAAAACACGTGTACCGTCTTTTTCTGAAAATAAGGCATTCCCCGAAATAAGTCCTAGCGTGATTTTCGTGACTTTTTGAAAAAAATAAGCCCTAGTTAAAATAATGAGAAAAATATAATTCGTTAAAAATCGCTTTTGAATTTAGTAGGTATTTCTATCTACCCTAATATCTCAGAGAATTGTTTGTGAACAAAATGTTCTGAGAAATTCCTTGTTTACCTCTAAATCTGTTTCAAGCAGTGCACAGGCATGTGTCAAAATTAATTAAAAAATGTAAATATGTAGTAGAATTTATTTTAAAAATACAATAAGGAAGAAGTCTGCATAGAGTGACTGTGCAGATACAGCGTTTGTGCATTTCAGTCTTGTAAGTCTGATTATTGCCTATTACTTGCTGTGCGTGAAGCCCTACCCCGAAAATAAGCCCTAGCATGCATTTTGGTCCTATAAAGAAAGTAAAATAGTGTCTTATTTTCGGAAAAGACGGTAGCCCTTTTGACAACAGACTAAACTCCTGATATAAGTAGAGAGCCAAGAAAGTACCGATGTGCAAGTACTTTTCGAAGATGTTTACCAACACAACGTACAAATGAGTATTACGACTGGTGAAATTACAAAATTATTCTTCTTTTTCAAAAAACCTCAAATATAAATATGTATATTAAAAACAGAAAAGAAATAGGAGTGAAAACAAAACACTATGAATCACTATGTTACCAAGTCTCCACACAAAATTGTATCAAATGTCGACACCTTTCAAACACGTAGGGATCATCGTCAGGTTACATCTACAAACTAAACATTTTGAAATTTAATACAGGAAAATAAATTATATTCTAATATATAAAGTATCAGTGCCCTATGACTCCTTAAACACTACTCATTTTCAATATTCCGACCTTTTTAATGGTCGTCATCAGCAGGAGAAGTGCTATGGTTAGAGTAAGAGTCAATTCATATAACTAAAAATGTATGTATTAAATTTTTTAGGTTCAAAACTTATTTGATAATTTTTATTTCAATAATAAAATAATATAATTTAAACATCTAAACATTTATTTTAAAAATGAAACGTATAATTAATTTAAGAGCTGTCATTCACTAATATGATATCATTTTCATGATTCCATTACTATAGTATTCTGTACTAGATTAATTTATTTATCCTATCAGCTGACGTGATAATAATTGCTTGATTTCATTATTTAATAATGCCTAATTATATTAATTGGTTAATTAAATAGTCACCAGATTATGATAATTATCCTTTTTATTAACTATTGAGATACGAAAGATGAAAATATTTAATTATCATCATTAGTTATTAGTATATTGAGGTGAAAATTTGCTTATTTCAGAAAAATAATGTGTTGGGTTTTAATTTATTTTGTTAGTTATTTTTCTCTTCGTCTATGTTGCCCCATTATTATTTATATGGTTATCATGTGTTATTAATAACAAAATAGACCTCCAATGCCTACAATTTCAAGGTGAAGTGTATTTATAAAGATAAATATTAAACAAATGTCTTGTTTTTTTAAACGTTCTACATTATTGTGGCTAAAGACTTTTCGGAATGTACGAGTGGCAAAGGTATTGTTCAATTTTGATTCGGTTCCAATTTAAATCATATTCGAGTTACATACATTTTGTCTTAGATGATGGGGAATTTCAATTACTTCTCCACACAAAAAGGACGTTATGTCAAAATTAACCACGCGTTTTGAACACTTAGTGTCCTTCTTCAGGTTCACATTTAAAACCATACATATCTATGAGCTTTATGATCATAGGAATGAGTTAGTTGATATTGTATGTATTGTACTCAATTTTCAAATAATTCATGTTTATGTTCTTCAAGCTCTCATAGATATATGTTTTTTGGATGTACATCTGAAGAAGAATACTGTGTGTTTGAAACGTGTTGTTATTTTTGACATGAAGCACTTTTGTGTGGAAACTTAATTTTTGTAATTCCAGATCCTAAGTAAATACCACACTATAACAGATGTCACAAGTAATGAATTTGTCTTACATAAACTTACTGATTTCCCTCGCTATTGTTGACTGATTTGATTTGATGTGTTTCAGACACCAATTATGTTCTCTCCTGCTACAAGACAGAATCTTGTAAAAGACCCCCTCGGCTCTGCCGTCAGGGCTACGCCTGTCCCCAGTTCCACAACAGTCGTGACAAACGAAGAAGTCCTCGCAAATACAAGTATAGGTTAGTCTTTCAACTCTGGCTTCTTATTGCTCAAATTCTTCATTTATATATACCCTTGTTTCCCAACCCTTCTAGAACTGTTTAGAAAAATAGCATATTATTTTCTAAATCTTCATCTCTTTTATGTTTACTTTATACAGTACTCTTTCTTCACCCTTCTTCTCTTCTTATGTTTTCTTCCACAGTACTCTTTCTTCATCCTTCTTCTCTTCTTATGTTTTCTTCCACAGTACTCTTTCTTCACCCTTCTTCTCTTCTTATGTTTTCTTCCAGAGTACTCTTTCTTCATCCTTCTTCTCTTCTTATGTTTTCTTCCACAGTACTCTTTCTTCACCCTTCTTCTCTTCTTATGTTTTCTTCCAGAGTACTCTTTCTTCATCCTTCTTCTCTTCTTATGTTTTCTTCCACAGTACTCTTTCTTCATCCTTCTTCTCTTCTTATGTTTTCTTCCACAGTACTCTTTCTTCATCCTTCTTCTCTTCTTATGTTTTCTTCCACAGTACTCTTTCTTCATCCTTCTTCTCTTATGTTTTCTTCCAGAGTACTCATTCTTCATCCTTCTTCTATTCTTACGTTTTCTTCCACAGAGTACTCTTTCTTCATCTTTCTTCTCTTCTAAAGCTATTCATTTGAAGTACTGTTCAAAACCTTCATTTTCTGGTATCATGTTCATATAAAACATATTTCATGACCTAATATGTAACTAATAGGTTAGTTGCTAAATTGGTTATCGTTTTTGTTATTGTTATTTTATTTGATGAGCAGACGTTAAACCTCCTCTTCTGAGGCTCATTTTGTCTTTAGAGCATGGTGCTCTAACTTTCTGAAATATTATTTCAACGATTAGAAAGAAGGACGAATTCATAGAAAATTATGTTCAGCAATCCAACAGGTTGAAAGCATAGAACACTAATAATAAGCTTACAATAAATTATGTTTATTTCAGCTTTGACCATCTTCAGAGCATTACATAAAATAATTAAAACCCAAATTCAAAAAATAGAACTATCTTTACAATAATAATGTAACTATAATTAAGTACTGATAATACTAAGGATCATTAGCTTCTGGTTCAAGTGAACAGTTAGTTATTGGGAGGTTTCGTAGGAGTCAAGGTTGGTAGTGATATGTTGAGACCATCTCCGTGGACAGAGAGCGTTGATTTCTTTCTATTCCTCCATTTTATTCCTTTCAAAATATATAATGGGGATTCTTGAAAGCCTTTCAGTCTGGCTCTTGATGTTGAGTTATTCTAATATATGGGGGTCAGGCTAGCTCAGTGGTTACGTCCTCGCCTCTGACTGATAGGACCGGGGTTCGATCCCCACCTGGCCCTCGATTTATTCATGCGGGAGGTGAATAAATCTGAGCACGTCGTCCCTCAGAGAAGGACGTTAAACTGTCGGACCCGAGCCTGTACGATGTCAGGTACTCGTTAAAGATCCCTACTCTAAATACACTTGAGTTAGGCAAAATTTAGGTCTCCCACTGTAGAATCAATCTTCATTGTGTGGTATCACAAAGGGCCAATGCTCGACCTAAGTGTCTTCCCTTGTGGGACTGCCACTGCAACCTAATCTATCCTATTCTAATATATGGTATGTTGTACTTCTATAATTTGCAGCCTCATGTGCTCATTTTATTGAGGTAAATAGTAATCCATATATCCTTTTCCTCGTTATTACCTATAGAACGATATGTTATTTAAATCAAAAATAAATTGGCGTTATGTTTAACTTTACCTAATTTAATCACTATGTGACCAGTTCAGTTTATTTATCTATCAGTTTACCTGTATAACGTCAAACTGTGATTTGTTATCACTTGTTCGTTGATAAGTGATAAGGTTTCTATCAAAACTGATTATCTCGTTTACTGTTTCCTTGTGCTCTAGGCGTTGATAACAACTTGATGTTTAGTATCGTTATCCATTTCTCTGGCCATTATTTAATGCATGGCTGTTAACTGTAACGATTGTTGGCTCGGTTGTGTTTCATATTCAAAATAATTTTTCATTTGTATTAAAACTGTTATACCTTTTTACTTTACTATAAGTATATAGTGATCGTGAAAAAAATCGCTCTCGAGATTTTGACAGTATTACATGTATTGAGGTCCCAGAAGTCGTCTTATAATGTTTTTGCGATGATGTCTGTGGGTGGGTGGTGAGTGTGTTAGCATTGCTTGTTACCACGCTTCGGTCCAGAATCTTTGATGGATCAAGTTGATATTTTACACCAAAATGGGCCCTATTGTTTGGGGAGAATTATGCATAACGGGAAAGTCACTTTTTTTGCCAAAAACCGGTTTTTAGAAAACATTTTTTTCTCCTAAACTGCTGACTCTAGAGTTTTGAAATTTTGGTATTATCTTTGAGGTTACAAATGGAATAAACGAAAAATATATTCACAGTTTTAAAACAACGGGAAATTTTTTTTTTCAAATTAAATGTAAACTTTTTGACTTACAATTCCACCTCAATGCTTGTGAGAGTGATACAAGCCATAGCGTTTGATGGACAAAATGAAACTATGCCTAAATATAGAAAATTATGTGGAGAATGAATGAGTTGAGATAATTTTTTTAAAAATTATATTTTTCAAAGAGGCGTTACAGAACGATTTCTGTTTTCAGAAAATGTTTTTTGACGCTAAACGGCTCATTAAAAAATCATGAAAATTTGATTAAAAACGGAACAACAAATTGGTAATGTATAAAAAAAAATTAATGAAGCAAACAGCAATAAAGCTATAAAAACTGTTTGTTTATCCTAGACTAAAGGATCACCTGCTATACTTGTCGAATTTTTGATATTTTTACTTTACTATCAGTAAAGTATAGGATCGTGAAAAAATTCGATCTCGAGATTTTGACGCAATATTTTGAGGTCCCAGAAGTCGTTTTATGACGTTTTTGCCATGATGTCTGTGTATGTGTGGGTGGGTTATGTGTTAGCATTGCTTGTTACCACACTACGGTCCAAACTCTTTGATGGATCAAGTTCATATTTTACACATAAATAGGCCCCATAGTGTAGATGATTCTTTAAAAAGAATAAAATTTGTATATGTAAAAAGTCATCAAAAATAGAGCATATGAAACATATAATCTCTGATCCATTTTATAGTATGATGGGTTTGTCTAACAAAATGTTCTAATCAATCTATATATTGCAAACATATTCTACAAAGGTTAATATCAGATGCTGATTTTTTACGTTTATGAATAACATTATTATTGCGTAATATTGAAGTTTTTGGAATGAACTTTTACGTACTATAGAAGGGTTTCTATGTTTTTGTCTCATTTACAGTTTTTTCACTATTCTAGTCTAATAGTCATACCATTATTTTTAAAAATTTCAAGCTTCCAGCTTTTAAATTTAAGATTATACTGAATAGTTGGCTTTGAACTTGATGTTAGAATGCAAAGGTGGCTAATTACCAATATATTTTCTCAATATACATTTACACCAAACTTAAAACTAAGTAGAGCACGTGGGAAAAAATAACATTCCCTCAGAGTAAATTGGTTTTTTATGATTTTTGGCAAAGGGAAAGGAAAGTGAGTTTTTAAAAAACTGTAGCATGCCATGAAATTCCCAATATAATAATTTGATAAAAGATCAAAAATGTAGAACATTATTCAGAATTAAAAAAAATCTTGTAAAAATAATAAATGAAATTATCCTACATCTTAGATTAAAAATTATCTGAAAACGACATTTTTTCTTACATTTTTTGACATTTCAGACAAAAATTTTGTAATGTTTTTAAAACGATTAAAATATTTTCAAGTTTTAGATGGGAAACTTTGCCTTAAATCTTCACTTTAGAAGGAGTTCAAATAAACTATGTAAGTGATCCACTGGTTATTAGAACAAAAGCGATGTTCTCTTGTAAGAGTAATATCGTAATACGAAATCTACACTTGCGCTTTTCAAAAATGTTATGACTGCTGTAGTTAATACTAATGATATTATAAAAATCAGTGGTGTGATATACAAAACTAAGCGTGTATATTGATAAGTGGATAAATGACTATCAGTACTACCTCCAGGAATGAAAAACTAATAAAGCTTTTCCAATCAGACATTTAAATTATGACTAAATGAGACATTATATATTATATACCCAAGAAGATTGATATTATTTTTAAGTTAGTAATGTGGTGAAGTTAACTGTAGGCCTCTCAAGAGTTTTTCAGTGAATTGATTCAAATAAACTTTAATATAGAAGAAGGTCAGATAAACAGCATTCATTGGCACTATAGTGCTATAGATGGCCATGTATGAGATCCACTGGCTGTTGTAGCAAACGTCATATTCTCCTGTAAGAGATTATTTGGTAATACGTTTTTTGCTTTGGCTTTGCCACAGTGTTATTTCTGTAGTAATATCAAGAATATTATACAAATCATTTGTGTGATAATCAAATATGAGTGCATATATTGATAACTGGGTGAATCTCTATTTGTACAGTCTCCATATGTATGAAATATTATTACTCATCTGCCTTATAGACATTTACATTATGTTTAAATGGAAAATTATATACCAAAGAAGTTTGAGAATATATTTACTTATAGCATAGTTGAGTGCAAAATTTCCTACAAGTTAGCTGCGTCATGTGGGTGGTTCTTTAATTGTATAGTAATTGAATAAACCATCCACTTTGTGACATGATATATTGAAATTTTATGCCCACTCAAATTCAATTTGCTGTCATGTAGCTGGTACAGAGGACATGGTAATTGATTTAATAGAAATTTATTTTCAAAGGAATTATTTTCAATATTCAAAGAAAATTATCATATTTTTGTGAATTTTGAGGATGCTCAAACGCATTCTCACTTAACATCGTTTTAAACTGATTACTACAAAAATGTTTTGAAAATCATTTAATGAAAATTACCTTTGAAAAACATTTCATTAAGTAACAACATTTAAAGTATAATTGACATTAAAGTATTACTGGGATTAAAAAAAAAGGGCGGATTTTTATCCTGGACTAATCGATCACCAGATATATTTGCCCGATTCTTTTTTCATTTATTTACATTGATTTAGAAAATAGGAATATTTTTATTTTTGAAATGGGAAAATTTGTCTTAAATCTTCAATGTAGAAGATCAGATAGATTATGTAAATGATCCAATAGCTATTGAAACAGACGTCATGTTCTCCTGTAAGAGATTGTTTTGTTAACACGAAATCTTCACTTTCGCTTTTCAAAAAAAATATTATTACGGCGATATATAAAAATACGCATGTATGTTGATAAGTTGATAAGTCACTATCAGTACTAGCTGCAGGAATGAAAAACTAATAAACCTTTTCCATTTACGCACTGATATTATGCCTAAATGAGAAATTATAAATTATATACCCAAGAAGTTTGATATTAAGTTGACTTATAGTAAAGTTGAGTGCAGGCCACTCCAGATTTTTTTTTTTTTGCAAGGTTACTCAAAACTTTTTTTTCTTTTCTTTGGAAAGGGCTGAGAGACTGACAAAGTCTGCACTCCGATGCTGATTCCTCGATGTAATATCCACCTCCCATTTCGACTAATCCCTGTCAGATGAATCCCGAGTCTCTTAACAAACTCAGGAATAACCCGACAGGTTCTTTGCGTATTTTTTTTTTTCAATTTCAGGTCTTAATCTTAAACTTAAGATCCTGTTGTGAATACTTCACAAGGCTTCACATTCAAATAACAAATGATGTGCTGTTTCCCCCATCATGTTGCATTTTCTACAGAGAGGTTGTTCTGTAATGATCCCCTATCTATGTTTTAATGGTGTCCTGTTAGGAACCTGTCATACTTAGATTTGACTTTTATTTAGCCTTAATAGGACATTTATTGTTTTCATGGAAGGTTCTTTGATCATTCACCTTGGATGTTGTTGGTAGGTAGTGAAGTTCCACCGTTTTTTTTTTTTTTAAGCATCAGGTCTTTTATGGCCCCCTTTGCAGTGGTTTTGGGTCCCACTGAAAGGTTTTAGACATAGAATAGAACTTTCAGTTCCCTTCTTGACCAGCATGTCAGCTATTTCATTACCTTCTATTCCACGGTGACCTGGTACCTGTAGGATTGATCCTGTCGTGAGACGAAACTGTCTCTAGAAGGAGTTTGCACTCACACATGAGTCTAGAGTTAATTTTGTAGAACTTCATTGCTATTTATGCAGAGAAGTAGTAAATAAGTAGTGAAAAAGATTAATTGATATGCAGGGGAAAAATTATGACGTCTTTATCGTAAAATCTCAATTATTTTCAATTTTCTTTGTGAACTGAAATGAAGGGGACCAGGTTAGCTCAATGACAACGTACTTGCTTCTGGAGTGAGAGATCCGGGGTTCAATACCCCGCTCTGCACCTCGATTTGTTGACACGGGATGTAAATAACTCGGAGATGGCATTAAGCCTGTACGCTGTCAGACACTCGTTAAAGATCCCTACTCTAAATACACTTGAGTTAGGCAAAATTTAGGACTCCCACTGTAGAATCAATCTTTATTGTGCGGTATCACAAAGGGTCAATGTTTGACCTTTGTGATAGTGTTCCAATTACTTTGATATAAATGTGTTCCTTTGTGGGACTGTCACTCAACTTAATCTAACTTATCAGAAATGCTGCATTGAATAACTTAAGTTCATTAAAACAAGAAAGAAAATTGTTTGCTGGAAGAATAATATATGTTAAATATATCTCTGTAAATATAATTTTTAATTAACTGAAAATATAAATAATTAATATAATTTTATTTCTTTTTAGAGTACTTCTGTTACGAATAATGATGTGAATGGTAATGTCGTTTTGAATTGTTGATTCTATTCAATAAGAGATGTTGATTTATTATTGTAATCTCTAAAGGAAAAATGCTTTTAATGATTCTTTCATTCATTTTGACTTGCGATATTTAAATAAAGTTATTGTAATAAAATCTAACAGGTGACTACATTTGAAAATTATTTTTTTTGTTTGTAATATATTACCCGTTTCAATAATCTAAACGTTTACGAAAGTTTTATCGTGAATATGGATGAAGAGGATAGTAAAATTGAAATTTTCAAATTTATATAACTAAAACAAGAGACAGTAAAATCAAGTTGATTTGTGTGTAAAGTTTTTTCTGTACCAAAAATGGAAAACTAATTTGTTCTTTAGGGCATTAAGTCTATTTCGCTCCTTGCTACTCAATATGTTTGGTTCTTTTTTCACCATTCGTCTGTAAAAGGGTTACTTAAAACTAATTTAGAATATGTTCTCTGGTTAATTTTCCAGGCAGTGGGCATGGAGGGCCCACTGTTCAAAATGAACCTGTTGATAATCATGTTTGTTACCATCCTAATGTTGGCTGTAAACAGCTGTTTCATTTTTTCCTTTTCTTCGGCTTTGACTTGCTTGTATGTTGTAATAGATTCGGCAGCAGATGTAGACTGACACTCTGCCTTTGTCGGTTGGTTCGTTTTCTCTGAATCTATATAAATAAAAGAATGATTTTGTCTGTACATTGCTTAGAAATGACTCATTTCAAGTTTTCTTTACGTTTCATGCATTAGAGAAACCGAATCCACCCCTTAGAAAAATGTCTGTCGGTGTCGGTTTGTCCGCAAAATGTTGTCACAAGTAAACTCAGCAAGCATAAGACATAGCAAGCTGAAACCTTGACAGTAGATTTCTGTATGTCCATCTTAAAATATAGGCTCTAAATTTATTATAAATTCAACGTAGGAACGAAGTTATGGACGTTTAAAGCAAACACTATTGTCACAAGTAAACTCAGCCACCGTGAGACATATAGCAAGCTGAAACTTTGACAGTAGATTTGTGTACGTCTAACTTAAAATATAGGCTCTGAATGGATTGAAAATTCAGCAGAGAAGAGAAGTTATGAACTTTTAAGCTGTATTTCGCTAACTTCACAGACATGTTTATTTTGAAAATATACAGGTAAAGCAAGTTAGATATTGTTAGTTGATTCCAATTTCATTTGCGTATATCAATATATTGTGTATTTGAGCTTATTGACAAGGTGTTTCCCAGAGTTTCAAGATATACCATTTATTCAGAATAAATGACTTTGTGAACGAGCGATTCTCAACCCTTGCTAATAACAGGCAGGAAAAATCAACAAACAAGTCCTTACGCTATATCAAGCCGAAGAAAGAACTGACAGGTGCCTGTCAAACTCCAATTGTAAACATATATAGATTTCTTTTTAAGATTTCAAAGATACACAATGATTGCCTAGGTGTTTTCAGATATTTTTTTATAATATCATTTCTTTTAAAAAAATGATTTCTAGTAACACCCATTGTGTCTGAAGAAGATTCATAATAACATTGATTCGTAGATTAATCAATTGTTTTTGTGTTAGTGAAGAATAGTTATAAATTTGATTAGTTTAACCATCTTTACCATTGTTTTGTTTTAGTGAAGTTATAGATAAAATATTTCCGATGTTTTTTCGTTAGTGAAGATTTAGTCATAAAATCGATTCGTTTACTCCTATTGTGTTTCTGTTAGTGAAGATTGGAGACATATTTCATTCCTTAAATCATTTCTGTTCCATTGTACCTTATTGACAATTAGGAATGAATTGTTTTTTAAGTAATATCCATTGAGCTTGTGATGATCCGATATGAATATGATCCCTAAATCATTTCCATTTTGTCTGCATTTAAAAAAAATGGGAAAAAACTGACATATTAAGTAATATCTATTTTGCCTATCTCTGTTTTAAGATAAAAGATCAATTTGATTTATAAACTATTTTCATTTTTGTTGTATTAGTAAAAGTTGGAGGTAAATTTATTTCGATAAATATTTTTATTTTTCCTGTATTGATAAAGATTGTAGATAAATTCAATTGTATAAATCATTTTCAATTTGTCTTTTTTAGTGAAGATTAGAGATAAATTTGATTTAATAAATAATTTTCATTTTGCCTGTTTTAGTGAAGATTAGAGGTAATTTGATTCGATGAATCAGTTACTGTGTGTTAATTGCAGGAGTGGATTTGATTTTTTTTCTAACATCAAGTTATTTCTCACATACAGTCAGGGGAGTACAGTAGACTGACCTTGGTTGACATGACTCATGCGCACTGTTTATGTTGTTAATTATAACTATTAATCGTGTGCCTGTCCTCACTTTTATAAAGTGCTCAGGCCTATTGAAGAGAATGTCACACTGAATTATTGCGTGTCGATTGAATTTAGTAAATGTCGCTGTATCCATGGCGCTCATACACGCTAACTGAGTTATGTCAATCGAGGAAATCCTTCTACAGACAAAACAATATCAGTGCCTGTAAAAGTTTATTTTATTAAACCATATACTTTTGAGAAAAGAACATAACCAATATTTAGAAAAATCTGAGTGATTTGTACAAAATAACTGCTTTAAAAAATCTGGAGTTGCCTACACTCAACTTTACTATAAGTAAATTTAATATCAATCTTCTTGGGCATATAATATAAAATGTATCATTTAAGTATAATGTAAACATCTAAATGGGATATGTTTCTTAGTCTTTCATTTCTGAGGTAGTACAGATAGTTACTATTTATTATTATTATTTAGTTATTATTTGGTTGCATACAAAGTTTATTGTTTTCTTGTATGGAGCAAATAAAATTGCTCCCATTATGTACACATGTACATTATTTAACATACAAGTGAGGAAATACCTCTGGTATTAGTCAGGTTTACCTATACCACCAGGTTTAATCTGTGAGCTCACAATCTTAAAGAACGCTCCTCTTACTGGTCCTTCAATAATAAATGTAGTACCTACTTCGACTACCAATCTTTCATGATTGAATAATACTCCTATTCTTATCCTTTATTCATAAATGTACTACCTACTTCGACTACCAAGCTCTCATGCTTGAATAATACTCCTATTCATATCCATTATTCATAAATGTACTACCTACTTCGACTACCAAGCTCTCATGCTTGAATAATACTCCTATTCTTATCCTTTATTCATAAATGTGTTGTATACTGCCGACTAACACCACAGCTGTGCAGAAAGCAAAAGTTGAATTAATATTGGTGTTAATTTGTATTTCAGTTTAATGTTATTGGTTTAGATCAACTCCTTGTCCAAATGTGAAACACGGCGATGACTGGGGCGAGCCTTCGAATTGCGACAACGGCGACGACTGCGGCTACTGCCATACGAGGACTGAACAGCAATTCCACCCGGAGATATACAAGTCGACCAAGTGCAACGACGTGCAGAGCGCTGGCTACTGCCCCCGAGGGGTCTTCTGTGCCTTTGCCCACGTCGACCGTCAGTACCTTTGTCTTTCCCTCTCGCAGTTTTCAATATAACGTCTTGTCTGAGTATCTGTGTTTTTCAATAAACTTGAATATATATTTATTTGAGGTCCGTTCAAAAAGTATCCATATGGTTCAGAACCATATACAAACTATACAAGAACGCCTTAGGAAAGAGAATAGGGAAAACAGGAAGCAGTACTGGGATTCTCTTCAAGGACACGGACAATGAAAGATCCTTCTCAATAAGTTTGAGAATAGGCAAATCTTGTATTGTATGGAAAAGAGCAGGAATAACTTAAAGATTATAAAAAACGTATAGTGCTATTTTTTTAAAAATAGATGTTTTTGTAACATTATTACTTTTATTATTATTTGGGCTAAAAATACTTTAAATGTAATACAAAAATTATAACTCTGAGAGAATATTCCGTCCTATTCTTAGTCATTTATTAATAAATTTACTACCTACTTCGACAGCCAACTCTTATTCATGAAAAATACTCCTAATCGCAGTCTTTTATTAATAAATTTACTACCTACTTTGACAGCCAACTCTCATTCATGAAAAATACTCCTAATCGCAGTCTTTTATTAATAAATTTACTACCTACTTCGACAGCCAACTCTCATTCATGAAAAATACTCCTAATCGCAGTCTTTTATTAATAAATTTACTACCTACTTCGACAGCCAACTCTCATTCATGAAAAATACTCCTAATCGCAGTCTTTTATTAATAAATTTACTACCTACTTCGACAGCCAACTCTCATTCATGAAAAATACTCCTAATCGCAGTCTTTTATTAATAAATTTACTACCTACTTAGACAGCCAACTCTCATTCATGAAAAATACTCCTAATCGCAGTCTTTTATTAATAAATTTACTACCTACTTTGACAGCCAACTCTCATTCATGAAAAATACTCCTAATCGCAGTCTTTTATTAATAAATTTACTACCTACTTTGACAGCCAACTCTCATTCATGAAAAATACTCCTAATCGCAGTCTTTTATTAATAAATTTACTACCTACTTTGACAGCCAACTCTCATTCATGAAAAATACTCCTAATCGCAGTCTTTTATTAATAAATTTACTACCTACTTTGACAGCCAACTTTCATTCATGAAAAATACTCCTAATCGCAGTCTTTTATTAATAAATTTACTACTTACTTTGACAGCCAACTCTCATTCATGAAAAATACTCCTAATCGCAGTCTTTTATTAATAAATTTACTACTTACTTTTACTTGAGTCGTACTGGTTTATTAATATGGCTTATTAAAACGCTAGGGTTAATCTGATAACTTTGTATTTTTCTTAATAATTTGAACCGTGGAAACCGAGGTTGCCCCCTCAGTTTTGTAGACTTTCTCAAGGTTTTACATCTAAATATTCCTACAGTACTATTAAAATCTCAAAATACATTAAAATAATTTTGTCGAGAAATTCGTCAATACTTACACTGATTTTTTATCATAATCTGGAAATTGGATTTGTTTCTTATTGTTTTTTTCTATTTTACTTCGATGAAGGAAACTTTGTATTTTCAGGTCTTATACTAATTATCTCCATCGTTCCAAACCTGGTTTAGTTTCTGTTAATGCATTGTTTTAATAGATATCAAACATATGGTTTATTTCAGAATGTTTTCTAAGATTTGTGTGAGCCAAACGAATTCACTAAAAGATCCAAGCCCGTCTTGTAATCATAGATTTCCGACCTCTGTTATAAATGTGTATGAGTCATGTCTCAATACCAAATGAGCATAATTATTTCTAATTCTTAAGTAATTCCTTTTTTTAGAGTTCAAAAGAGTTTTCTATTTTTAATTGATAACCTGTAATTTTGAATTTTACCCAACAAACTATCATTCTTTTAATTATATTCTTTAATGCTTTTTATGACTTCTACCTTTTGTGCTGTTCCATTTTTAACTGGTGGTAATTCTTTGATTACAGAAGAAATGAGCATCGCTCGTGAATTAGGAGGACCTTTGGAAGTCAATCTTCCCGATATGGTTTCAAATGCAGTACACAATACAGAATCAAATTCGGTGAGTATATGGTAGAGTGTTTTAGTTTAGTTCTAATAGAATTAGAAAGCAGTCCTTATAAGAGGAACCAAACTAAAGTAACATCCTGGTTGTCATATTTAATGGTTTAGCTATTCAGGTGTTACCTGAATGAATTAATCAAATATTTTCCAATATTTGATGACATACTGTTGCTCGAAAAATCGATCTTAGTAAGTACTTTGTTCGATTGTGGGGTCTACATAATTTACATTCATCTTCTATTATGGACCAATAAAAGTTTAATACATTACACAACTAAAGTTGATAGACTCTTTGAGGGTTGTCTGGTCTAAAACTCAACTCTGTCTTCCAAGTTTCGAAAATTTACATTTTTATTGTCAAATTTACAAGAAAATACATAATCTATTATTAGTAACTAAACAAACCATCGGATTAAAACATAGAAAAAATAATTAGTGTAAGGTATGATTAATTATTATCATTTTCTCTATGTTTTATTCCGATTGTAGGGAGGAAACACTAATTATGTGGGGCTCTGATAACTATTTATCATGTTTTGTGTACATGTTTGCAATAGAAATATTTTAATATACATCATTACATGGATCCCCACATAATACGTTATAGTCTCTACCTATAACGATGATCTGACCAGAACTGACTGAGTCCTGATAAACTTTAATTTTGTATATATATATATATATATATATATATAAATATTGATAAAAGTATCGACCGTGGATAGAAACAAAACTAAAGTTTATCTGGACTCAGTCTGTTGTTCAGGTTCAAATTAAACTCTCATTGCCAACGTTTTGGTTGTTAATTATAACCTTTTTCATAGGCTCATATCACATCCATATGTTCTTATCCATAAGAAGAATTGGATTGAACCTGAAGTACTGACCGAGTCCCGATAAACTTTAGTTTTGTATATGTCAACATTCTATTTGACATAAACTCGTGAAATAACTAGCAATAATCAAACCACAATATGAGTCAACCCAGCTCAGTTGGGTTTTGACTCTGACGAAGATCGCTTGTTGTGGTTAAAAGATCTTTTTTTCCCATTCCATATTGTAGATTGATCATTGATATGTATATCAATATTGATAAAAGTATCGTCTGTGAAATAAAAACAGATTTAAAGTTTAGAACTGACAGAGTTCTGACAAACTTCATTTTTATATATACGAGTATGTATACACAATTAAAAGAAACGGTCCAGCGGACTTTTTTAAATAAAATAAATTCAAAACGAAGGAAAGACACAGACATAACTCACATCGATATTTCGACCTTCGTCGTCATCAGGAGGTCGAAATATCGATGTGAGTTATGTCTGTGTCTTTCTGTGTGTTTCCTTCGTTTTGAATTTATTTTATATATATATATTCAGTAAAAACTTGAACTGTAAATCAACTTTTAAACTACAGTAAGCAATTCAAAAATGTGACTAAGATATATTTCAACCAAATCAATGGTCTTCGTCAGAGCCACTGAATTGTGTTCGAAGAACAAAGGGCAGTAATGAAAGAAAACAGATTGTAATCGATATTTTAAAGAACAGTTTATTATCAGGAGGAGATTAGAAGAGAAGATCAAGGGGAGTAAGCAGTTGTTTAATGGATGCCTTTGTTTCCTTCTTTTGTTCCTCTTGTGGACGATTGAATAAAAAATTGGAAACTATACTGTTTTTTGTTTACTCTTAGTTGAATTATTAATGTTAAGATGTAGTGAAAAGGATGAACTTGGTTGGTGACTCGTGTTTTTCTGTCACTTGAGTGGTAAAAGAGTTGTTTTTTTTTTGTCCGAAGGAGTGGCCGGTAGACCTGGAAATCGAAGCATCAAATGACGTAGACAAACTGTGTCAGCAACCGTTGTTGCCTTCCCTTCACTTCCTCGATGACTCTGCCTCAGTCATCGACTCAATGATGGGCACTTTAGATGACCTCAATTTGGACGACCCTCTTGGTCTGCCTTCTCTTGACTGTGATAACGACTCCCCCACTACTTCTAATCCCATCTCTGCCAGTATAGCCAACTCCGGTAATCAACAACATTCTATTTCTTAATTTTACTTTAATATCTGTTTGTTAGTTATTTTGAAGAAGTCTAGGAAAAAACCTTCAGAAAAAAATAATCCGTTGTAAGGACAACGTCCCCCGCAAAGAGTCTCTTACCGATACAAAAAACCCTTCTTTGTTCAAGAATTGGTCATCTCATTAAAACTATCATAGAACAGGTAAAGAAAAGATCAATTTCTGACGCATTTATTAGTATCAGCTTTTAATTTTAGTTTTTAAATGACAGCCTTATGAGATCACAAATTAAGATAATAATTTATAATTATTTTCATACTTTGTTTCCCATTTTTGACAGAATAATCTAATATTTACTTTATTTTTCTTCTGTATTTTTTAAATATACTTTTTTTTATTAGCTGAATTTATTCATTCTCCTGAAATGATTTAATTTTTCATTCTGTTCATGTAATATTGGAATCAATGTTTGAATATATATACTTTACTGGAATAATGAAGTTGCTATATAGCACCGTTTTATACTGTTAGTTATCAGTTTGTGTTTGAATATATATTTATTTGCTCGTAAATATCAATTTATTTCCCTCGTTGTTTTCAGTTGTTTGAATTTATTTCACTGAACTCGATTTGTAGTTTAGTTTTTTTTTTTGAGAAAATTTTATCCATGAAGGGGTTTTTTTCCCTGTGACTAGTTTTGGGCTGCTATGGAGTTTTCTCCGTAGAATTTACTCTCATTATAAATGAGAATAAAGGTGCCAGGTGAGCTCAGTGGTTAACGTGCTCCCCTCTGAACTGGTAGGTCTGGGGTTCGATAGCGATCTGTCCTTCGAATTATTCACGTGGGAGGTGAATAAATCTGAGCACTTCGTCCCTCGGAAAGGACGTTAAGCCTGAACCTGTACTGATCTCAGGTACTTGTTAAAGATCCCTAGTCTAAATATACTTGAGTTAGGCAAAAGTTAGGACTCCCAAAGTAGGATCAATCTTCAGTGTGTGGTATCACAAATGGCCCAATGTTCGGCCTATGTGTGTTTCATTGTGGGACAGCCAATAGATCCTAAAGGGTTGCCTGCTACTACTACTAAATGGGAATAAAGCTATTATGTATCGTTTATGTCTTGAATACTGATTTTTTAGTATAAATGATAGTAATTTTCAATATATGTAAACTTTTGGATACTTTAATAGACAATAAGTAAGAGAAGCATGTTAATTACATATGAAGTAGGAGATAGAGAGAGAATAGAGTGAGAGGTTGTTAAGTAGATAGAGAGAGAAAGAGAGGATGTTAGGAGAGGAGATGAAAAAGTAGTGGAAGTGAGAGAAGGTAAAAAGAAACGAAGGGAGCATGAGGGAGTGTAAGTGATGGATATAAGAAGTGAGACAGAGAGGAAAGATAGCAGCTTTGGTTGGGGAGAAGGAGGAAAGATAAAAGATAACTAAAAGATTTGAAGGGAGAGAAAGAGAAGGACGTAAAGAAGCAGAAGGAGAATGCGACAGATTGTGAATAATTGATGAATATAAAGAAGGGAGCTGGAGAGGAAACTTGGCAGTTATGAGGAGAAGGGGGAGAGGAAATGAGAAAGTCCAAAGGAGAGACAAAGAGAAGAGACGTAGTAGTAGAGTATAGAGATGTAAGGAGGGAGAGGAAGGGAAGTGAACTAAAGGAGAAATGTAGGGAAAGTGAAAGAAAAGAGATTATGAGAGTAGAAAGATTGGGGGGGGGGGGGGGAGAGAAGGGATGGAAATGGAGTGGCGAACTGTAAAAGAAGAATTCTGAGATAAAATGGATAAACCAACAAAAGTCTCCACACAAATGAAGTTCTATTCAACGCGTTTCGAACACTTTGTGTTTATCATCAGGAAGACACTATAATACAAATTATATCTAATTAGTTACAAAAATTAGAGTGAAATAATAAAATTCAATTAAGAGAATTCAAGACATACCCAAGGATGTGGTGCTGACGGGTTGGTGCAGTGAACACAACTAGTAGGAAACAGATCCGTTGCGAAAGAATTTTACCTCAGAATGAGTAAATACCACACAATTACGGATTGCACAACTAATGATTTAAAAGAAGAATGTAGTGAGATAAATGAGATGTTGGGAGGGGACAGGAAAGAAGGCTAGAGGTAGGATGGGGAAAGCATAGAGAAAAGGAAGAGAAAGAGAGAATCGAGGTAGATTTAGAGCAAGTGGGTGACAGGAATGAGAGGGAAATAAATATTTCATCTAAAAAGGATGATAAAACTGAAACACAATTCTCAGTCTTCCCTATTCAATAAACCCTCTTGCATGTATTGTAATAATCCTTGGGATTTAAAACCTTCAAAACAAACCCTGGAATTACCTAGTTTCAATTTATGACTTGGTAGTTCTAATAAATGTAGTACTTCAGAATATATTCTTATTGGCTAGTCCCTCATTTGTGAAATGGATTCCTAGGTATAGAGGTAATAACAAATCGTATTGATGGGATCTCTCATAATAATGATGATCCTTTTTCAAGCGAAATATAATTTGTAAGCACCACGGATGCTGTTAATAATGTTAAATGTTTTCTTATCTCGGTCACATTTATTTTATCGCATTTCGTCAACCTTCAAACAATATAACAGCTTTAAGCCGACGTTCTGTCTATATTTGTAGACATCTTCAGGGCCACATCAATACAGAATTTAATTGCAATAACATTAAAAATGATTATAAGTTACCCGAGGATTAATTATGTTAAATTCCGAAGTAATAAAAGTGTGTAATTAAATAATAAATTCTTTTTTACAATTTTTTTGTAATATCATTGGATGTTTTCTTCATATTATGTTTTCTCCCATTTGTTTCTCTGTTGTTTGAGTCATTTCTATTAGTGGTTCTAAATTATTGATGTGTTGTTACTTGAATGTTGCAGGTATCCTCGGCTCAGACCCAGTCAACATCCCAGGTAGTAGTAAAATCGCCGGGGTGTTAGGCTACTATTCGCCTCCTTCGACAGCATCACCTCTGCAGCACTTACAGTCTGGTTATCTGTCGTCTAGGTTCTCACACAATGAACATCACTCTATTGAGTCGGTGAGTAACTTTTGACTGGGTCAACGCTGAGGTAAGGTCTTGTGACCTTATGACCCATGCCATGTAATAAACTAGTTAGGTAGGTTTACTCCTATTAGTCTTGCAGTTTAAGGACCATCCTTGACTCATTTATTTCGCCTACTCCCAGGAAGGGACGTATTATGTTACTTTCAAGGATCAGGATACATTCAAAGATCCAAGGGATCCCAGTTTTGTATTGAGTCTCTACTAGAATTATGATTTATCTTAATGATTTGAATCTTACCCATCTGGTAGTTTTGCGGGTAGCCTTGACTCGCAGTTTAAGGACCATCGTTGACTCATTGAGTTTCCCCCACCTGGAATTGACAAATCACGTTACTCCAGGAATCTGGGTTCGTTCAAATATCAAAAAGGTCCCAGTTTTATATTGAATCTGGAAGTGAGATTTATCTCAATAATGAGAATCCTACCCGTCTGGCAGTTTTACGGGTAGCCTTGATTATTATGTCCCCCTCCCCAAATCGAATAGGGTTAATCCAATCGGGCTCAATGTTACACGAAAGTGTCTCAGTTTTCTAGCCACTCCCCCACTAAAACTGAGAATGTATATTAAAAGTTGAGTCCTATTAATTTTACTAGTAGGTATATTACCACAATCATTATATTCACATACAATAAATACTGAATTCAATAAAAAATATATGGAGGAGTATAAATATGTAGATTGTTTGCACTGAAATTATGTTTAACACAGGCTTTCTGAGTAAAGAGTAAACGACAGAAGGGCGCGATCGATATTGAATCCACTTGTAAAGATATAGGAATATCTGTCAACTTTCAAATGGCAAACTTTTGGTTCTTATTCCCAAAATCAAAATCATCATTTCAATAGATTTTCATAATGATTGATAAGAATAATTGTAATCTGAGTAAATCAATTAAATAAATTATTATTGGCATGAATGTACCATGTACATCAGTGAATATATTAATTATTACCAATTAGTTGGCCTCATTAGGTTAATGGTGCAATTAAATGTAGTAAATGATAAATTATTAATCATGAGTTTGCCACATTGGGTCAATCAATGAGTTGATGTTTTTGTTTATTGTGATGACAAGTAAGTTGTCTGTTGGTGGCCTTGTGCTGTGAGACCTCCAGTCGAGTTGTTGACCTGCTGGCTGTTTGTTTACAGGGTCCTCTTCTAGGCCACCTCTGTGGAAGTCAAAACTCGTCTAAATTTGGCGGAAGTAGTTTGACCAATGGTCACTTCGAGTCGATCATGTCTCCTCATCCCACGCTCACAAGCTTTCCAGTCAGTCCTAATAGTAACTTCGTTGAACAGGTAATCCCTACACTATATATTGCAAATCATAATCGAAAAGTTTTTATTTCAAATCCCATTAGTGGTGTATAATCAAAATCATAAGTGCTCTTACATTTCCTGAATTCGAGCTACTTATGAAATAAACAGGTCACAATAATCTACCCACTGTATTTATTTAAAAATATATTAAGGATTCTTACAATTTATTATAATATACATAATATTTCATCGTGAAAGAAACTTTTCCCCATTTCATATGAAAGTGGTAAGTTTCTTCTTCTTACCCGATCTAGTCTTACCCGATCTATTTACCCCAAGTAAATAATTTAGCTGTTCCATTAGATACTCCCGGATGAAATATTGGCGTAAGCGTTAAAATGCATTTAAATTATACCAAACTTTATGAACAAAACAGTAATGTGGAACATTTCTGTCGAGATAGGATACCTTTCTGAATTTTATATGTATGCTTACATGTTGATATTTTTATTTGCAAATTTATCATGTGTGCAATTATTTTAAGAAAATATATTTCTTTCTTATTGGTTATTGTTTGTGAAATCGTAAATTCTTAAAGTTTCTTTTTTACATATATGGGAAATGTAACCAGTGACATCGATTTGCTCTTCATCAAACTGTCTTAGTCACTGTAAGTAACAACAGTGTCTTTAAACTTGTCGCCACTAGTTTATCTGTAAGTTCTTCCACTATTTTTTTTTCACAATAATATAATTAAAAGTTCAAGGAACATTGAGGAATAGTCGATTTAACGGTAAATTCGGATTGCACGAGTACCAGTAACACATTGTACGAGTAATTGTTTTATTGTGTCAATATTGATACATTAATTCAAAGCTCATTAATTAAGCTTTGTGACTTAATTAATTATTCTGAGGTAAAATGGATAAACAAACAAAAGTCTCCACACAAATGAAGTTTTATTCAACGCGTTTCGAACACTTTGTGTTCATCATCATGAACACACTATAATACAAATTATATCTAATCAGTTACAAAATTAGAGTGAAATAATAAAATTCAATTAAGAGAATTCAAGACATACCCAAGGATGTGGTGCTGACGGGTTGGTCCAGTGAAAACAACAAGTAGGAAATAGATCCGCTGCGAAAGAGTAGGGATAGGCATTTAGGAGATAAGGTGACAAAGGCGTCGGGTATACTTGAAAACCGTTAACTGAAATACAGTGATTTCTAGGAACAGTTTAAGAAATTTTGAACACCCTGGAATTTGATAATTAAGACATAGAGAGGCGTAAGGATTATTAATGAAGGCTTTGTTTATTTCGAAAGCTTCCAAATTACAAATTTCTTTAAACTTTCTACATGTGAATCACATCTACATCCTACATGTGAATAGAAAGTTTAAAGAAATTTGTAATTTGAAAGCTTTCGAAATAAACAAAGCCACCACATCCTTGGGTATATTTTGAATTCTCTTAACTGATTAGATATAATTTGTATTATAGTGTCTTTATGATGATGAACACAAAGTGTTCGAAACGCGTTGAATAAAACTTCATTTGTGTGGAGACTTTTGTTTGTTTATCCATTTTACCTCAGAATGAGTAAATACCACACAATTACGGATTGCACAACTAATGATTTAATTAATTATGTTCACAGAACATTAATTAATTATGTTCACGTGAATATCGATAAGTCGATAAGTGATTGATAATAGGTGGAGAATTTGGCGAACTGCGTTCCTCAAACCCAGTAGAAACATAAATTACTATTGCCCCATAGTCCTATTTTTCCTTTTTTGGTTAAGTTCTTATGATTTCGTCGGTTGAAGATCCCCTCCCCCATTGCGGGATTTCCATTGACTGTAGTTTTTAAAAATAAAGTTATTTTTGTTGTTCAAAGATGGGTTTCTTGGTGTAAAGAAATTACACTACTGTTTATATGCCGACATTTCGCCATTTTCAAAACTAAAAACAATTTATTCACGACATAAATCGATAAAGACAAATACATCCACGGAATATACAAACCGACAGAAAACAAAAAACCAAACCATAAAACACCTAGATACAGTAAAAAGAAACCACAAAATAACCAGTGTTACTGTTGTTTTTTTTTTTAAAAAAAAAGCATGTGTTGTTTAATTATTAAGGCCAAACACAATTTTAAACATCTAAGCAATATTACAACAAAATAATTCTGCGAGGATACCTCTAACAGAGTATTCCAGGAAACTAAACATTTTTATTATGTTTTTATTATTTTTATTATAAGTTGTTAGAAATGAATCTTTCTGAAGTTGAATTAATACGCCAAACAATAGACATGTTAGCAATAAGTTGTTTAGTATTTATGTTGTGTGGCTGTGCAGGTGGTAAGGCTAAGAGAAGAAGTAGCGGAAAACCTGAACAAACTGGCGACGGCTGAGGACAGAGAGAGCAAGGCGAGGGAGTCGTGTGAAATGCTGCGCAAGGAGGCAGAGGACGCGAGCCGCAAGGCGACTATTGCAGAACAGCAGCGTGATGAGGTATTGCTTTCAACTAGGTGTTTTTATAACTGTTCAGGAAAGGGACCAGGTTAGCTCAGTGGTTAACGTACTCGCCTCTGAACTTGGTAGGTCCAGGGTTCGATACCCACCTGACCCTAGATTTATTTGTTTATTCACACGGAAGAGGTGAATAAATCTGAGTATGTCGTCCCTCGGAGAAGGACAATTAAGCCTGTACCGATGTCTCAGCTACTCCTTAAATATCTGTACTCTAAATACACTTGAGTTAGGCAAAATTTGGGACTCCCAATGTAGAATCTCCGATGAAACAAAAATACCGTATAGGACTGACGTTTTCAACCCTCTAAAGCAGGGGCTCTCAGCCTTCCTTGGCCCATTCATCCCTCTCACCATTTCCACACCCTCTTTTCTTTCCAAGGTAGTCTTTTTGAAAAAGTGCATTACAAAGAATTTGCAAATATAATTAAAATTTCTTTTATTTTTCAATGCTGATTACAAATTCTTACGTAGTACAATCAGTTATTATGTTGTATTTACTCATTGTAGACTAAACGAAACGCGTTGTTTATACGATTAAATTTTTATATATGGAGACTGTTTCATTAGCTTTTTGGCCTACAATGGATATGTAAAATATTAATTCAATCAAAATTTTTTCATTTATAATTAAGAGGTCAAACAAAACCTGTAATAGCTTTCCTCACTCTGTGGTCATAATTCACCCCCTGAAAACCCCATTGAGAACCCCTGCGCTATGGGGATCGGTTTAAAAAAAAAAAAGCCTATTCACGTATAATTGTCGAGCACTTCTTCTTTTGAACTTTACAACATGAGATATGTCCATGCCTCTCACACAAGAATTTTCATGTTTTAGTGGGCACAGTACTGAGAACGGCAACGTGCTCGTAGTATCACCCATCTAAGTGGTAATCATACCAAATGTTTCTTAACATTGGTCATATAAAGGGAACCAGTGTTTTCAACATTGTTATACCATTGGTGAAACTTTTGTTATTGGGCGAGTAACTGACTACACCATTTTTAAACAATAAAAGAATGTTTTCCTTTTATAAAGATTGTGTATAATTTGAATGAAATGTTTGGTTGATAGGCAATGAATCAAGCGAAGGCGCTGCAGAAAGAAGTGGACCTTTTACAAGGATCTCCCTACTTGCATGGGATCAGACGTGTTGCTGAGCTCAAAACGCTACCTTTGACAACGCTCAAGTCTATACAGGCCCAGTTGAAGAGTGACCTCGACCAAGTTGACACCGTCAGTGTTGCCACTTCACTATTGTCTTTTATCATTCATTCAACTATTCGGGGCAACATTGTTAGTGATAAAAAAATTCAATCTAAAATTAGGATGGGTAGAAGTAAATTCAGTCAGTAACTTCCCATTTTTATATACATCACCTCATCTGGTCTTATATTAAAGTACCACTTCAACTAACTATTCGTATTAATTAGGAGTTATGTAGCCCAGTGGTCTGCGTGGTCGCGTTTTGACTGGTAGATCCTGGGTTCAATTCTCGTTTTGGTCCTCATTTTCTCCTCGCGGGAGGTAAAAAAATGTGAGGATGTTGCCCCTCTGACAGGATGTCAAGCCTATTGTATAATACACAATTATTACAATATATCAAACGACTGAATCTAACAGACTTTCAGAGTTATGAAAAGGTTTCTACAAGTTTATATGAAATATATGCGTTAGGCTTCAAGCACATGTTATATTAGTGCGAACAGAAGTTATGAACACACGATCGAAATTAAAATTTGTTTAACTTTATCTGTTACTAATGGTTATTATAGATTTTTTGTAGCGAAAGATCTAAATTTTGTATTTGTTAAGTTTATTTTGTTTATAGATAGTTGGGTACCTTACATTATGCAGTTGAGTAACTGCGACATCCTATTATTTTGAGTATCTGATATTGTATAGATTTCAGGGTTTGACATCGATTAACTTTCATATGTCCTAGTTTGAGTGTCTTGACATAATATGTTTGAATACCTGGTATTGTATAGAATCTAGTATCTGACATAATATGTTTGAGTACCTGGTTTTATGTAGAATCGAGGTTCTGACATAATATGTTTAAGTACCTGGTATTGTGTAGAGTCGAGTATCTGGCATAATATGTTTGATTTACTTTTATGGTATAGAATCGAGTATCTGATATAAATGTTGGAACACCTGGTATTGTATAGAATCTAGTATCTGACATAATATGTTTGAATACCTGGTATTGTATAGAATCTAGTATCTGACATAATATGTTTGAGTACCTGGTATTGTATAGAATCTAGTATCTGACATAATATGTTTGAGTACCTGGTATTGTATAGAATCTAGTATCTGACATAATATGTTTGAATACCTGGTATTGTATAGAATCTAGTATCTGACATAATATGTTTAAGTACCTGGTATTGTATAGAATCTAGTATCTGACATAATATGTTTAAGTACCTGGTATTGTGTAGAGTCGAGTATCTGGCATAATATGTTTGATTTACTTTTATGGTATAGAATCGAGTATCTGACATAAATGTTGGAACACCTGGTATTGTATAGAATCTAGTATCTGACATAATATGTTTGAGTACCTGGTATTGTATAGAATCTAGTATCTGACATAATATGTTTGAATACCTGGTATTGTATAGAATCTAGTATCTGACATAATATGTTTGAATACCTGGTATTGTATAGAATCTAGTATCTGACATAATATGTTTAAGTACCTGGTATTGTGTAGAGTCGAGTATCTGGCATAATATGTTTGATTTACTTTTATGGTATAGAATCGAGTATCTGACATAAATGTTGGAACACCTGGTATTGTATAGAATCTAGTATCTGACATAATATGTTTGAATACCTGGTATTGTATAGAATCTAGTATCTGACATAATATGTTTGAGTACCTGGTATTGTATAGAATCTAGTATCTGACATAATATGTTTGAATACCTGGTATTGTATAGAATCTAGTATCTGACATATGCATCAGGTACATCAGGTAATGTTGTCATGGTTGCACGATTTCACAATTTATGAAATTGTGCTTCCATTTGTGTCGACATGTTTTAGTGAGCCAAACTTTTAAATATTCTTAGAAATATTAATTAAAGCAGCTCAGTAGATTACAATAGATCAAGGGATCTGCAAGTAACTTTCACGCTGTCCTCTGCGCATTCCATCAATTTATAAAGAATAAAACAATTACAGATTTTGTCTACTCATAGACCTGTTGTATTCTGATCAAATTAATTGATCAATGTATGTTATTTTGTTCTTCAATGGAACATTTTTTTGTCGCTTTAGCCTCAAATTGGCCTACCATGTTCATTATTACTTAGAAGAAACATTTTGCTTTTATTCCTGTTTTCTTTTGTCCATTAATAACTTCAGTTTGCGTACTCTGTTGTAAAAATAATCCACTTAACATTTTAAAAGGTATGTATAGTTATTATACTTATAATAGTTATTATATTTTATAGTATGATGTTACAAATAATATAATTATAATAAATATTGTGATCATATTATTTAGAAGGAACTTTTTTGAGGGGGATTGGGGGAAGACATTGTGACAAACAGTGAAAGGTGTACTTGAAGACAGTCAGGTGAGAGCCTTTTCATTAGACCATTTGTATAGGCAAGTGTTATCATTTCTGCATATAAAAAAGAATCTATATTAGATGGAACGAAGGAGCGGAGACGTGAATGCGTCCACTCCTTCGTTCCTTCTCCTTTTCTTTTTCTCCTTTCCTGACGATGGCTTGACAGCCGAAATGATCGAAAATCGTGAGTGTTAGTCCTCTTTTTTTATTTTCTAGTTGTAACTTTAATTATTTGTCCGTTTGGACCGTCTGTTTTCAATTCAAAGTGCCATGATCTAATTAGGTACTTTTGAATGTATGCTAGTACTTTTGATGATGGTTGTTGGTTGTTGGCAGGAGGTACGAGTAAGGACGGAAGTCCTTTGCTTGGTGTGCGACAAGAAAGCTCGCAGCGTCACCGTCGGTCCTTGCAACCACTTTGTACTGTGCGGTAGTTGTGCTCCAGGGCAGGAGACGTGCCCTTACTGCAGTGCCACCATTGCTGCGCATACATCACCACTGGTGTAGAGTGTTTATTTGGTGTTCAAATCGAAACAAAGGAAACAAAATAATAAAACAAAAGTGATGCGCAGCTTGATAAACACCAGTTGTTGTACAAAGGGTTGTGTTTGATTTGTGTTGTGAGAAAACAACCCCTTGAGAAGACAACTGTGTGGTGGGGGGGAGTGCGGTGACGTCATTGCTGCACTGTCATCGTCGAGCAGTCTCCTTGTACTACTCACTACTAAAGTCTCAAGTGAACAACATATCGAGTGAAAGTCACCTTCATTCTTCATAAGCATTTCTTAAAAAAACAACACTTTATTCACCATTTTTTTCCCTCCACAGCCCTTTCTTCAGAACCCCCCCCCCCCCCCCCCCCCAATTATTACTTAGTCATATCAGTACTCGAAAACAAATATTTTAAATAAATCCAATAAAAGTGTGTTGTCAAAAAAGAAAACAAAAATTACATCGAAAAAAGTAAAATATTTGACATGTGTTCCCAATTTATTGATAACATTAAATTTGGTAAAACGAAAATAAGCTGGTACGTGTTCTGTACCATTTGTCTAAAAGCTTTGAACCGACAGTGACTTAATTGCGATGAAGTACCTTTCTTATGGTTCGATAACATGCAAAAACTATACAGTTCTAATCATAGGATATGTATATATATAATTAAAAACATGAAACAGTCCGTTAGGGCAACATAACAAACGGTTACAAGAAGAGAACGCGTAGAAACGACAACTCACTTCAATATTTCGATTATGATGGAGGGAAAGTAGTATAAGGAAGATGAATTCTACTCGACTGGCAAGCATCAACTGCTTTTTTCCAGTTGAGCAGAATTCCTCTTCTCCTTCTGATGACGACGAGGTCGAAATATTGGTGTGAATTGTGTGTTGTTTCTACATGTTCTTTTCTTGTAATCATTTGATATGTATATATATCAATAATCAAACCACAATATGAAATGGAAAAAGAAGACTAAGATCTTTCAACCGTAAAAAGCGGTCTTCGTCAGAGTCAAAAACCCAACTCTGATTTTTGACTCTGACGAAGACCGCTTGTTTTCCGATTTCATATTGTGGTTTGATCATTGATTGTTATTTCACGTGTTTATGTGAAATCTTTATATATATATATATATATATATATATATATATATATATATATATATATATATATTGATAAAAGTACCGTCCGTGAAGAAGAAACAAAATAAAAATTTATCAAGACTCGGTCAATTGGTCAGGTTAAAATTAAACTCTCATTACCAACGTTTCGATTTTTATTTAAAAACTTTTTCATAGGCTACAAAACCGATAATAAAACCAACAATCAAAGTTTTTGTGCTTTATATGTATGTTATATTTTTGAATTATTGTTTATTTCTTATATTGGCAATAAGAGTTTAATTTTAACCTGAAGAACTGACAGATTCCTGATAAACTTTTACTTTATTTTTACTATTATACGTATATAATAAATTATATATATATATATATTATAATATGTATAATTAATCCTTGTTTTATAATGTCAAGTGAAAAATAATTTATTTTAATAAAATAAATCCGACAAAATCTTCACAAGTACAAGGAACTAGGTCTCTTTTGCCTCTTTTACTTATACCCCAACTTGATTATTATGAAGATGTTATATACAAAATTTCAATATTTTTACAATCACTGATGAAAAAGGGTGTAAAAAAGGTTTTCTGTTTTGGCATAGTATACTATACAGTACATTAATTTATTAGCTGTGTAGCGTGTCACTATGTCATTTGTCTACTTTCATCATTTTTGGAAATCATAGAAAAGGTTCCCATGTAAAGCAGTTAAAAACGTGACATATTGAAAGACGTGGGAAGATAATTTGAAAAGTCGTTTTATCCTTCTTATTATTATAAACAGGAAAACCTAAAGAAGGATACTTACGTCTTCAAAACGCATTGTTTTGATAATAAAACTAGTTTACGTGGAAACTTTTTTTTTTTCTATAATAAAATACATCAAATATCATTTCATTTCAAACGCTGTTAAATCTTTTTCTTGGTGTCCCTTGGATGTATATTCACTATAGAACAGCAAATTAATTATTACAATCGGTAATAGTGTCAATTAGATTTGTACTAATTAACAATTATCCAATTATTGTTGGTTTTATATAAATAATGAGCTTGGAATTAATGAAGCGTGACTTTCACTCTGATGTGTTTATTGTTTGATGATAAATTTCGTGGCTTACTCTGATAATAAAACAGGTGCTCATAAGTTCCTTAAAATTGATCATTTTCTGAGTGCTAACTTATTATTGATGAAGATAAATATTTTTCTCTGTTGATGTCAACTAAGACGGAGTGCTTTTCTAAGTATGTATGAAATTATTATTTAGTTGTTTCTTCTCTCTTTTCAAAATATTGTCATCCTTATTATTTTTTACATCTTTTTTTTTTTTATCATCCAGCACAATCAATACTTGATTAACATTTGTATAAATCGTAAATTAATTAATTAATTAGAGTACTCTTCCAATATGTGATCTACCATTTAGTTTAATTGTAAAAAAAAAGTAGGAAAAATTTAAAAATGATTTACTGTGACCTGAAAAGAAAAAAAAGGTTTTTTTTTTATTCGTTTATACGTTTTATAAGTCGTATTATACAGAGGTACCTCGGTGTTAAAACAACTTTGAACTTGAACAGATATGTGGAGAAAATTATGCCCCCAGAATTCGAACATAACTGCGTAACTCCCAACAGTCGTACAAACCCAAATCATACTAAAATTGTTTAAATTAAATTATTATTTTACTTTAGTTGGAATAATGTTGTTTTATTAGTTTGTATATACAGAAAGCAACAATATTTAAGAAAATACCACCTGTATGTGATCTGAACGAACGGTTTTTCCCATTTCCCAGTATATATTCAGTATAGGAAGAATAGTTTTGGTTTTTGGCCGAATCAGATGTCGACTGTAACGAATTATGGTCTAGAACTAAGTTACTACTGTACTTCCACAGTTAAGGCAATTCATTTCTGTAGCTTCATTATTACTCAGCTACTTTCATTGTAATTATATATTGGTTCAAAAACTGCGTGTTTCTGTAACGTTCATAAGAATAATAATAATTGTGATTTCCCAATTTTTCTATTGAGAATTTTTTGGTATGTTAGTAGTTAATAAAACATGTGCCAATACAGTTTTGTGTTCATTTTGAAAGTAATAATGATCATACAGTTATTGAAACCTTAACAGCTGATCGCATATTGGATGAAAAATTGTAGATAGCGAACATATTGGAATACAAATTTCATGGATGGTTACATATTGGATATAATATTTGGATAGATGATCACATATTGGATATAGTATTTGATAGATGATCATATATTGGATATAATATTTTATGGATTATGGCATATTGAATATAATATTTTATGGATGATGACGTATTTGATATATTTTATGGATGATACATATTGGATATATTTTATGGATGATGACATACTGATATATTTTGGATGATCACATATTGGTATAATATTTGATGGTAGGTCACTTATTAGGATTAAAACTTGACTGTATATCGCATATTGGAAGAGTGACTTATGACTAATATTATTAAATAATTACTAATAAAAATAAACTGAATAGTTAAGTTCCTTTGAAAATATAAAAATATATTTCTTTAATCGACTACTATATAAGATAAAGACTTATGTAACGTGTACAAATTAAGTATAAACCTTTTGATTAGGTACTTGCAATACTGTTGGAACTTTTTTAAAAACTTTTCAAGTATTTTTGGTATTGCACTTTTTACTGCCAGATTTTATATCTAAAGAGATCGACACCTTTGATTGTTGTCCTTTTAGTTACTGTGCTAAGTATGCTTTACGTTTACAAAAACATGTTTGTGTTTTGTAGTTCCTGCTTTTCAATGTTTAGATTTGATAGAATGAGGGGCATTTAAAAATTAGTATTTGTTTTTTTGTCGTTGTTGTTGTAAGTTTGTTTCGTGCCAGTCTTTTAAGTAAATTTTTAATACATTTTGGGTTGTTTTTTGTTTTAAAAGTTTCCGCAAAGCCTGGAATATTCTTGTGAATTTACTGAATATTTCAGCTTAAACCGTTTATATGTTCCACTTTACCTTACTTTTTAAGGCCGACTTCTTTCATACTCAGAAATGTTAACCTACCATGAAAATAAACAGACCTTCCTCCTTCTGTTCCAATTCAGAATCGTTGGTACACTTGTACCATGTTCATATCAGAATCGTTGGTACACCTGTATCACCTTTGTTCCAAATCTTTAAGCCTGCATTAACCTTCAGTTCTGAAGCGATGGTAATCCTGCATCACACTCAGTTGTAAATCGTTGGTGCTCCAGTAATACATCTCAGCATTGTTGGTATACCTGCCCCAGTCAGTTCAGAATTATTTCCGAACTGACTCCCAATGATTATTGCGCTTTATAAACACTCTTATCAAAGTTGGGTTTCTAATAATCATAACTGAAGAGTAAAAAGAAAAAGGAACATCTTTTTTTTATCATCTTTTCTACATACAAGCTAATTTCCACAGTTAAAATTAGTTTGTTTCCATATTACCCTCGCTTGATTCAAGAATACCCTAAAGTAGTTGTTATTGACCTCAGAGAGTCATAGAAACTTGCTAAGGAAGTAAACAAATCGTAAAGGGGCCAATTAAGAGCTTAGTATTTTTCATTTGCTGAAAAGACTTCTTACAGTATTTCACAAAGTCTTTCAGCAAATAAAAAAATATGAAGCCCTGAAGATGTCTAGAAATATAGACGAAAGATTGATTTAAAGATGTTTCTTTTTAAGAATTGTTTGAGGCTTACCAAACCGCGATATATATATATATAAAGAAAAAACTGAAATAAGAAATATATTTAACTATATCTGTATTTTGATTTTGGGGCAATATATATTTTAAGGCTGAGAGCAAAAAAAAAATTGGGTTAATCCAAATCGTCAGCATAAATGAACTTACGATACTTATCCTAATTTAAGGCAATTATTACCCATCGTTGAGTAATGTGTCATAATGAATAAGATATTGCACAGTGACTCGTGAAGCTAATTAGATAATTATAATTCCCAAAAACAAATTGAAGTCATTCGTAATTAATAAAAGATTTTTGCAATTTCTACCATTATTACAATTTTTTCTCAGTTTTTTACTTTATTTCATCATAAAATACCAATAATCCTAAATAATTGAAATAACTACCGCGAATTTCAATGACAATTGATAAAAACTGGTTTAACCAAATAAATGTGTTTAGACATATTAATGGTCAGTATATTATATTAAAAAACTTAATATTAAATTATTATTAATGAAAAGAAGTTAATATTATTGATTAAAATAAAACTTATTTAAGTATATAGTATTATGTATTTCCATACTTTATTATATAGCATTTACATGAATTAGAATTTATAGAAGTAAGGATTCTATCAACAGGGTATTCAATAAAACTTTGCTCAAGTTAAAACAAAATGTTTAAAGTTTTAAGTATTATAAGTTTAAATTAAATAAAGTTTATTAGTAGTGTGCAATAGATGTATACTATTCATTTTTGTAAGCGTAGTTTTTATTCATTATACTTGATTATAGCATTCCGTAATAAAATTAATATTAACAATTTTTTTACTACTCATAAATTTAAAATAAATTCCATTTTAAATTTTTGCTTTTGATGAAGTGATTATATTATGTTGTAATTATTGAAAGTAATTGTTCAGGAGCAGGTTTATGATTGTTTTTTTTTTTGTTTCACTGAAATAACAATAATGATGTGGTTGAGACAAAAACAAGGCGTTGTTTCGTAATGGGATCTACAATAGGCTAAATCTAATGTGTCACCCAATCGCTTATTGTCATTATTTTGTTTTTCAATTGTTTACTGTGGTAAATCAATATTCATAGAATTATATAGACTAAACTCTTGTTTTACTGGAGGGCTTAACTGTAAGCGGGTTTTCTGTTATTTTAACCTGTATACCTACTTGATTAAGGTAGATAGTCTTGTATCTATTCATATTTTTTTAATTTTCATTGTTTAGGTTGTAGAATACGTGTATTTTTAAGAGATAATAAAACTTGAAGTGAAACACGTATCACAATAAATATTAAAAGAAATAGAAAAAAAAAATTATTCTAAATGGGATACACGTTTGAAAGAATCAAATATACGCTTCTAATTCTTCGTGATGTATTATTCTGTACCATGATGAAGGTTACTTTGACCTCTTGTCATCTAAATTCTTTTTGATCTTTCTTTTAAAACTACTCGATTCCAAAAAAATCATGACATCAAATAACTTTCTAATGTTACCTTTCCTAAAGTATAGATCGACTTCTTAGTTGTAGATGACACGCCAAAGCAGCACCAATCATGTTTAATTCGTTCCGGATAATAGTTTATTAATCGCCTGAATGATACTAATCATTTGATAGTTTAATAGTAATGATGGATGGTAGCCTCATTAAAGCCCGTGATTTTTTTTAATGCTAATTTAGTTATTACTTATTATAAAAATTATATAGGTTCAAATATATGTTTCTTTTTCCAGATAAAAATCAGTTATAAGTTGAAATGACAATAATAAATTTGTGAATTAAAACTAGATTGTTGTCGCTTTAGAACAAGGAATGTACATATATGGTAGTGATATGTCCTGTTGAAATCATTAATGTACGCATTTGGTACGATTAAACTTTATCTTAATTTTACAGTTTTATGAAAGTATGCTGCAAAGTAACTAGTCATCGGTATATACTTAAGCCTTAAGATACGATTGTATCATGCTTGAGAGCTTGTATATTTATATATATTAAATAAAAAAAAAAACACTGATAAATTCACTTCAGTGTGTCCACATCCAGCAGGACTGAGCTTGATTTGTCTTTGAAACCTTGTTTCATCTCCTCCGGATGACGACAGAAGTCGAAATCTTGAACTGAATCTTTGTCTCGGTTTTCTGTAAGTTTTATTGTCCTTGATTAATTGTTCAGGACCGTTTCATTTTGTTTATGCATATTAAAACATCACAAACTCACTTTTCACTATTTCGACTGGCATTGGGGTCGAAATATTGAAAATAAGTTCAATTTGTGATGTTTTTTTTTTTTATTCTTGTTGTTATTAACTCTGCTGGGGACTACCGTATTCATCTTTATATATATATATACGACTATTGGAAATGGCTCAAATGGAACCAACAAATTGTCTGAGGGGAAACATATAAAAGAACAAACAAAAACTGGTTGCTATATTTAAACCTAAAAATTTGGTAAATTCATCATATAACGGCTAAAGAAGAATACTTCAGTTCCTCAACAAACAAATGTATTAAAAATATATTTCAGTCTTTAGCATCGATATGATACAGTCTTAAGTAATTTATGTCAGGTTCAAATTTAATATAAATAAGTGATTATTCTAAATTACCGAATCTGAGTGACATTTTGCTGCCCATTTATACAAATATATATATATGTATATATATATAGTTCAATGCAGATCTTCTTCAGGAGAGATAAGAGACTGTCAGCGCACAGCTTTCCCTTTTCTTATCTCTCCTGAAGATGGTACAAGCGAAAATTAGAGACTGTAAGTGTGCTTTTAATTTCTCTATGTTTCTTTTTCTACATTAAACTATACTTGTCCACTTCGGATCGTTAACCGTTGGATAACGTTTTCGTTTTCGTTGGAGTTCTGTGTTTGTGATTCACCCTGAAACGTTTGTTGTCCTTTTGGATAGTTTTCCTATTTACAATATATATATAATATATATAACAATAAGAAATGGGGCTGACTTTTTTGAACAAGTATCTGGTCTTCGTTAGAGTCATAGAATGATTCATCATTCATTGTGACTCTGACGAAAACAGTATTATGAATACTTAATAGATATATGTATGTTCAAATTCACGAATTTAATTATTTTATAAAACATATTTTTATGTTTATTGTAAGAATAACACATTGTAAGTGTGTTTCCTTACTCTGTGTGTTACTCTTCTTGAATTTTGAACTCGTATTGTGTCCATTTTTAATCGTATTTCGGTTTATTAAGTGAAGATATGTATATTTGTATAGGTCGGCAGCAAAATATGTTGAATTGAAATATGCAGCAGCCTCAGCATTAACGACTTTTTTTGCTGACTGTCTCTAACTTTCTGATTGTTTTTCTTTCAGTTTTGGGTAATTCCCAAGAAAATATAAATTTTATATATATATAAAACAAGATTTCACAATAAATACATGGAACAACAATCAATGTTCAAAGCGCAATAAGAAAATGGAAAAAATGACTTAACATCTTTCAACTGTAACAAGCGGTTACATTTTGTTACTTCGTTAGGGTCAAAAATCCAACTGAAACACAAGATACAGAAACATCATGGCGAAGGGTTGAGAGAAGTGGGAGGGAAGAGTGTTATCCTTTCCTCCACTTTACACCCTTTTAAAATACCACTCTTCCCTCCCACTCTTCTCAACCCCTCACCAAGGTGTTTCTGCTTCTAGTGTTTTAGTTGGGTTTTTGACTCTGACGAAGATAGCTTGTTGCGGTTGAAAGATCTTAGTATTTATTTCTCTTTAGTTATTTTAGTTTGAACATTAATCTATATATATATATATATATATTGTAAAAGACGAGCCAATCCCTGTTACGTATTACTTTGGGCACTTCTTATTGGTTGTGGGTGTTTATTCGTTGAACACGTTTCTCCTTAGCACACTCCGTCTGCTCGGCCGCCTCAGCCTTCACTCCGGGAGAGGGCTCGCAGTCCCTACTTAATTTTCCAATAGAGTTGGATGAAGGTCTTGGCGTCCTGGCTTGGAAGGCGCCACGCATTCTTCAAGAAAACACTGCAGTAAAGGGGTCTAATGACAAACGCCACACACACTCAACTTCAACTTCAAATCATAATGCCCATAGCCCGGACCAGATTCTTACGAGGAACTCTTCTGCGTGAGGACGCCTATGCCATTCCTGCCCTCTGTGAAATTAAAGTAGGGACTGCGAGCCCTCTCCAGGAAGGACGGCGGATGCAGCCAAGCGTGTTAAGAAACCGACGGGGAAAAGGTCTACATACACCCACATCAATAGAATTTACAGCAAACACCAACAACCAGTATCTAATGAAATCCACTAAGCCCATAGTAAACACCGGGTTCGACGAGGTACACTTCCAAGCCAGGACGCCAAGACCTTCATCCAACTCTATTGGAAAATTAAGTAGGGACTGCGAGCCCTCTCCCGGAGTGAAGGCTGAGGCGGCCGAGCAGACGGAGTGTGCTAAGGAGAAACGTGTTCAACGAATAAACACCCACAACCAATAAGAAGTGCCCAAAGTAATACGTAACAGGGATTGGCTCGTCTTTTACAATATCTAATCTGGCATTCAACATATATATATATTAAAAACTTTTTCTTCTTCTCGGAATTTGATCAGGGTTAACATTTGGAATCACCTTTTCACCAACATTTCGTCTTTATTTTAAGACATCCTCAGGACTATAAACTAACAGAAACAATGGAAATTTGTCATATCTACTTTACATTCAGCAAAAAAAATTCAAAAAACTTACTCAAGGCTAGCTTCTAATACCGAGTAAGTAATGCCTTGAGTAAGTTTTTTGAATTTTTTATGATGAATGTAAAGTAGATATGACAAATGTCCATTGTTTTTGCTAGTTTATAGCCCTGAGGATGTCTTAAAATAAAGACAAAACGTTGGCGAAAAGGTGATTCCAAATATTAACCCTGACCAAATTCCGAGAAGAAGAAAAAGTGTTTAGTAATTGTGGTCAAGAAATCAATACCTTATTATATATATATATATATATATATATATATATATATATAACAAGGAAAACCTTCTAGAAAGAAACGCTCGTATTTTGTTTCTCTGGAAGTGTTTTTCCGCCTGATTTGACGTGTTGGCCTCGTGGACGATTTCATCTTAGTTTATTTAGTTCCTAGATTAGTTTTATTTAATTACATATTTATTATTATATAATATTTATATATATTATAATAATATATTTTATAATTATTATATATTAATAATATTATTATGATATTTATATATATTGTATAATATTATTAAATAATTTATTACTTTTACTTTTAAACTTGACTATTAATATAAACCTATTTAGTCATTTGTATTAAATTCCACTTCAAATAAAATTAAAAAAAGGTGACTGCTTACAATTGTGTTCACTAAGGGTGACGATAAATTTTGAAATAAAATGTTCAATTTTATATTATATATAAATTTTTTATATAATATATATTATTTTGCATAATTAAAGGTAATTTTATTTTCATAACAAAATTATTTTTTTTATTTCTGAATATATTTTTTTTTATGAGAACTCGACTGGAGCTTTCTTTTATTCAGAGCTAAGCCACGAAAAATTTTCACAATTTTATGACTGTTTATATATATTTATATATATATTCAATTAATGAACAAGTGTACAGTATTAACTTGAATCTTTTCTATTATTAAACCACATATATATATATATATATTTTGAATAGATATTGGCAGGAGTGTGATTTGTCTCGTGTCAAACAAGGACTTATTTTCCAATTGTACTTTATGTATTCATGTGTGTGGATGTTGGCGCATATGTTTAGCTTACATTGTAGTGTTACCAACTAGAAACAGTTTTGATCGAGATTATTATATTATTTGTTTGTTTTTTTTTTTAATTGTTTGTTAGTTTTTTTTATTGGTAGTATTAAAAATATTTCTTTTTTTTTTTGTTTGCTGAAATGTAGAACAGGGGGCGGTACCATTGGTAACTTGGTATCTAAATTGCCAGAATATAATTTTCATATAAACAAATAGTATATTTACTATGGTGATATAAACGGTTGAATTTCAGAAATAAAATTCTATATCAACATAAGAAATGAGATGTTGAGAATAACCCCACCTCTACCTTAGTAAACTCTGGTATATTCGTAATTTTATGAAATGTTTTTAACAAATAATGGTGCACTGAGAAACTTCATGGCGTCAATTACACTATACTATACCACTATACCACATAATATGCTCTATTATACCATAATTCTGGAATTATGAGGGAATTCAAAAATAATGATCCTATTTCATTGCTCAATAATTTAGTTAGACGAAAACAATGGGTAAGTCAGCGTATATTTTACAATGCCCAAGTTTTTAATTACTTTTATATAAGTGTTCTATGTGTTCATTACCTGAAACTTGGAGCAACATGGATCAGATAAGGGAAGAAAGAACACTAATCATTCATGTCATGGATGGTTATGGTTAGTTATGGAACATAAAGACATTTGTGAGATCAGCATCCATGAATTTAAACAACACAAGGAAGGCAACAATCACAATTTCGTGGACCATGATATTCTGGTTTCTCTTTTATCTCATTCATGGATGACTCAGCCATTCATGTTAAAGAGGTGGCGAACACATGGATTACTAGTGAACTAATAAATAAAATATATCCTTATTTACTGGACTGACAATTACTTTTTATCTTACTAAAATATTGAACAATGAAATCGGGTTATTCTTTGTGAAAGGACCCGTACAATCTTTCAAATTAGAAGATTTTGTTGACGCTTAAGACTAAGTTCATTACTAGCCCATTTTTTTTTTAAAGTTTCACTTATAAAAACATTTATTGAATTTAAGGCTTTAGTTTTCATGCTCAATTTTATTATATGATATTAAAATCATAAATAACTGTTCATGCCTTCTTTCGATATCTTCTTTACAAACCCCTTGTTCTACAATTCTATTTTTTTTTTTCTGTAATATTAAAGTTAAAAGGTATCTTTTAGTTTGTACAGCTTTTAAGTGTTTTGGAAGGTGGTTCTATTTCATTTAAACTCGGACGTACGTTATAAATTTAATGCTAATTTAAGAACTAGTAATTTCTTTTATTTTGTAAAAGATAACTGCACAAGAGTATATTTCTATCACTTATGTTTACTGTTGGTTCTTTATGTACATCAAGGATATTTTACTATTGTATTTAAAATCCTCTAATATCGAAAAGTTTCTCTGTATTGTTGTCCCCATTATTATTATTATTTCTTTTGTTTTTTTAAATAGTTCATATATATTAATATCAAATTCTAAATTTCTTTTATAAGAGATAGTTTATATATTATATTTTATATACATTTTTGTAATCAGTTTACGTTTTAAGCCTTTAGCCTATTAAGTCGAAAAGAAAATATTTATTTTTAATTTCGTTATAGAATTTTGACTGTTTTTAAGCGTCTTTTTCAATGAAAAATGAATCCATGGTCAGTACAATATTCCCCGTTGCAACAGTCAAGTAAAACGTGATTCCACGATGACTGGTCGTTTCTTCTTTAACATCCATCATACTGTTGTACCTACTGTGCAAACATTAACATATAATTTTCTTATATTATTTATTAAAAATATTATTTATTTCTATTCCATTTATAAATCAATGTTATTTTCCAATAAAGTTTTATTAAATTAAAAGATTTTTGTTTTTAATATTCCAATATGGTTTTAATTGTAGTTGTTTTTTTTTATAAATACATCAGAATATAATTGAAAAGGACATAAAATTATCGAAGCTAGTTTTACTATGACAAAGTCAGTAAACGCGGATGGTTTTTTTTTTGTTCATGCACACACGTCTATTTTTATTTTATATTTATTATTTGATGGTGACTACAGCACTGCGTCACTACGCAGAACTATTGTACTTCCCCTCTTCTGTACTAAAGTACCCCCACCAGTTACCTTCAACGCCTCCAAGAAGCTCAGCACTTTGCTGGTTCCAGCAGTAAAAGTTTTTCTATGGTTTGTTGAGTGTCCCGAAGCACCTGCCTCTCTGCAGCAAAGTTGCCTTAGAATAGGTGCAACGGTGTTTCTTCCTCTTTGCAGAACCTGCACAAACCATCATTGATAATGTCCATTCAGGCTCCGTATGTTTCGGGAGAAAGTAACTTCCTTTCTCCTTCTTCGGGTCCTCAGGTGCACTTGTTGGAGGTTCCCAATAGTTAGCGCTTTTGGACCCTCTGCGCTTCCGGAGGATTGTCTCCAGACTTTCTCTCCTTACAGGGGAAAATCCCTGAAGCTCTATCGGTGGTATTTTGTCCGTTCCAGCAGAGCACCGCATACCCGAGTAAGGCTATTTACTCAAGGGGGTCGCCTGGTGCCCTTGAGGCTCTGTTCATAATACAGTAACCCCTGTATCATCCATCCTTCGGCACGGATCGCATAACAACTTAGATTGGGGCTAGGATAAAAGGAGGGGATTTGGAGATTAGGAAGGATGTGAAATGAAGGTGGTCAGGCCCAGCCCCTGATCATCTTCTCTTCCTCTTTCGTTTGTCTCTGCATATAGCAGGTTAACAGGGTAGCCTCGTGAAGGCCGAAAGTCGGAGTTGAGTGTTAGAGGCGCTTAATCACTCCATTACTACCCCACACACGTCTATGCTTTCACATTTAGTGTTCTAGGGAGCAAAAAGTTTCGCTCTCATTTTAATTATGGGTGAGCTAGGTTACCCGATTAATTTTTATCAAGGAAGTCCTACATTTGTTATAGGTTTCATTTGATACCCACATCATAGAAGACAGTTTTCAAACTTCCAAATGTAAGTGAGGTGGTTAGAGGAGGCATCTAACCACCTCAAAGTTGCAATAACATTTTAAAATCATGCCTTGTAATAGTTGAAAAAACAAAATTTTGGTAACACAAGTAGAGATTTTATCAGTCCCCAAGTCGGAGTTGCATTTCCACAATGTGGGTATCACATAAAACCTAAAATTAATCAAAAAGAAACCAAAATAGAAAGTAGTAAACACACATTTTATTCACCATCTCATCTTATGTTCAAATTTTCTGCCTTTGTAAAAGTTTTTCGCTTTTCTAGCGAACATCGTGTTATGAGTATAAAAGTTAATTAACTATGTTCTTTTTAATTTGTCTTATTGTTAGTGTGTCGCAAAGTTTTTAAATTATTAAAAGAGTGCCCTGAATTTTACAATAGTAGTTTCTTACATCTTACCACAGTGAGAACTTAAAGTCAGAACTTCAGATACTGTGGTGATTCTTTTAAAACAGTCCTATTTAAAAAAAAAAAGTATAATTGTAAATTATACAAATTATAATAGTTTATCAGTGATAGATGTAACATAGTAGAATGCATGTGGGGTTTAAGTACAAGTATTGATCAACTTATTATTAAACAAATGTACAAACCTCAAAAATAGTTTCTTTTTTTATTTTTTGGTGTAACAACTAATGCTGAAATAAATAATTTTTTTTTTTAATATAAACATGTCAAAACTATACTGTATAGAACGGGGGTGGGCACCTCTGGCACGCGGGCCAAACTTGGAACCCTAAGCACAGACAAAAAAAAAACACTTTCCTTGGGGTATAAGCTTTCATGCCATGACTGTATATGTACGTCCTGGTGGTGAAGAGGTTTAAGCTCTACGAAGCTAAAGAGGTCTCAAGAAAAAGAAGTTGATCTTGTTGCCATAGTTACCTTATTTTTTTAAAAGGTTAAATAAATTTGTTTTTCTGTTTTTTTTAAACTATGCTTTACTGCACTGAAGTAATTTATTATTTTTTCGTTTAAAAAGTTCTTAAGAGATATCAAATATGTTCTAAAAAAAAAAAATGGCTGGCACATGGTAAAAATTTCCAGAGACTTGGCTGATTTTGGCACGCACTCTCAAAAAGGTTGCCCACTCCTGGTATAGAACCAAACTTTATTCATTAGATGGCTTAAAATCTAAAAAACTAATGTACATTTCAATAAATCTATTGGTAAATACTTTTAAAGAAACGTAAAATAGTATTATTTCTTTGTAGTAAATCGTAATTGTGTTTTAAAATTAATAATCCTATTACTAATGATAAACATTATGCAAAACTGAAAAAAAATAACTTTTTCTTTCAACTGATTTAAAATAAAGTGGGAGTATGAATAAAAATTTAAATTAATTTTTACTGATACAAAAGAAGAAAGTTCTATTTTTTAGTCACTAACCATCTTATTAATAAATATTAAAATGAATATACATTAATATTTATCTAGAATGGAAATGGTGATGTGTGGGTTGGGTGCCTCACTTTTTCTGGTAATTATTATAATAGCTTATTTATTATTCCCATGATGTGCTGACTACATATTTATAATTGGTTGTGACTAATTCGACTCAACATATTGAAAGTCATTCTATAATAATTGATAGCTAAAAGTCAAAATCACCATAATTATGCACTCTGATATTTATTTTTGAAATTCATATTTTATTATAATAGTATACGCATTCTCACCAACACTTAATGCAGTAAGAAACCTTTAATAGTTCTGAAGTGTCTACCTTTACATACATGCAGCCAAAGGAAATAATAGCTCCCAGCAGAAGAGGGAGGTAAGGCGTGATGCTTCATCTAGTCAAAAGGAGACATCAAATTACCGTAATACAAAGGTAAGACCAGATATAAATGAAATATATTGAAAACTTAACAGATCAGTGTGAGGCAGCTACTATAGTTGGCAGATCAAGAAAGGCACAAGTATGAAAAAAGGGGTCCTACTTTCTACAAACTTCTTTTTTTTTTATTCCATGCAAGAATTGAATGAAACTTTGAAGATAAATTTTGCGTTTTAAAAACATCATATCATACAAATATATAGCATTTCCTGAAGCTCACCTGATGGTTACCTCCGTGATATCTTACAAAACGGCAGAGTAATCGAATCCCTGATAATATTAGGGAAATTCAGTAAAAAAAAAACAGCTGTGACCGAGTTATTTGATCCGTCTTACCTGGCGATAACTCTATCTTTAACGTAGCTATAAAGAAATAAATCTGACAAGAGATCATATATATGACTAAAGATGTCCAAAACAAAAAAAAAAACCAGTTTTAATCGATCGGCCACCAAAGTTCTGCCTTAGTCAATTCCGTGATAGCTTTAAGATGAAAAGCAAGTCCTGCATACATTTTTGCGCTATGTAGTTCATTTATTCAGCATTAACCCTTTTACTTGAATTAAAATAACAAATAAGTTATCCAAAGTTTTTTTTTTTTAAATATTGCCCTACACATTTACTTTTAAGCTCACTTTGGATAAAAACAAATCAGAATATACATTCCATGTTTTTACATTCTAGAACAGTTTATTTTAAGAATGCCTACATTAAAAGTTTAGAGCCTTAATAAACTATAAACAAGTAACAAACTTCCGTACAGTGATTACCACCCATTACTAAGCTCTGATATAGTCTCAAATACAAAAAAATAGTAAAAAATAGTTCTTTACCGTTCTTTATTGTATTAAAAAAAAACTAGTATCATTTTCCCTACCTTGAATACAAAAACAGAATTATTGTTTAAATGTTCACCACAAAACAAGTATAGGAAAAGCCAAATATATACTCGACGAAAAGACTTACTACAAAATAAATTCCTCACAATGACAAATCTTTTTTAAAATAAACCACCCTGAGGAAACTTATTTACTCTATTAATGGTGCTACAAAAATCATAATCAGCTAACTACCTCACAGTAGTTGGAATCTATAATCTTAGTCTAAGACCTTAACCCCAAAAAAAAGTAAATGAAATGTAAATATTAAGTCAAACAATATTTACTCACTTCACAAGAATAATATCACAATAAAAATTATAAAAAGTGATCCCAACAAATTACTTGAAAAAACAAACTTCAATGAATAATTGGATCAATACAATAATGAATAAACAAGATAGATAATAGATAAAAACTTTAATGAGGTTGACACTATTGATAACACAGTATTTGATACGGCCTAAAGTTACACTGATAGCAAAGCATTAACCTGATGTTTCCTGACTTCCAGATTAAATTATAATTTCCTTGGAAATGAAATTGATGAAACTTTGTAATCAAATCATTTCATATCTCCATTCAACATTAATTAATTGCGGATGAAAATCGATTGTTACATTCTGACCAATAGTAAGAGTCCTTATTTTGACCAATAAGAAGGCAGGATTCCTTGCCTCCTGGCCAATCAAAGGCAGTAATATTTCGACCAATGACAGTGATTCAACCGATGACTTCTATTCTGTGCCAGCGTCTTGTAGGAGTAACGCGTTCTCGACTGTTGGTTGTTGATCTCACTTATTATAATCTGATTTTTCGTCTGATATTGTGTGAAAGGCGTAAGTAACTTTTATTTATAATTCTGTATTTGTTTTTGTTTACGATGTTATTGTTTTAAACGTTAAATTCAATGTCATGACATTATGTAATTAGCGTCAAATAGTTTCTCTTTGCAACAAAAGAAAAGGAACATTGTTTTTTTTAACCTCATTGATTTTTAAAATAGTTAAGCCTGTATATTGATCCAATTTCTTAACTGTCTTTGTAGGTGTCTAAATTATGGCTCGTACTAAGCAAACAGCTCGTAAGTCGACAGGAGGAAAAGCTCCTCGTAAACAACTTGCCACAAAAGCAGCTCGTAAAAGTGCTCCTTCTACTGGTGGAGTAAAGAAGCCTCATCGTTACAGGTTTGGTTAATTTACTTCAATTGATTGATGTCATTGTTCCGGTTTGTGATCATTCCAGTTACTTTTACCTTGTTTTTTATTTTACTATTTGCCTAATTGGGGAAATCAATAAAAATCCTCCTATGTATGTTGTAGTAAATGAATTAATACACGTGACTACATTAATTTGACAATATATTAATTTGTCAATCTGTCAAATTAAGTTGTGCTATATAAGTTTATATTCCTCTTTATTCCATGGATTTATCGAGTTTCCTTCATTCAGTATGTGATTCAGTAAATAAATTCTATTTACTTGCAGTAAATTTATTCAGTATATGTTGTTCACTTTCCCCTAAAAAAGTGGTATTTATTATTTTATCAGACCACGATATTATAACTATGTACTTGCCATTTCTGTTTATTCGACTTTTTTTTATTTGCTAATGTCATTTATCATTTACACTACAAATATATGTTTCAGTTTTCCTTTTTGCTATGTTTTTATTTGTTAATACATCCTTAAATCATGTCCGTGTATGTTGTTTTAAAAGTGTATACTTTTTTTTTTAGGCCTGGTACTGTTGCTCTGAGAGAAATCAGAAGATACCAGAAGTCCACTGAGTTGTTGATCCGTAAGCTGCCTTTTCAGCGACTTGTTCGAGAAATAGCTCAGGACTTCAAGACAGATTTACGTTTCCAGAGTGCTGCTATTGGTGCTCTTCAGGTATTGATAAAACATTTTATTCTAGATTTCAAAATTTGAATTTGAATTATTGCAGATTTTATTGCATTTGAAATGAGGAAAGTAGTTATATATATATATATATATATATATATACTATATATAAATATATATATATATAAAATATATATATAGTTATATATATATATATATATATAAAGGTTGCTGTCACTGGTTTACTGTGTTTTAGGGGGGTTTTTTAGTCCACAGTTTAGTTTAATTAAACTTTCTTTTAATTTGTTTTTCTTGGATACTGAATTAATATTTTAAAAGTAGACAAGTATCTTGAATAAACAATTGATCAACTCTTAAATACATATTTATTTCCGCTAACCAAGACACTAATTGCTGTTTGAATAAATATATGGTTGTTGTATACAGTGGAATCTAAACTGTTTAAAATTGTTACTTTTATCGTCAGTAATTGATTATTTGTAAACTATTCTTACTCTTTCAATAACATCATATTACTATTGAGGTTTTGTACTGTGAATAGTTGCAACTAAAATAACCCAGATGTAATTAAAATGAAAGACATTGCCTTGTTTTACTTTATATAAGTTAAAACATGTAAGATAGAAACAGTCCAAACCTGAAAAAATTCTTGAGTAATAAAAAAGAGCAACAGATTCTAGTAGGTTTGTATTTGTTCTTGTTTACGATGTTACTTTGAGCGTTAGATTCAATATCATGACGTTCTGTATTTCGTTATTTTTGTGTTGTGCTTTTTTTTATCAATTACTTAAATGAGTTCATGTAGTTTTATTTTAATTAATACATTTTGTAGATTTGAAAGATATCAACTTCCATAGTATGTTCAGTAAAACTTGTATGTATTACTTATTTTAATATATGAATTGAAGCATTTAATGTGAACTCCAATGTATATCCGTAGTAGGAACCCCGCATGGATCCGTAGGGAGTTTAGGAGCCCCAGAGTTGACAAATCAACAATGACCAAAATGTTTTTAAAACTAATTTGTTTTTATTATTTCAAAATGTAAACATGGATGGATTTTGTTGTAATTGATCAGGTAAATAATGTTTATTTATTAGACTCAAAGAAGTGTTTGGTCTTCTCCCAAACCTTGTTTGTTTTATTTCACGTTCCTCGGCCTTTCGACCACACCGTGATAGTCTACCAGGAATATAGCAAGAACTTATTAAACTTATATTGATTCAATAAACATATATTGAAAGAAACATTACTGCAATATAAGTATGGACTCCAAAATCCCTACTGGTGAGTAGGGAAACCCTTATAACCTCTGTTTAAAGGTCAGTCTCTGTAAACACTGGGGCTCCTAAAGTACACTCTAACCCCTTAGTGTAATTTATTTATAAAATACACTGATGAAAAAGAGTATTGATATTATTTACTGTTATAAGAATGAGACGTCAGTTACGAAGATACTTGTGTGTCTCTTGAGAAGCTCTGTTTATATCCCGATTGTAGAGTTTGTCAATAAAATAAAATCAGTGCTACTAAAACGAAGAAGTTTTCTCTTTAATAAACGGGAATGGTGTGTCGTTCTTGTCGCCTTTTGGTTGTAATTAATTTATTTTAAGTTGAATACTTTGTGTATTGACATGTCGATGGTTTCTTCAACAAAGGTCATGTTTTGGTTCATTTTCAGGGAATAAGGTTAAAGGTTGTTATAAGAGACCAGGATAAACACATTTCCATATTAGCATATTAGTTTTAAAATCAATAAATGAATAACTGAATACTATAAAGAAGTAGTATTTAGCAATAGATCTTTTTATCAATTCCTCTTGCTCTACTCGCATCCAATAAGCTGCATCATAACATTCCATGTTGATACAAATCTACAGAGAGGTCGAAAATAAGGATTGTAGCAGTGAATGGTATAATAATAATGAAAAATCAAAATTAAATCATTTATAAACAGACTTCGAAAATAACTGATACCTAAATAGCAAGTATCACATTTCCATTCAAGTATCAAGAAATTGAAATTTTGAATGAAAAATCATTCGATCAATTTTTTTTTTTAACTACATGATCAGTAGTTCAGAATGTTCTGTGAGTTCCTAATAAGTTTTTTGTTTTCTTTTGTTATTTATCTAATACTCCGGTGTATCATCGTTACGGGTGCTGGACAAGTTTTTCCGGTAAAACAAGGTATTTTCAGGAAAAAATATATAGAGGTTTGCAATTTATCTTATTACGAAGTAGATAGAATTTATAACGGTAAAAAAAAGTTCTAAGGTGGGTTATGATGCTGGTGGATAGAGGCATTTACAGTAAACTGTTTCTTCCTCGAAAATAAGCCTTTCAAATGCCAACCATTTTTGGCGAAACGTCGGCATATAGACAGTAGTGTCATTCCTTTAGACCAGAATTCTCCAGGAACCCATCTTTGAGCATTAAAAGGATTGGTTGAGATGCTATATCAATAGCAAAAAAAAAGTTGTTCTGAATACCTTTTCTTCTGCCTGCTATAATTAACAGTTCATTTTTAGCTTTTTGATAAAAGCTGCATTAATTTGACTTGTGAGTCATAGTTTATGGGAATGTGTGTCAACAGGGATGTTTTTGTTGTGGTTACCTGTATGTGGTTTTAAAGTAGGTCATTATTCAATAGTTCATTTTTACAAGGTTGACAATATTAACTGTGTATATCTGAGTGAACAATCAACTGTAAATGGAAATAGATAACAAATCCTTGATCTCTTATTGATTGATATGTAATCTATTTTCTTTTGTAACTCTTCTTAGAGCCTTGAAAATGACTGTTGCTTCATACTGCAAGACTTGCTTCCAGGAAGTAACTGGAGAGTTCTGTTTTACTTATTGAGGTTTGAAGTCAAGGACGATTCATGTTGAATTACTACATGTAGTTGTATTGCAAGACACTCATGTCTGTCGCAATGACCAAGACTATCGGTAGAGTTACCAAACCTTGAAGAAACAAATACCTAGACAAAATTACAAAAATCGGATGCCAAGAACTATACTGGTTTATGAAGTTTAAATATAAAACCAATAGTAACCATTTAAAAGTGTAAAACTGCATTTTGTAATGTAATTATTTCATACGAGCTTAGAGGGAAAAGTCGCTATGCATCATATGTTGAAGATTCCGTGTATTACTTAATTAGATGATTAAATTAACAGGAATCTGATGCGTAGGAGGATAGGGGAGAAGGAGGGATTTTCACTATCCCAAGGTCATTGATTTTTATATTATTACCTTGTGGCAGGAGTTAATACTTTTTATTTCCAATAGTTTTTCCAATTAACATATATAAACAGATAATGTGTGGTTGATAATGTATTACTATATGTATACTACTTTTGTATATTATACTCGTATGTTGGAAGTTTTTACAATCATGGTTTTAAAAAAAATTGTTTTAACTTAAAACAATAATTTTGATTTTTTTTATAATTATTATAATGGCGTACTCATCTGTTCTACATGGGAGCAAGTTTTTGTAGTCGGATTTTCGATTATCGAATATTTTTTTTTATTATTTATTTCTCATGTTGAATAGTTAAACTGAACCTCTTGGCATGCTATAACACTAATCAGGATGTTCACTCTTTTTCACAGTTACCTCCGTCTGTACTTCCGTTAAGGTCACAGAAAGACAGTGATATTTAAATTTTGTTTTGTCCCTGATTAACTGGATGTTCAACGTCAGTTATAAATTCCATGGTTTGTTGTTTTTATTCATGAGGATCAATAGTCTGTTGTTTTCAATGCTGTTTGGGTTGAAAAATTAGGTTATTTATTATATTTACACGTGAATAACATTACCCATTCACTCTATATTGGGAATCCTGAATTCTTTTTATCTTAGTGAAGTTTTATTTTTATTAGCAAAACATGAAGTACCGTTCCTCGTAATTTTTTTCTACTTCATGGCTACCTAACGTGCCCATGAACATGAGACTAATGACGGTATTATTACTGTCAGTCAGCCATCAATCAATTTTTTATTTTAGTTTGTTATGAAGTTAGTAATTTTCCTTTCAAATGATATTAATTTAAACGGGCTTAAGGAATTGATAATTGCCGTGTATATAGTTTTAATTATACAAAATCTGTTGTGACTATAGTCATTTTTCCTACAGTGTCCTGTGTGCATTGGGAAGCTTGGTAGAGTTTCATAATAGTATCCTCGGGGGCCAGGTTCTATCAGGTGACGTCCACAGATACGTGCAGTCTGGTGTCAAGCATATTTGTCATGGCTTAAGATTTCGCGTAGTGCAAATGACTGTTTTAGAATTAACTATGGTATGGCTTGCCTTTAGGTAAATAGGACTAGGATAACAAGGTTTTTACCTCCTGTATGGTATGCTATAATATTTCGTTGTTATAAATAAGAAAAATATGTTGAATTTAAGGTTGAAATAAAATTTGTTGGAGAACGTTTTTTGATATTTTCTTATTAATATCTGTATTGTGTAATAACAATCATAAATGAAATACATTTAGAATTTTTGACTGATTCCATTTTTTGGGGCCAGAATGAGAGTGTCTCAGTGTTTTTCAGGGTATAAGGTTCTTCGTTGGTTTTCGACGTAATCCGTATAAGGCATGATCTTCACAGTGTCCTTTACCGGCAGTTCTGATTATCCATGGATATCATGTGCTTACCTGTAGTTAAATAGAATTGGTTGTTTTGTTTCAATTGTAGTGTGACTGACCTGAATCTCATGTCACATTAAAAGTAAATACACATCTAATTAATTACTCTTCTTTAGTGCCATTGTTTAATTGAGGAACTCTTATCTTAACTCGTTCCTTAATTAACTTTGGTTTCTTAACTGGTATAATTAAAGGCTGATAGTAATGAAAAAATATATATTTCTAGGTTTTGCCGACGAGTCGACATTGAAGTGTAATATTCTTTAACAGTAGAAGGTATTAGTTATTTAGTATAGCCATCTAAATACCGTTGAGTCTCCAAAATGTATGAAATAAAAAGCAGTACACTTGACTATAAAGTTCAACATCTCGGTGATTCAATACTTCCATAAGGTATCAACAGTGGAGTACTGTAGATCTTCAACCAAAACAAATGTATTCAATTGAATTTTAGGTGATTTCTTTAATTATGGAGTCTCGAGCTTATTTATAAACCTTCCTCGCATATACAGCAAATAATATTGATTTTAACTTCTAACGTAGGGCAATCACTTATTATGTCGTATTTATTACTCATTGTAGAGTAAAAATTTAATGGTACAAACAACGCGCTTCGAACACGCAGTGTTCTTCCTCAGTCATTAACTCAAAAATACAATGACACCAGAGAGTTATAGTATCTATAGTATACAGTAATTATGTTGTACAAAATAAAAATAAAATAAGGAAGAGAATACTAACCTAAGGGTGAGTATCACGAATAACCACCAATTTTTCCCAGACCAAAATATACAAATATTACATAGAAACAATAAATTCCGTGAAATAACTATTTTAGAAGGCTAATTAATTAAATAACTAATTAACAAATTAGTGTGCGATAATTTTTCTACTTGCCTCAATGAACAAATTCCCAAGTGTACAACTTTTTTCGTAATTTATTTATTTTTTTTAAAAAAAGTTCTATTTTCTCCCAGTTCCTATATTTGTTTATATTTCGTTATAGTTCTCTGTGTTATATTTTCAGTATGTTTCCTACACTTAGTCCTAGAGCAAATGTAAAGACTCAGCCTAACCTTTAGGGGAAAAAAAATAACAATGAAATGTACCTCCCTTCTAATATGAAACAGATGTACCCCATACCCTCACCCACGTCCATCCTATTCCCAGTCAGTTGTACCAACGACACTCTCCCTTAAGTTCCTATTCTCTTCCTTATTTTATTTTTATTTTGTACTATATTTACTGTGTACTATAGATTACTCTCTGATGTCATTGTATTTTGTAGTTAATGCCTGAGGAAGAACACTACGGTTCGAAACGCGTTGTTTATACCATTAAATTTTTATGTGGAGACCATTTCACTAACTTCTTACCCTTCAATGATTTTAACTTATTTAGGTCGTTGACTTATGTAGCCTGATAATGCCCAAATGGATAAACGCTAATAAGAGTTTGTTGAACGACTGAAGTCTTAGTCTTGAAACCTGTATCAGATACATGTTGGCACTAATATGAAGTTTTCTGTTCTATTGGCAGACTGCTTGTACTTACTTGTTTTTTAAATTCATTTGTTCTGTGTGTTGCAGGAAGCGAGTGAAGCCTACCTCGTAGGTCTGTTTGAAGACACCAACTTGTGCGCTATTCACGCCAAGCGGGTGACCATCATGCCCAAAGATATACAACTGGCCAGACGAATTCGCGGCGAGCGTGCTTAAATTATTCTCTCTTGGTTTATTTGTCTTTATCTTGAGGAGATGAAGCGAATCACTGCCACACCCGTCTTGTTTTCCTTTTCAATACACTTTTTGTTAGTATGAACGTTTTTCTTCTTTTCTCTATGTTATATTGTGATGATTGCATGTGGCCAACCTGACTGATCTAGGATAAAGAAAAGGAAAGTAAAAGTGATTGATTTATTATTTTCTATTTCTTTTCTACTAATGTGTGTCAATCAGTATTTTCGTCTTACTAAGTAGATTTTGCTCGGTCCTTTATATTATATTTGATTGTACCGTTTTATTGAATGAGCATTTTGTGGGATGTGGTGATTCATGTTTTATATATATATTTTGCCAATTTTTCTACTAGCGAGCATCCTTCTACAGACAAATATACATTCTCACTTAAATATAGAATTAATGTTTTAGTTATTAGAAAAGAAAATTACATATACTTTTAGATCGTAAGTGAAAACAAAACTTTTATAATGAAATCCACCTCTGTGAAATATTTCAACAAAAATACCATGTGTTAATTTTGCAAATAAACAATTTATGTAAATCATTTTGTACATGTTTTCCTACACCAATCTGGGTAATAGTAAGTCATTTCTTTTTAAATATTACAACAAAATTATGTTAGTTATATATCAAATGCGCTGTCACTCAGCACACTCAAAGCAAAACTAGCAGAATACTATTGTCTTGGGTGAAAAGAAAGCCTGGTTGTAGTTTCAGTCCTTAATAATTTCAGATTGTGTAAAGGCTTGTTCACTTAAATTCTTATCCACCAAACATTAGGGATAATCTGCGTTTATTGTAATAGTTGTGTTCCACTGACTGTTACAGCTTCTTCATGTGGAATTTATTCCTGGGGTTTCCCCCACTGGAAACTTCCTTCTGGGGAATCCCCTGCAGGTTTTAACTGCTGCAACAATTTAATGATGTTTAACACTTGATTGATGAAGCAACCAATGAAGTATGGCGTTAAACATTGTTACATAACAACTGGTATCGAAATCAGTACAGTTGTTGATGTCTGTAGAAATGGTATTTTCAACAGATTTGTCCTTAAACTTCTCTCAGCGATGAAAATTTTACGATTTTTATTTCCTCTTATTCATTATTTTTCAATGTATCAAATCATAAAATATGAAATGGGAAAAAAGACTGATCTTTCAACCAAGTAACAAGTGGTCTTCGTCAGTCCTAGAAAAACTGGGTTTTTGACTCTGACGAAGACCGCTTGTTACGGTTGAAAGATCTTAGCTTTTTCCCCATTTCATATTGTGATTTGATCATTGATTGTTGTTTCACGTGTTAATATGAGGTCTTATCATTATTTTTCATACATTTTTTCCAGAAAAAAAGAAATTATATTTTACCTGTAATCAGAAATTACTAATTAGAATAATGACAGCTACTACTGATTATCACTTTAAAATTATTTATTTCACTATACAAACTTACAAATTATTGAAGTTTTACTTTAATTTCGGGAAAAGGTAGTTGTTCAATAACGTTACCCTTACCTTTTCCCAATTAAGTTTGCCAACCTAAATGTATTTAGATGGAAAAATGCTGCCCGGAAACGTCACAGAAATAATCAACACGTTTGGAATTTTAGTTTGTTTAAAATAGGAAATGCCTTGTTTACTAAACATGATTAATCACGAGTTAAATATAAATATCGGAACAGGATTGTTTATACAACATGAACTGGTATAAAATGGTTAAGATAGCTAAGGAGTATGGTAAACTTGATTAAGCCTGGAATACTGTTTCAATTTTGGCACATCGGTAGTTTTACGACTCAGCTGTCCCGTACATTATCATTTTAAGTGGATGTTGCGAAGGTGTTCACTGATTTATCAGGATTATAGAATAGAAAATGCACGAACAAAACTTGCATCGAGTTGTCACCGATTGTTGGCACTCTATAACATGACTCCTACTGATATCTTAAGTATTTGTAACGGTCTCTTTTACAAGTCTGTTTTTTTCGTTTAGATTTTGATGGCATTATGATTAAATAGGATGATTGAGCCAGTGGAGTTGGCTCTGTCTACAGACTTCTATGAAATGGTTTCTCTAATTCTACTACAAAGGATACGTAATTAGCTGTTTTTAATCTATATACATCATTAATAAAAAGATTTCACATAAACACTTGAAATAACAATCAATGATCAAACCACAATAAGAAATGGGAAAACAAGACTAAGATCTTTCAACCTAACAAGCGGTCTTCGTCTGAGTCAAAAACTCAACTGAAACACTAGATGTTTTCTGCATCTAGTGTTTCAGTGGGGTTTTTGACTCTGACGAAGACCGCTTGTTACGGTTAAAAGATCTTAGCCTTGTTTTCCCATTTCTTATTGTGGTTTGATCATACAACATTAAACGAACATGGGAAAAAAAGAAAGCATGGCTTTATCGTAGAACTAGGAGGGCCAGGTTAGTTTAGTGGTTAACATAGTCACCTCTGATCTAATAGGTCCGGGGTTCGATACCCACTAGGCCCTCGATTTATTCATGTGGGAGGTGAATAAATCTGAACACGTCGTCCATCGGAGAGGATGTTAAGTCATCTGTCCCGAGCCTGTACGATGTCAGGTACTCGTTAAAGATCCCTATTATAAATATACTTGAGTTAGGCAAAATTTAGGACTCTCAATATAGAATCAATCTTCGTTGTGTTGTATCAGAAAGGGTCCAATGTTCGGCCTCTGTGTTCACTTGTGGGACATCCACTGCAAGCGAAAGGGTTGCCTACTACTATTATCGTAAAGTTAGAAACAACTGTCATTACAATGACGGCAAAATGTATTTAATATTGTTGTATCCATAGCGACCATATGTTATGTTTCAGATGCTGATTAACAACCTGAAATGCTGTGTATTATGAATGTTTCTCGAAAAAAAAAAAAGTAATAGTCAAAAAGAACGCTCTACAATTCTTTGAACTTCCGAAAACCTCTTGCATACGAATAAAAGTCACATACTCTAATTCTTACTCAATCCCTCATCAAATTCTATTCTATCATTAAGAAAAGGAAACTTAAAGTTGACACGAGAAATGGTTTTACAAAAATAATAATAGATTCTGGTAAGCTTTTTGAAATGGAGTGAGTTAGAAATACATGAAATTGTTTTCGTACTTTTTTTATTATGACCCTAATAGCTTTCGTCGTACTAGAATTGACAGACTTCGTGGACACAAGTATTTGAAATATAAGTATTTTTTGTAAGATTTATTCAGATCGAAAGATAAAGATCCTGTGGTGTTTAAAAATCAATTGTTGTTTATGGAACCCAGTGATATTAAGAATTCTCTAATTTCCCCTGATAAAAAATTGTAACTTTTTAGAAATATCCTGATATTTGGACTTTATAAGATAGTGCTCTATCTTATATAGTACATCATATGTATATTAGTATAATAGATGATTATTAATTAATAACTTATTTCACATCATATATAAGTAAATTAATAGATTTATGTATTGCATGAAAAAAAATTATTTGAATGGAAATCTTCGAAACGGACAGTATTTGAAAAAAAAATAGTTTTTTCTTATTAATTAAAAATCCTTACTAGCCATTATTGGTGTAAACAAATTAAGGAACATGTCTATAAATAATTGAAGTCTACTCATGGTAATTACTTTATAAAGTAGATAAAATATTATGTGAAAGGTATATACTTGTGGATTTGTCAGGTCAAGGAATGTTACTAAATAATTTCCCTTGTGACGCGTTTATGAGATAACTTTAGGGCACACCTTTAATTGAAATAGACAAAAATGTTTTTGACCTTTGAAGTTATTCTGTAGCTTCAGGACTTCAGAAGTTTAAAAATTACAGTACAGTTATATGTTCTTACTGTTATATTTTTTCATTGGCAAAATTCATATGTTGTCATAAAATTATTCATATCATTATTATAAAATTTATATTATACTGAAATTGGATGAAATAATTAAGAATATATGCTTTCATTCAGCAATAACTTTTGCAAAGCTTGAAATAAATATGCTAATTGTAAGAAGGTTTTGTCAAGGGAAAATACGCGTAGTAAGCTTAAAAAAAACTGACTGTTGTTATTTTGGGATAAGCACTACTAAGTACATTAACAGCATAGAAGTCATAAAGAGTACCACTTTTCTTTTAATAAAAGTTAAAGAATTTGCTATCCATGTAATATATGAAATATCGAAGAATTAACTCAAATTAATATCACATACTCGGTGTGTGTTAAAATCTGTGTGTAAAATCATAACAGTATTCTTAAATATTACACTACAATCTTACCTTTCTGTTTAGGGTGCTTCTGATTCTGAACATTTCTCAGGGCGCACACTTTGAGAAACACTAGTTTAAACAGTGCGATTAGTTCCAATTGATATATAAATAAGAAAAGATTCATTTTGGCAAACGTATTTCGACATTTAATTCAACGGACTTAATCGAAACCGACGCATTGAAAATAAAAACATGTAATTTGGAAAACACAAATTTATCGTTTATCATGATGAAATTACGCTTAAAACTAATTATCATGATCTTCAAGACACTTCGAGTCATTTATTTTCCTACCTTAAAAATATTGAGGAATGAGGTTACTGATTATTTTTGGAGTTCTTAACCGGTTTATATGCTACTAAGCGTCAGAAAGTTCTAACTGAATTAAGTAAAAAAGATTAATTTGGGATATTTATTTTAATTTATTCTGCTTAGCTAATATATATGATTTTCTTTCTTATATCATTTACTAGGTAGATATAAACCAAAATATATAGAGACAACCTAAACTTTTGTTTGTTATTTTACTAATTAACAATGATTATAGGAAAAATATGTATTTGCAAATTTAATATTAATTTGTTAACTCTAACTTGCAATTTAGGGTATATTTTGGAACTGTTGAATAGGAGGAACACTGTAATCCGCTTGGTGTAGCTAACGCACTCGAATGTTGAGTGAGTTTGTTTGGGTTGATTATAACCTGTGTTTTTATTAATTTCAGTAATGTTTTTCTTTGTTTGTAACGTTTTCATTTAATGACCCTGGTTCATTTTAGTTGAGACTGCAATGTTTATTAAACAGGTTCAATAATATTCTGGAAAATGAGTTAACCGCCTTTCTTATGATATTGTATATAACTTAAATTTTCTTTCCCAGGTTATTATTCATGGATTCAAAAGCTACCGGGAGCAAACTGTAGTAGAACCCTTTCATCGTAGACATAATGTAGTTGGTGAGTTGTATACAGCAGATCATTTATATGTATTGAAATTCATTGCTTCATATATTTGTTAAATCAGTGCCAACTTCAGACTAAAATTCGTTTTTGTAATGAAGGATAAATCTGCAAGTGATCATTTAAAGATTAATTAATATATTTTCACGCAGCAGAAATAATGTAAGCTTACTATTTCTATCTTTCGAACATTTAAAATCGAATTTTTATATGTTTTTATTGAATTGGTAAAAAATTGTGAATACTAGTCATTGGATTGTTTCTAACTATTCAAAATATTAACCTCAAACTTTGCTTCAATATATCAATTGGGAATGATATACCAATATTATTTTATGAAATTCTAGTGTTTCTATTCATATCACTAAACTAATAGCTTTAAAAACCTATTTTTACGGTATATATCAAACAATAAAGGAAATGTCGGAAGTTATTATGGGGCTCTACAGTCAGTAAAGTCTAAACAAATTAAAGGGACAAAACAACGCAAAGGGAAAAAACATTGCGAAAGTACTTTTTATTTTTTCTTTGATTTCTTTGAACGTAATTTATGATTTGATAGAATCTTGTAAATTAACTCAAATTTACGAATTATTTTTTTGTATAATTATAATACTTTGTTTATAAGTACTAATAGTGACGAAGGTCATTTTTTAATGGATAATAATATTTGGTCCGGTGAATCAAATTACGAAATGGGTTTGATGAGCTGTTAGGAATAGGAGTACATAGATAAATAAACCTATCAAAAATATCTTACACTTTAACTATTATGCATTGCTTGGACTTTGACCTAGCATTTGCTATGGTATTAGTATAAATCATATCTTAATTTAGTTCAAAAAAAATGATAGAACACTGTACATGTTGATATTGACGACAGTAAAGCTCGCCAACAGTAATTTGTTTCAAATCCTCGGAAGAACGTTTTGCATGATCATGACTACGAGTTATCTGATAATGTCATAATTAGTTGGTTAATTCACCAAAACTCTATAAAAATACTTAAAGCTAGATATGTTCAAATTCATTGATTTTTTTAATATTATGTGAATCTACCGAACATTATCGCAACATAGCCAATGTTATTTTACTCAACATTTCATATTCTTTTTGAATATAAGTGTATTTTTAAATTTTCAAGATTTGAAAATAGAGGTGGCATAGTTGTACCTTATTCATTCTTTGAACTAGTGGCAATGAACTGATCATAGTCGTATGATTTACTGTTCAGTGTGGTTAATTCATATATAGTATTAACTTCTATGTGTCATATAAAATGTTAGATGGAAGTATGAGGTTGTGATTCTGATCTGTGGTTTATATGCATAATGTTCTATATGTACTCGTAATTATGATACTGATATTATCAGATCGCCTTCTAACCTTCCCCACTGTTATAATTTCTACGAAAATAGTTAAAATGGTAGCTCTTTGAGAACCGAAGAGGAGAAAAACAAAATAAGTAAAAAAAAATGGAAGAAAATGTATAATAGGTGTATGATTGAATAATGAAATTAAACTGGGAAAACAGTTGAAATAGAATATGCTAACGAAAAAAATGAAAGATGTCTAGGTACAGTTGTAAAAAAATAAGAAAAAGAATCACGGGGTGGCAGTCAAAAGGTTGTTGGTGGACAATAGAATGTTTGAAATATAATAAAAATATTGTTTTAAAATGCAACGCATTGAGGGTTGTGATGTCGGTAGCTGAAAACTTCCATTCCGTCTCCATTGATAATGTCATTTATATGTAGTTAGAAATATTGTTTTTAATCTCGGGAACCCTTGTGAAGATGTTTAACTCAATCAAATGATAAATTAGAGATTTTAGTGGCTGATATTTAGGGTATGAGTGATTTTTATTTGTTTGAAATGTTTCTTATAATCGAATGACACCTATTACGGTTTGGGTGAATGAGAAGTCGTTAATAATAATAATTCTCTGCAGCTGAAAAGATAATCAGTATTCTGTGTTCCATTATTGCATAGCGTGTTCTGGTCGATAGTGGTTTCCCAGTTTTATTTTATGGTAGGTGACTCTGCCAACAGTTTTGGATTAACCAGCGAGTCCCATGAGGAGGCTATCGATGTTCCCATATAATCAATATATTTACACTTTATGTATGATTTTTTTTCAGAATCTATCTTACCATAGCTGATAAAAATAATAGATATACCAATTATTTTTATTAATTAAGCAATATATTTTTGTAGAGCCTTTAGTCGCTCAATTTCATCAACTTCAACTCCTAAAGAAGAAAAAAAAAATGCTTTGCAATGAATGGACCCGATTACAATGACTAATGTTTATAAATTGTGTGGGGAAGAAAAAGGAAGTTTTGTATGGGTGAATATTCCCATATAACAATATATTTACATCCTCTTGTATTCCTTCTATCAGAATCTATCTGTGGCCATACGTGATAAAAATAATAAGAAAAACTAATCATTTTTATTAATTAAACAATATAATATTTTTGTAGATCATTTTGTCTGTCATTTTTCATTAACTCTAAAAAATACTCTACAATAGAGGTGTAGAGTATTTATCTCTATGATAGATATAGAGTCACTCTTTTAATCACTATTTTAAGTGTCACAATAATTGTATGTACTTGATTGCAATGGCCAGTGTTTTAAATTGTTTTATTGTTAAATTATTAACCTGGTTCTTTATGGTTGAAAGATCATTCTTCCAGATAATTCATGAGTACCTTATTATTTCATTTCTATATTAACTAATTCCTTTTTGAATTTTTTTTTTTTTGTTTAGTGGGACGAAATGGATCAGGCAAAAGTAATTTCTTCTATGGTACGTATATCTATAATACTCTACAGATTTCTCTACAAATTTATTTTGAAATATGTATATACAAGATTTCATATAAACACGAGAAAAACAGTCAATGATCAAACCGCAATATGAATGGGAAAACAAGACTAAGATCTTTCAACCGTGTCAAGCGGTCTTCGTCAGAGTCAAAAACCCAACTGGGTTTTTCTTTTCCAGTTGGGTTTTTGACTCTGACGAAGACCGCTTGTTACGGTTGAAAGATCTTAGTCTTGTTTTCCCATTTCATATTGTGGTTTGATAATTGATTTTGAAATATGCATGGTTTTTTTTAATAATCAGTGCATTTATTATTCTTAATTCAACAGATAAATATGAAATTTTAAAAATGAAAATAGATAACAGGTTATTATCAAAAGAGTGAAAAAAATACGGGAATTCTAAAGCATAGCATACAATCTTCATTTAGGTACATCCAATATCATTGAGCCTAATTAATATTAGTGATGGTGATATTACTAGTGATGCAAATTAAACATTAAACATTATTTACCATTTTTAATTAATTTCTATGTTCAATAAATAAAATGTTGCCATATCTAAAGCACTCGTTTGAATTGTCACTCTTTTGATTTTTATTTAATTGTGTCACTCTTTTGATTCGTCACTCTTTTAATCACTATTTTAAGAGTGTCATTCTTTTGCTTTGTCATTCATTTAATCGCTATTTTAAGTGTGTCACTCTTTTGATTTGTCATTCTTTTAATCACTGTTTCAAGTGTTACTCTTTTAATCACTATTTAAGTGTCACTCTTTTAATCACTATTTTAAGTGCCTCTCTTTTGAAGAGCTGCCTAGAGAACCATTACATTATAGAAACCACTATAGATTTTTGTTTCTATATGACTGTTGTTTTGTTGCAGCAATCCAATTTGTGTTAAGTGATGAATTCTCTCATTTACGACCTGAGCAACGGCAAGCCCTCCTCCATGAAGGCACGGGACCCAGAGTTGTCACTGCTTATGTAGAAATTATTTTTGACAATACTGACAACCGTTTGCCGGTAAGTTAGGTTTTTTTTTTATAAATCATTTAAAGTAATACATAAAAAAGCATTGATTTCAAATTTTTGAAATTTTTTTATATTAAGAAGTCCTCAAGAGACCAGCTTAACTCAGTTGTTAATGTACCGAAAAACAGGTTCGGTTTTGAGGATTTTTTTTTCATTGTTTAAACCGATGCTCTAGCGGGTGATAACGACAGCCTTTTACCGGCTTTTTGTTTCATCGGTGATTCTACAGATTCTACATTGGGAGTCCTAAATTTTGCCTAACTCAAGTACCTTAATTTTGCTTAACTCATGTGCCTTTCGAGTGGGGATCTGTAACGATTACCTGACATCGCACAGGCTCGGGACCGACGGCTTAACGTCCTCATCGAGGGACGACGTAATCTCATCTGGAAACAGAGACAGCCGACAAAGATAAGTCATTTGTAAAATAAAATGATGTTACTAGTACCACACAGGTGGTTTGTAATCTATATACTTATAAAAACTCTGTTGTTCTTGTTTAAATATTTGGACACAGGTGAAAATTGAAATATCTGTTAATTCCAGTTTATGAAGATCAAGTTCCACCATTAACCTAGCCATATCTTCTTGGTTGGAGACCTCTTCGTGTGTGTATTTGTGGATGTGGTGTCGTGTGGGTGTGTGGCCGGTGGACATTCCGCTTTTTCCCCGACATTCAGTTAAGGCTGAAGGCAAGGCCTTGGTGGTGGATCACTGGTTGTCAGGTGCTCACGGGCCACAGCGACTTTAAATGCTACCTCCACAGGTTCAAAATGACTGATGACCCCATGTGCGATTGTGGCCATGGCCCGGAGAGTGAGCCACCTACTAGAGGAGTGCTCCTTCTTTGACCTTCAGAGGTTTAGACTATATATCCAGGCTGGAATATTTAATGAACAACTGTACAGAAGCCTGCTCCAAGGAAAAGTATTGAAACACTTCTTGGCTTTCATATACTCAATTGGGAAAAAGAAAAAGGTTCATACCCCAAACTCAGTCGTCCAACGGTAGTTTTTTTTTTTTTATGTGGTGTCGTGGGATCCGCCTCCGCGAGGTCCACCTTGGGCATATGAGCGGGCTCGGTCGCATCCCTCCTCCAAGAGGACTGTGGTGTCCCTTCTCATGTGGCTAAAGGGTCTCACGTAAAAAAGCATCGATCTGTTACATGCTTTGTGCATGGATTGGGCCGAAATGCCGAGAAACATGACTACAAATCAAAACGGGTGTGTCGTGGTGGGTGTGGTTGGTGTAGTGGGGTGTGTGTGTGGGTGAGAAGTTGGCTTGTGTGTGTGTATTATATACTTCATCTTTCAAACAACACTAACAATTTTTAAATATTTTAGATTGACAAAGAGGAAATAGTTTTGAGGCGTGTTATTGGCGCTAAAAAGGATCAGTACTTCTTAAATAAAAAAATGGTTCCTAGAAGTGACGTTATGAATCTACTTGAGTCAGCTGGTTTTTCACGATCCAATCCCTACTACATCGTAAAACAAGGAAAGGTAAACTTTATTTCACTGATTTTTACAGATTTTTCTAAAAATATGATAACATCTGATACAAATATCAGCAGAAGAGTATATTTCTGGATAGAATATCTGCACTATTCTTTGATTAACTGGATCATTACCCACTATGTTCGTTTTAATGCTACACCTTTTTTTTTATGTATATTCGTTTTTATTTATCTAGGCTAGATTAGAATTACATTTTCACCCTCCTTTGAGCTGATACAATTCATACTTTGAGTAAATTCATTGTTGGTGAATACATTCTTCTTAAATCATTATATATATATATATATATATATATATATATAAAGATTTCACATAATGCACATACAATTTTACAAAATACCACTCTTCCCTCCCACTCTTCTTAACTCCTCACCAGATGTTTTCTGCATCTAGTGTTCAGTTGGGTTTTTGACTCTGACGAAGATCGCTTGTTACGGTTGAAAGATCTTAGTCTTGTTTTCCCATTTCTTATTGTGGTTTGATCATTGATATATATATATATATAAGATTTAACATAAACACGTGAAACAACAATCAATGATCAAACCACAATGTGAATTGGGAAAACAGTACTAAGATCTTTCAACCGTAACAAGCGGTCTTCGTCGGAGTCAAAAACCCAACTGAAACACTAGATGTAGAAAATCTTTTTAAAACAAAGGGAAATATTTTTTATTTAATCAAATGTAAAAATTTTAAGTTATAATTCAATCTCAAACCTTGTGAGAGAGATACAAGCCATGAATGATCAAAATGAAACTATGCCTAAAAATAGAAAATTATGTGGAAAATGAGTTGAGATATTTTTTTTAAAATTACATTCGCCAAAGGGGCGTTAAAGTACGATTTCTGTTTTCAGAAAACGTTTCTTTGACGCTAAACGGCTCATTAAAAAATCATGAAAATTTGTCCAAAAATGGAACACAAAATTAGCAACTTAAAAAAAAATTTCATGAAATTTCAATTGCGGCAAAGAGATTACTTTTTCACTATTCTAGTCTAATAAGTTCGTATTATTTATTTTTAAAAATTAGAAGCTCCAAACTATAAAAGTTTTAAATTATACTGAATAGCTGGCTTTGACTTCGATTTGAGTATGTAAACTGGCTAATTACTAATATATTTTTTTTCAATATACATTCATTGCAACTTTATAACAGAGTACAGAAGGCAGTAAAAAGATAACACTCGCTCAGAAAAAGTTGTTATATATAATTTTTGACAAAGGGGAAGGCAAATGATTTTATTAAATACTAAGAAGCCAGAAAATTCCCAGTATAATTCTATAAAACGCCAAAAATGTAAAACAAAATTCAAAATTGAAATCTTTCGTTTGAAGATTAATAAATGTAATTATCGTACATCCTTAATTAAATAATCGTGAATTGACATTTTTTCTTTCATGTTTTTCTAAGAAAATAAGAGTATTTTCTTGTTTTAAATTTGAACATTTGGCTTAAATTGTTCAATGTAGAAGGTCAAGTAAGCGATGTAAGAAATCCACTGGCTATTTGAACAAAAGCCATGTTCTCATGTAGGAGATTATTTTGTATCAAGAAATGTTCACTTTGGCTTTTCAAAAATGTTATTACTGCTGTAGTTATACTAATGAAATTATTTGCATCAGCTGTGTGATGTACAAAAATAAGTTGGTATATTGATAAGTCGATCAATCACTAATTGTACTATCTCAGGAATGGAAGACTAATAAACATCTCCCATTTAGATGTTTAAATTATGCTTAAATGAGGCGTTATATATTATGTACCCAAGAAGTTTGATATTAAGTTGACTTATGGTAAAGTTGAGTGTAGGCCACTCCAGATTTTTTTTTTAAGTTATTATGTTTATGTGTTAAGATTGATGGTTGTGGTATAGACACATTAAAGAAGTTAACAATAATAATTGGAATAAGTTTAATTTGGGTAAATATAGATTGTGGAAATATGTTTGTTGATTTAAAGGTCATATTGGTGTTGTTTAGATCAATCAAATCGCCACGGCTCCTGATTCTCACAGACTAAAACTGCTGCGAGAGGTGGCCGGAACAAGAGTGTACGACGAACGGAAGGAAGAGTCGACCAATATTCTCAAAGGTAGTTTTACTTTCATTTATAAAATCACAGACATAAAGTGTCTAACTAGGTCTTGTGAGGTGTCAACTCCTTTATTGCAACTGCGGTATAACTGGTAGGCAGGAGTTAATGGGATCTTGTTTTTGGTAAGGTTTTTTTTTAGAATGATGTTTCTAATTAATCTACTGCAGGATTCTTTATAGTGGTTGTGGATGGTTTCTTATGGTTGACTATCTTAAATATTCGTCTGTAGGATTTGTAAAAATGGGTGGCTTGAATTCGATGTGTGGTTATTGAATATGGATGATGTGCCGTTGGGATATGGTAACAGGCATGCGACTTGTCGGTTGGTTATAACAGGTTATAACTAAGTCTCATATGTTGCTCTTGATGTCGGTCGTGGATGCCTACGCCTCCGCGAGGATCACTTTGGCCACTCTCCAGACTGCCGAGAGAACAACTCTAATGTTGTGGTGTTGGTACTCCGTTCTGTGGTTAAAGGGCACCACGTTAAAAACATCGATCTGACCTCCTTTGTTCCATGTTTTTGACGAAAATCTTATGGGAATGGTAATCGATCAAAACAGGTTTCTGATAATGGGAACTTCTAACTGATCGACTGTTAGATTTTCTTTTATTGGTGGTAAATGGTTTCTTAGAGTGGATTGTCTAATTATAATTAGTCTTCTCTAGAGTTTCTTAGAATTTGACTTTCTAACTAATCCTCAGGGTACCTTATAGTGGTTGTGGATGGTTTCTTACGGTAAAAAAAAAAACAAGAACAGCAAGCACGTCTTATAAACACAGTTTCATATGTTCTTTTTTATATAATTGTAAATATATACTAGACTAGTTGTAATGAGCGATGTAATGTAATGAGCGATGAGTTACAATAAAATGTAAGTGTCTCCTAGACACCTTAGTAATACCCGTACAGGCAGTGCATGATGTCTGTCGTGCCTGCCCTCCTCCGTGAGGTCCACCTCGGGTATACTGGCAACCCCAGGCGAACGGTCAAAATGCAACGGTTGATTCCCAGCATGGCTAAAGGACACCACGTTAAATAAATCGATCTGCTCTGCTTTATTCTGTGTAATGGTTGAAAAGTCTAGGTACACAGTAATAGATCAAAACAGGTCTCTTACGGTAGATTGTCCTTTGTCGGGTTTCTAAGAATAGCAATTTCTAACTGATCTACTGTTACGGTTTCTTATCCTTGTGGTGGATGGTCATCTGTAGAGTTCCTTAGAATTTAACTTTCTAACTTATTCTATGTTAGTTATGGTGGTTCCTACAGGGTTCCTTATGGTGGTTGTGGTTGGTTTATTAATGTAATTTGCCTTGAATTATCTTCTGTAGGGTTTCTAAAAATGGGAACTGTCACTGTCAGGGTTTCTTATATGTACTGGCAGTGGATAGTTTCTTAGAGCGGATGGTCTTTCTTAGCCACAGTATAACTGGTTAGTTGGAGTTCATGAAATCTTTTTTCCCGGTAGGGTTTCTTATATGTACTGGCAGTGGATAGTTTCTTAGAGCGGATGGTCTTTCTTAGCCACAGTATAACTGGTTAGTTGGAGTTCATGAAATCTTTTTTCCCGGTAGGGTTTCTTATATGTACTGGCAGCGGATAGTTTCTTAGAGCGGATGGTCTTTCTTAGCCACAGTATAACTGGTTAGTTGGAGTTCATGAAATCTTTTTTCCCGGTAGGGTTTCTTATATGTACTGGCAGTGGATAGTTTCTTAGAGCGGATGGTCTTTCTTAGCCACAGTATAACTGGTTAGTTGCAGTTTATGAAATCTTTTTTCCCGGTAGGGTTTCTTATATGTAATACCAGCGGATAGTTCCTTAGAGCGGATGGTCTTTCTTAACCACAGTATAACTGGTTAGTTGGAGTTCATGAATTCTTTCTCTCGCTAGGGTTTCTTTCTCGTGAGATAGTCTAACTGTTCCTCATTGGGGTTTCTTAAATTAAGGAACCATTTGATTTTACAAGATGTAATCAATACTATGATATTTTTTCCAGAAACTGAAGGGAAACTTGATAAAATAGAAGAATTTTTAAGAACTATTGAAGATCGTCTAAAAACATTGGAAGAAGAAAAGGAAGAATTAAAAGAATACCAGAAGTGGGACAAAATGAGAAGATCATTGGAGTATTGTATTCACGACAGGGACCTGAAAGAAACTAGGAAGAAACTGGAAGAGGTTAGAGTTTTAATTTGAAAGTTGTTTGATGGTTCTAATTGCATCATAAGTTGTAGTATTAGCAGTAGTAGTAGTGGCTGTCCCACAAGGGAACACACATAGGCCTAACATTGGGCTCTCTGTGATACCACACAACGATGATTGCTTATACATTAGGAGTCCTAAATTTTGCTTAACTCAAGTGTATTTATAGTAGAGATCTTTAACGGTAAATGACATCGTACAGGCTCGGGACTGACGGCTTAACTAACGTCCTCTCCGACGGATGACGTGGTTAGATTTATTCACGTGGGAGGTGAATAAATCAGTACGTCCTCTCTCGGAGAGGACATTAAGCCGTCGGTCCCGAGCCTGTACGATGTCAGATACTCGTTAAGAACCCTACTAGAAATGCACTTGAGTTAGGCAAAACTTAGGACTCGACTCCCAAGGTAGAATCCCAATGTATGTATATGTGTGCTATTGTAATATTTAAATTCCTGCTATCTCTCAAAATTGCACTTCTTAGGTCTACTTTATACTGATAGAATCGGGTTTTCTTTAATTTTGCTAAAAATTTATACAACTTTGATTAAAATCAAAGTCGCTGTGATTCATGATTTTTAGTTGGTATTGCACATATGTGGGATGTAACCGGCACTGAAATATCACTTCAAAGTTAAAAGTATAAAGAACTATTCTTCTAATGGTGACAAACAAACTTTTAAAGGATTAAAGACTTGTGCTTGTATTGTTAGGAATATTGAAAGCTACTGAACTATACAAATTAATATTGTATTGTCTCCAAATTGATTACATTTAGAGAAATCAAGGAAAAGAACATTTGTTGGATAAGTATTGACTATTATAAGTATTAATAACTCTACCATGATAAAACTGTCGCAGCCAATTCGGCTGCAGTTTACAATTAGGTAAATGAAACCATGTGGCGAATTTGTAGTGTCATAGAAGGGGTTGCCGAAGCATTAGAATTTGTAATCTGTCGTTTCTATTACAGTTGAGAGACTTCTTTATCAAGTTATTTCTTTTCTTTATTATAGATGTATAAATATGCTGCAAATGATTTCTAGAACAAATATATACTATAAGAATATTGGAATGATTAAAAATAAATATTTATATAGATAAATCAACGTCCAAACCACAATAAGAAATGAGAAAAAAAGATTAAGATCTTTCAATCGTAACAAGCGGTCTTCGTCAGAGTAAAATCCCAACTCTGATTTGACTGATGACTGATCCCCTCAGAAGACCTGATGACTGACTCTGACGAAGACCACTTGTTACGATTGAAAGATCTTAGTGTTTTTTCTCATTTCTTATTATGTTTTGGACATTAATTGTTTTTTCACATGTTTATTGTGACATCTTGTCATATATAGATAAAAAAAACCAGTAGAACTTTGATATGATGAAACACTACGAAAGCGGGTGGGGGGGGGGAGTTCTTTGAGGCAGTGAGTTTATTATAATAAATAAGTTTTATTTATTTATTTAAACACAAAGTCTCAGCTCCGTTTGTAACAACTGGTCTAAGAACATTTGCATGTAATCTTATAAATATATAACCACTATAATTAGCGGTCAAAATATTTTGAAGATTTATTTGGGATTTTCTGCATGGTGTTAAGTTGAATATGTGGTAAACTAAATAATGATACTTAGTCGACAAATCATAACTTTTTAACAGAGTATAGTGGAGTGGAAGCAGTTTTCAATGAGTTGCTGGCTACCTGGCCATGACATTTTTTGAATCATGCCATATGATTTAAAAAATCGTAAACGTGCAAGACAGTTTCTTATGTATACGTGTATATTACGTATACGTCCAAGACACTTCTATAATGTAAATCAAATATCTGTAACTTTTAGTTCTCACGCAGTTCTTTATCTTGGTTTTCATTTTAACTCGTCCTTGGTTTTCACCTCGTCCTCGATTTATTCACGCGGAAGGTAAATCCCTCAGAGAGGACTTTAAGCCGTCGGTTCGAGCCTGTACAATGTCAGTTACTCGTTAAAGATCGCTACTCAAAATACACTTGATCTAGGCAAAATTTAGGACTCCTAATGTAGAATCAACAGGTAATCGCACATTACTAAAATGGGTGTCAAATAATAAATGAGCCACAATTTCCACCCCAGGAACAGCACTAAAAGGTGAAAGAAAGGGGCGTAGGAAAAAAACTATAAGTGTGGGGCCACCGAAAACAAAATACATTTTCTGTTAACTTTTATTATTTGAGTCTACGCATAAACTTTATGATGAAACCATAATATGAAATGGGGAAAAAACGACTTAGATCTTTCAACCGTAACGAACGGTCTTCGTCAGAGTTAAAAACCCAACGGAGTCAGTTCAGACTCTGACGAAAACCGCTTGTTACGGTTGAAAGAACTTAGTCTTTTTTTTCCATTTCATATTGCGGTTTGATCATTGATTATTTTACGTGTTGATGTGAAATCTTGTTATAAACTTTATATTGCTTTCTTATAATATCTATATTTAACATAGTATCTTCTTCAAGTCTACCACTTATTTGTTCAAAAACAATTTGTTGATTTTTGTTTTTATTTTTCAGTTGGAAACAAGATTAAATAATTTTGATGAAGTCCAAAAAAAGTTAGCCGCAGAATTGAAGGCTGCTCAAGATTCTGCAAAAATAGCAACTAAAAAATTAAAAGAAACAAAAAGAGAGGTTCAAGTAGCAAAGGAAGAACGAGAGACTTTGAGTGTGGAACAGCAGCAATTGTTGAAGGAAAAAACGAAACTGGAGTTGACGATCAAGGACCTGACAGACGAAGTCATGGGAGACGACAAGAGTAAGGTAAGGATGCTGATTTTATTTGTTAGGGTTTTAAAAGTGATTGTAAAGAATACTCAGTGTGACTCTTTGCAATACGAGATGTGTTTGTTAAATAGCTAACCTTTTCGTATTATAATTTACATATAATAGTCACTATCTATTTACATAGGCCATTAATTGGAAAATAAGATAAAGTGGATGTTTTACGGATGAACCTCACTTGGCATAAGAACATTGAGGGTGTTCAAGTCAAATAAAAACAAGAGATTAAATCTTTTTAGCTTTCTGCTAATTATTTCAAAATTCGATTCCCTTCCACCTGAAAAATTGTTATCTAACAGGAAAAGGTTAGTTATTTAACAAACACACCGACCTTGTCTGTTTACTGAAAAACATTAAATTTGTTATTTCATTTGACACTTACTTACCTCGCATTTTTTGAGAGGTTCTTTTTTTTAGACATTTGTTTATTATAGTATTTAGTTTTATTGATAATATATTTTTGTAGCATCGAGCAGAACAAGAGTTGGTTAAATTGAACGAAACAATCGCTCAGAGGGAAGCAGAACTGGAAGCCTTGAAACCGCAATATGAAGCACAAAAGAAAAAAGAAGAGGAATGCACAAGAGAGTGAGTCAGTCCGTCTTTAATTAGTCTGTAATAGTTAGAATCTACAGTAGCTCTGCTAGGTAATAGTCCATAAACTGTATTACTAAAAAAAGAAGAGGTCCGCACAAGAGATATTATGCTTAAATGAGACATTATATATTATATATCCAAGAAGATTGATATTAAATTTACTTATGGTAAAGTTGAGTGTAGGCCACTCCAGATTTTTTTATTCTTTGACGTTTTCTTTATTTTTTTTTGTATCCCCACCACTTATGATTAACACATGCGCAAACAATGTATCTATTAAATACACAGAGTTGAACAAAATACTGTCGACGAATGGTATTTCGAACTGCAGTTCGTCATCAGAAGCTGAAGCATAGGAGTATATTCATTCTACATGATTCGGTTTCTTGTTATTAATATCAAATGGATTCTTCTCTTCCTTGATCTTATTTCCTTTTGACAACGACATTAGTTCGAAATATCGATTAAAGACTGTGTTTTGTTCAGTTTAATTTTTAATTGCAGTCCATTTGAACATGATTTTTGATATTATATATATGTTTATTTCTAACAATCGCTTTGTTGAAGTTCCTGGTACTGGACGAAAGTATTCATTTTACTTTAATTTTTCTTTTTGGTTGAACTACAAAAATTTAATTATTTCTAGTCAAAAATAAATAGTGCGCACTAGTATTTATTACAATTTTGATATAGATAATCTCTTCATTTATGTAAACTTGAATTATTGATCCATATTTTTCTTCAGTTGCTAATTTGATTTTTTTTTTTACTACAATTATGAAACTGCCTTTGTTTTCCAGGCTTGGCCTCAAGGAGCAGAAACGTAAAGAACTCTATGCAAAACAAGGAAGAGGCAACCAGTTTACGTCTAAAGTTGATCGCGACCATTGGATTGAAAGAGAACTCAAGTAAGATTGTATTTTATGTATTAATTTTAACCTTGTAAATTTATTTTCGCTTTTTACTTTACTATAAGTAAAGTATAGTGATTGTGAAAAAATTCGATCTCGAGATTTTGACGGAATTACATGTTTTGAGGTCCCAGAAGTCGTTTTATGACGTTTTTACGGTGATGTCTGTGTGTGTGTGTGTGGGTGGGTGGGTGCGTGTGTTAGCATTGCTTGTTACCACGCTACGGTCCAGAATCTTTGATGGATCAAGTTGATATTTTACACAAAAATGGGCCCCATTTAGACGAAGATCCCTATTGTTTGGGAAGAATTATGCATGATGGGAAAGTCACTTTTTTTGCCAAAAACCGTTTTTTTTAAAACATTTATTTCTCCTAAACAGATAACCCTAGAGTTTTGAAATTTTGACATTATCTTTGAGGTTTCAAATGCAACAAACGAAAAATATATTCAGAATTTTAAAACAACAGGAAATATTTTTTTATCAATAAAATGTAAAAATTTTGACTTATAATTCAATCTCAAACCTTGTGAGAGCGATACAAGCCATACTGTTTGACGGACAAGAATGAAACTAAGCCTATAAATAGAACATTATATGGAGAATGAGTTGAGATATTTTTTTCTAAAATTACATTCGCTAAAGGGGCGTTACAGTACGATTTGTGTTTTCAGAAAATGTTTTTTTGACACTAAACGGCTCGTTAAAAAATAATGAAAATTTGACCAAAAATGGAACAAAAAATTAACAATTCATAAAAAAAAAATCATGAAGTTTCAATTATGGGAAAGAGCAATAACGATATAAAAACTCTTTGTTTATCCTAGACTAAGAGATCACCTGCTATACTTGTCGAATTTTTTATATTTTTTTACATTGTTTACATTGACTTAGAAATTTTTTGAGCGAATCCACTGAGATAAAATTGATGTTTCTAATGGAAAAATGAAAATATATTATTGACTTATAAGAGATGTAAGAGGAATAATATTGTGCAGGTAAATGATAACACTCAATAAAAAAAAATTCGTATATATGTTATTTGACAAAGGGGAAGGAAAATGATCTTATTAAATACTAAGAAGCCATAAAATTCCCAGTATAATAATTCTGTTAAAAACCAAAAATGTAAAAGATAATTAAAAATATAAATCTTTCGTTTAGAGATTAATAACTGTAATTATCGTAAATCTTTAATTAACAAATCACCTTAAAACAACATTTTCTTCGCTGTTTAAGAAGTTTTTCAGAGAAAAAAAGAGTATTTTACTGTTTCAAATTTGAAAATTTTACATTAATATTCAATGTAGAAGGATGTCAAGTAATCAAACGATGTAAGAAATCTACTGGCTATTTGAACAATAGCCATGTTCTCTTGTAGGATAATATTTCGTTTCAAGAAATGTTCACATTGGTTTTTCAAAAATGATATTACTGCTGTAGTTATACTAATGAAATTATTTGCAAATAATAAATTATTTGTGATGTACAAAAATAAGCTTATAAATTGATATGTCCTTCAATCACTATCTGTACTACCTCACGAATGCAATGCTAATAATTATATCCCATTTAGATATTTATGTTATGCTTAAATGATACGTTATGTTTTATATACTCAAGAAATTTGACATTGAGTTACTTATAGTAAAGTAGAGTGTAGGCCACTCCAGATTTTTTTTATTAGAATTTGAGCTAAGTGAAATTTATTAAGGAAGTTGTTATAAATAATGAGGAAATAGTTAATATCATCAGGGTGTTGGTCGTGTTAAGATTATTGTAAATGACATAGCAATAATAAAGCAATTTAGCTTAAAGCAACACAGCTGTTCATGTGGAACATAATAATGTTGTGAAATATTGGCTGACTTACCTTCAGTAGTAAGATAAGTCAGTCACCATTGGATTTCGCATTTTGCAATTTGCTTCTCTATTAAATCGAAGTTGTTAATTTTATAACTTAATCCATTTCACACTTATATTTTAGCTAAACACAAATTTTGTGCATGTTTTTTTAAAGAAGTCATCTTTTATATGGTATTACTTTTGATTGTACTGCAAAGAACTGTTGCGGTATGACATTAGTCAATAAGATAAAAGTCTAATTTTCTACAAATGTAAAAAATGGTATACTTGCGCACTTGTAGGTGAGGTGGGGTGCGACCACAATCCTCCCCTCTCCCTCCTTTAGGTAATGATGCAGTGTACTTATTACGTCATCGTATATATATATATATATATAAATGAAAAAAGACAACAAATAGAAGAGGTGAGAAAACTTATTGGGTCGATATTTCGAACTGAAGTTCGTCGTCAGGGAGAAGAAGGGAAGAAGAGGAGGTACGTACCTCTTCTTCTTCCCTTCTTCTCCCTGACGACGAACTTCAGTTCGAAATATCGACCCAGTAAGTTTTCTCGCTTCTTCTATTTGTTGTCCTTTTTTCATTTATATATCTGTCCGGTTTGGACCGTTTTAATATTTTGATTTATATATATATATATATATATATATATATAAACTAGAATTTAAAAAGAACACATAGAAAAGAAATCACTGAACTCACTACTATATTTCGATGTCCTCGTCTTCAGGAAAAGAAGTGAATCGCTCCAAAGGCTGATAACGACTCATATATATATATATATATACACTTTTTTTCGTTGGAAATACGATCCAAAACGGACAAATATAGTTCAATATAAACAAAGAAACATAGAGAAATCAAAAGAACACACTTACAGTCTCTAATTTTCGGTTTGAATCGTCTTCAGGAGAGATAAGAGAGGGAAACCAAGCGCACTGGTTCAGAGACGGTTGGAGACCAACAGTGTTGCCGCGTTTCTTTGTTTATATTGAACTATATATATATATATATATGCGTTTTCATAGATTAAAGTATATAATCTGTGTAATTATTCTGAAATACTTTAAGTAAAGAGTGTAGTATTAGTTACTATTACTGCATTTACTATTAAGTGTAAATCAGATGTGGAGCCCAAAGGAAGATCTGCCTATAGTTTTGAAGAAATAGAAAAATTATAAATGATTTGAAATTACTTTCAAGTTAATCTTCCTAATGTTTGCCTAACTTAAGTGTATTTAGAGTAGGTATCTTTAAGGAGTATCTGACATCGTATAGGCTCGGGAACGACAGTTTAATGTTCTCTCTGAGAGACGACGTGCTCAGTTTTATTCACCTCCCGAGTGAATAAATCGAGGACTAGGTGGGGATCGAACCCTGGACCTACCAGTTCAGAGGTGAGTACGTTAACCACTAAGCTAACCTGGGGCATTAAAATAGGGTTTAGAAACCAAATTCGCCCTGATGACTTATATTCTACTATTGTACGTTTTGCAAGTCGTATTGACCTACGATTTCAACTCTTGTATATTCTACCTTTAGCAATTCACTCTATTGACCTGTAGTTTCTACTACTGTAGTTTTTGCAAGTCCAGTTCGCCCTCTTTACCTGTAATTTTGATTACTGTAGCTTTTGCAAATTCAGTTTACCATATAGTTTCGACCATTACAGGTTTTGCAAGTCCAATTCACCCTTTTGACCCATAGTTTCGACCATTACAGGTTTTGCAAGAACAATTCACCTTATTGACCTATACTTTTGCTTACCCCTCAACCTCAGTGCATAGCTGGTATTGGTTGTATATGTTGATATAGAAACGTAATAATTTTATTTTATTTTTTTTTTTAGATCACTTAATAAACAAATCAAAGATAAGTCGGAACATCGGGACAAATTATCAGAAGACTTGAAAAGAGATGCTGAAAAACAAACACAGCTGGAAGAGAAGATAAACGTTAGAATTGTCATAATTGGTAGTTTTATAAAGATTTAAACTGCTTAAAGAATTATTTTTTATTTTTCTGTTTTAGGAACAAACTGCAGAACTGGAACACCAGCGACAAGCTATTGATGAGTATAACAAACAGCATTACGAACAAAAGAAAAACAAGGACCAGTTCCAGAGCACGAGAAAGTGAGTGATTCATTTCCGGGGAGGTACTCATTAGGTTAATTATATCACGTGAGAGTTCATAGTGAATGTCTATTAATTATATCAGTGTTTCTCAAACTTTTTTAAGTATTGCCTCCCTTAAGACACCATTTGACTTGCTACAGCCCCCTAAAGAATTTAATTTATTGTATAACATACAATATTTTTTTTTCAAAATGTATTACATGTAAATTACATGTACATTACAATAAATTACATTACATTATATTAAATTAAATTACATTACATGTAAATAAGTTCTAAGATGCAGACGCATTTTAGATAAACTGAAACATTGTTTAAATTCTTTTTTTTTTTTGACAAGAATTGAATTTACACAAACAAGTTTAAATTTCAGTGCCAATTGTCTGTCGTGTGGACAGCGCTTTATGGCAGTTTATCATTCGTACATAATACTAACATGTAATATCTAGAGATTTACTTAACTATGTAGAACCCTGTCTTTCATTCATTCTTCAGAAATAATACAATTTTCTACGAGCCGCAAATAACCCTCTTCACTCCACAAAACTGACCTGTTGACTGACGGAGCTTATTCGGTGATTACATCCAACAAGATGGAAAACAAGAACAGTCGCAGGTTTCCCCGCATGTCATACACAATGCCTACAGTGTGAGTCCTCCAGTCATAGAAAAAGTAGTAAATAGAATTTTTTCAACCCATTTATGACTTGAATAACTGTATATTTACGCTCTCTTGTATGTTCAACGCCCCCTTCTATATATTCGAAACCCCAATAAAAGGCAGTATTTCCTACCGCCCCCATGAACTTCTTTAACGCCCCTAAGGGGGCGGTATGGACCACTTTGAGAAACACTGATTTATATTATTAATATGTCAAACCGTCATACCTCGTAAGATGATCTTGGAGTCGTTGGAGCGCTTTCGGACCTTCGATCGCAACTAACCTACTAACCTGCGATCGAAGATGGACAACGTCCGAAAGCGCTCCAACGACTCCAACATCATTGTACGAGGTATGACGGTTTGCCATATTAATAATATAAATCATACTAACCTCAGTGGTAATAATAACATGCATGAATTTAATATCTATTAATTTACTGTCACAAGACCAGCTCATTACACCCAAATCATATTCATTACTCTTTTTTTATGATATACTTATTTTAACTGAAAGGCAAATTCCTATCTTTTTTAAATGAATTTCACTTTTTTTTTAAATAACATTTACCCTTTTGCAAATCAAATTCACATCTTTTGGTAGTCCATATTTGTTCTTTGGATAAGCAAAATCACCGTTTAGACATTGTTGGGCCTTTAAGTTCTTCTATCCCGCTATAAAGCGTTCCACAAAAAAAAAAACTTCCTAAAAACAGTAATCCCTTAATCCTAACAATATTCTCCACAAGCATTCCAGGAAATGCTAGAAGACGTCTGAAGGGGATATGGCCAAGAGACTTATTACTATGAACTGTTCTAAGTGATTGTTTTTTTTTATACTTAGACCCAAGTCAGGAAGTGTAGTCACTGGATTGCTTCTTCCCTTCTGTGTTCCCTCCTACATCTGTGTTGTTAGTGTCACTAGTAATGTAATACATACATTGTTGTGACTTGAGCAAATAAAATTAAAAAAAAAATTCTAATGTTAAATTCTCATTTTCTAATTAATTTCTTTTAGCCTTGAAATTGATTTTATTTTTAATTCTTTCATTATTATTTTATTTTTTTTTATAATAAGTTTATTTTAACTGAAAAGCAAACTTCTACCTTTTGTAAATTAATTTCACTCTTTTTTTTTTTTTAATAAAATTTACCCTTTTGCAAACAAATTCACATTTTTTTGTAATTATGTAATTCTTTGAATAAACCAAATTATCCGTTTAGACATTTTTGGGCCTTAAGTTCTTCTAATGTTAAATTCTCATGTTCTAAAATTTGTTTTATTTTTAGTTTTTTATTGCGTCTGCTTGATGGTTTGTTTTCTGTTTTAAATAATTCATCTCTCAAATTTTCTGTATGTTGCGTTTAACGATTCTGCTATTGTCAGTCTTCTGTGTGTTGAATTGTTTTTTATAGTAGTAAAGTTATTTATAAACATTTCTCTCTACTATTGTATATTGAGTTTTTACTAAAGTTGTGTTATCATTGCAGTGAATTGTGGCGAAAAGAAAACCAGTTGCAGCACACGATGACTTCGCTAAAAGAAGAACTGGCCAAGGCTGACCAAGCCCTGCGGAGCATGGCGGGAAAGGTAATCGCTTCAAATAATATTACTTGTCAAAATACTGGCTTTATGAATTTAGAACTCACAATGTAGAATCAAACTTCATTTTGTAGTATCACTGCAGGCCTATGTGTGTTCCCTTTTGGGACTACCACTGCAAACCAACCTAACTAAAGTTGTTTGCTTCTAACAAATTCACCTTTAACGCTATTCTAAGAGCAGAAAGCGTGGCCCATTTATTATTGGGTAATGTTTTTTAGTTATGGCCTAAATCTTAGTTCACTGATTTATCGAGCACCTGGCATCGTACACTCTCGAGCCCGAGAGATTTATGTTCTTGTTATTTTACGAATAATTATTAAAAAACTACACAATTTGAATAGCTCTTTATTAAAATTAGCACTAATAGTTCTTTAATTACCGTTTATGAAGCCGATGTAATAACGGCTTCATCCAACGGCCATCCTTGTCATTTCGATCGTAGTTTTTATATATGTACCAATAAAGCTTGTAATAAATAGGTTGCTTACATTTTATTAAGAAATAATTCATCCTGTTGTTGAAAAAGCCCCTGTTCCTTTTTAGAAGCACATTTTTCTGACTTTTTTGCGCACAAGGTTCTGATAAACTTTGTTGAAATGGTCCAAGTTAGAAAAGTTCTAATTATCATAAACATGTGGACGATAACAGTGGTGTAAATATTGTAAGTCTATGTCTGTTTCTCAACAGAGGACTTAGTCTAATCGTGGCAGCCTTAGACAGATCAAGTGGACAGGAGGATAGTGTTTCTTGTTAGAGTGTTGAAGGCTGCGACAATAGCAGTCCTTGGAGACAATTGCTAATCTACTTTATGTATGGCTTGTATGTTATGTTTGATTTAATGACACCTGGATTTGCTTTGTTGCTAATTAGTGATCAGGCTAAACTTATAATGCCTTACAGTTTTAAGACTACCATAAGATTCCTTTGAATTTGGTTGTCCTCCTCCGAAGAGGGCAAAGCCTGTTGCCCCGGGGCCAGGGGTTACTACTAGTAGTTAATCGGACCCCATCAAGGCGTCATTGTGAGGTGTGTTGAACTTCGAGAGGAACGATTCGTAGAGAGAGATTAAAACCTCTCGTTGGCTAAACACCAACTGTGCTATATGAAAACTGAATATAAATGAACTCGAAGGGGTAGTATCTAATCGTCCCCACTCTGAACTCACATCCAGAGCCGAGCCTCTCCTAGGCAAGTACCAGTTCAATCAAGTCAATTGAGTTCAAGGTCTGTTTCCACTCTTAAGGGTTTCGGGTCTCTAGCTCCCCTGGATGCTAAGCAGGCATCCTCCCGAGAAGTTACTGCTTCTCACACAGCGCCCACAAAGGTCTACCCAACGTGGGTGAGAATCAACAGCCACTGAGTCCAACCTCAGTTGGCGGCACAGAGAGAGAACAACCCTTCCATGGGATTACCTAGAGTAATTTTGTAATAATTAATATTGTGTAAAATAACAAGAACATAAAGTTATCGGGCTCGAGAGTATACGATGCCAGGTACTCGATAAATTAGTGAACTGAGATTTAGGCCATAACTAAAAAACATTACCTAATAATAAATAGGTAATGCTTTCTGCTCTTAGAATAGTACTAAAAATTATTGTGCTAAGAAACAAACCACTTTAGTTAGGTTAGGATGGAGTGGCATTCTCACCAGGGAACACACATAGGCCGAACATTGGTCCTTTGTGATACCACAAAATGAAAATTGATTCTACATTTTGTCCTAAATTTTGCCTAACTAGAGTAGGGATCTTTATCGAGTACCTGACATCGTACAGGCTCGATGAACTACGTTAACATCCTCTTTGTGGGGCGAAGAGGTCAGATTTATTTGGCTCCCATATGAATAAATCAATGGCCAGAGTGGGTATTGAACCCTGGACCTACCAGTCCAGAGACTAGCACGTTCACAGTGGGCTGGCCTGGCCTCCAAGATTTGAAGTAAAATTAAGTAATGTGAGAAACCGTTTGTACCTTGTATACAGTTTTGATGTTTTGAATGGTAATACGGTGTCACCTGTTTCGTAATTTCACTTGTGCTAACTCCATTGTTGTAGACTGTAGACTAACAATAGATTGTGTACAGTTCCCATAATGTTCACCCTTGGCCAGACATTATTTCATGTGCTAATCCTTAAGCCAGACATTATTGCATGTGCTGTTTTATAATTATTTACAAGTGCTATATGATTTCTAGCCTATTTTAAATGGAAGGGACAGCGTGAGGAAGGTGTTAGAGACGTTTCGACAAAGAGGAGGCTCCTTCAAGGATCTCGCTGATTGTTATTATGGCCAAGTCATTGAGAACTTCGACTGTGACAAGAGCATTCACACAGCTGTTGAGGTCACTGCTGGAAATAGGTACTACTTGCCAACTCCAATCAGTAGAATTTAAATTAACTTAATAAATAAAATTGTACTTTATTGATACACATATTCCATAGAATACGAGTTCAAAATCGAAAAAGTGTAACACACAAAGTAAAGAAACACACAAACACTTGAGTTTGTAAATGTAGTTCTTTATTCTGTGTGTTAATCTTCTTCGATTTGAACTCATATTGTGTCCAGTTTGGATCGATTTTCCCATTTTATAGTGGATATTCCATAGAATATGTTTATAAAGAAACATATTTAGTTCTCCAAATAACAGAAGTGGACTTTTTATTCATTTATTAGTTAATTTAATGTAATTGTTAAAATAATTCTTTATTTCTTTTCTTAATTGATTTTGTTAACCTAAAATGAAATACAATTACTTACACAAGTAATGTACTTAGTAAAGGAGAAAGAAATATAGTTTAGTTTCTCAACAAACTAATATTTGCAATTTATTTAAGGCTGCACACTTAAACCGTGTATTTATTTTTAAAAACTTGTATAATCAGATATTTGTAGTTCTCTAGTTTGTTTTTTTCTATAAGGGGAGTTAGCGGTGAAAATGATTGATTAAATGAGAGTTTAGATAAGTTTAATAATACAATTAAACGTTTTTATGTTTCTGCTGGCAGGCTTTTCTACCACATAGTAGAGTCGGACAGCGTTGGAACTCAAATCTTAAAAGAGATCAACCGACAGAACCTACCTGGTGAAGTCACCTTCATGCCAAGAAACAGGCTTCACGTCAAGGATCAGCGCTATCCCCAGTCAGAAGTAAGAAATTGCCTCCTTTTGGTTATACAGTTGTACCTTTGACTTCGACCGCAACTCGTTACAAACTGTTGATCGAAATCGGATTTCTTCGAATTTAGAAACTATATTTCCTGTTGTTTAAAATCATTAAATCGTTCTGGCGCATAATAAAACTATCTAAAATATCAATAAAATTTGTATCTAACCATCATTTAATACTTAAACATGTGTTAAAAGTATATAAAAAACTGTAATAATATCTGTTAATTTTTTTCCTTAATAAAGATAAGGAATATTTCTTCCATATCCTGCATTATCTCTGGCCTTAGTTTAGCTATATCACTTTAATCCCCCAAAAGCTACATTGGACTTCATCCTTTGTTCTTCAGGAAGTCGAAATAGTCAACTTAGCGAGGCCGTACTGGATAGAGAGATCAGAAACACGAATACCAGTTTCATCTTTACATATAAGTTATTTTTTTCATTTTAATAGTAGTAAACACTGTCTTCCTTGTCTGCTTACCTTTCTCAGTGGCTTTCTTTGGAGACATATTAAAGGGCTAGAGACCGAAAACAATTCACAAAATGAATGGAGTGCTAATTGTAACATCTCCACGGGAAGGAAATTGGACGTGAAAGAACGCTGTTCGAAGGATCGAGATACGGGAGGTACGCGGTTTGGCTGGACTTAGACCCTGAATGCTCTCGCGGCACGACGCGGGCTGCTCGTAATCGGAAATTTCTTCCGAATTGGATGCAAATTTTCCTCAAAATTGTTGTTGGTGGGTGGAGACGTTCATAGTCAAAGGTATGACATATTCCATACGAATAGATTGGTGTCTTTCACATGAATGGGTTAGATCCTTTGATACCGAAACGACTTTCCCATCGAGTCGCTGTCCAATAGATAGGTTGTTATTTTTGGGTTTATCCAAATAAGTAGGGTGAATTGTTTCCGGAATAGATAGGGTGAAGATCATCTTCGTTGGTGGTGTTGCAATCAGAGAATTTTCCAAATATGTTAGCTGTGTCAAAGAAGTACATGTGTGACTCCCAGTATCACAGAGTGAACGGTTATTTAGTGTAGGGGGAAACTCCTTATTCACCAAAAGAGAATAGAATGATGGCAGATACAGGTGAAAGACTGATCTTTCTTCATCATAATTTATTAATGACAGGGTTCAATTATGAATAACAAGTCAAATCAGGGATGCCACGCAGATCCGTCTAATCCTGTCTCTTTTAAAACACACATTTTTCATACTTCCTTAACTGAGTCGTGCAATTTCAGGGTAATAAATGAATAAGAATAATTAATGTTAACTTCAGATGAAGGAAAGTTATTCAAACATAGTTGGTAGATACTAGTTGCATAATTTAATATTTTTTTTACTTTACATAATATTCTCTATTAATTAGTAATTTTTTATATTCAGTTGATTCACAAATAGTACCAAAAAATTGGTCTATAGCTTTTTTATATCATCAAAAACATTTAATTTATTTATAAGCTAACTTTTTTTGGTCATAAAGTGGAAAATATTTTAAATAAAATTGCACAATACCTTGAATATTAATGACAATATACAATTAGCCAATGGTGTGAGTATTAACCGAGCTAAGAATGTAGTATAAATATGTTATTTTTGGGATGATTATTCAACTTACTCATTATTTTTCCTGACGTTTCTATAGAAAATTTATTCAGATTGATTTTGTTCATAATTTCCTAAAATATTCTGACTACTCACTATTCATAAACTTTTGTTTAACTGTATCTAGTTTCATTTATGATTTTCTTGCCATTTGTTATACAGTGAACAAATAAGGTCAACACAAAAACTAAGATAGTTGATTCTGAGGTAAAATGGATAAACAAACAAAAGTCTCCACACAAATGAAGTTTTATTCAACAGTAGGGAATTTCCTACTAGTTGTTTTCACTGGATCAACCCTTCAGCACCACATCCTTGGTGTCTTCCTGATGGTGAACACAAAGTGTTCGAAACGCGTTGTTGCTGTTGAATAAAACTTCATTTGTGTGGAGACTTTTGTTTGTTTATCCATTTTACCTCAGAATGAGTAAATACCACACAATTACGGATGGCACAACTAATGGTTTAAGATAGTCGAGTGGCTGAGCACATACAGATAGAACCGAAGCAGGAATCGAAATACATATTTTGCTTTTTTTTTTTTGTATGTTATTTAGATAAGTTTGTGAATAACAGATTATTTTCTTTTTCAGAATGCCATTGCGATGGTTAGCAAATTGAACTACGACATCAGGTTCGACAAAGCAATGAGGTATATATTCGGAAAGACGTTAATCTGTAGGAATTTGGAAGTGGCTACAGAGATGTCGAAACAGTACAATCTGGACTGTATCACTATTGACGGCGATCAGGTAGTCAATTAGTATTTTTAAACCGTGCTTTTACTCAGAGTCAGATATCTTGTTTAAGAAAAATTTTATTTCTAATATCAGGAAAATAAATAAAGTATAAGACTCTCATAGACTGAATGATGTTTCATAAACTTTTAATATGTAAAGTTAACCCAACGAAACGAAGAATGTACATAAATTCAAAAATGAAACGGTCTGTTAAAACAAAATATCATACATTAGAATAAAAGAACACGTAGAAACAACACACAACTCAGTTCAATATTTCGACCTCATTGTCATGAGGAGGAGAACCGTTTTTGGGATTTGGGTTACGGTATTTTTCTGAAATAATATTTTTAATTTTCTCTTATCATTTGAATAAAGTGATTTATATTACATTTTTTTACTTAAATTTGTACTCAATTCACAATTTTGGATCATAATATGAGATTAATAATAATTTAGGATTTTTATGACAGCATAAGGTTTTTTAACCTGTTGAAGTATTGTTATTCCACCACTAATAACTTTTTTATCTATAAAAGGTAGGGCTCCATCTTTTTTCTATTTTGTATGTAAATTCTGAAACAGACTTTGTAATCCTGTGGCATAAACATCCGAAGAACGTATTCCTTTTAGATTTATGAGGATTGTTGTAATCTTATATGTGTTATAGTGACATTAACAGAATTTTTTTTTCATGACCTACCCTAATATTCTTAAAACCTGGTTAATGTAATAAATTGTTTATCAAAATCCTAGTCGAAAATCGAGGTTTATTGATGTGGAGACATAAAACTGTTAATAATGAGTTTATTTCAACCCCTTCTCCTTAATCTCTCTCTCTCTCTCTCTCTCTCTCTCTCTCCCTCCCTCCCTCCCTCCTCTCTCACTCACTCACTCACTCACTCACTCACTCACTCACTCACACAGATACGACATTTATACTCACATAAATACCATATGTACACATAAATAAATACAAGCACACAGTAAGAAATGGACCCAATGGATGTTCTACTTTTATACCTATTCCCGTTACGAACTTAACTAGTCTTATAACGTCTATGTATATTTATTGAAAGTATTATTTATGATTATAACGAGTACTAATCGATCAATAATATTTATTTTGCTACGTTCGGGATATACCTCTTTCCGTTTCCCTTCCGTTCTAACTCTCTCCCTATTCATGTTTCCATCTTTATTTTCTCTTATCTTTTCCCTCTTTGATCTTTTTTCTTTCTTTCTTTGAAAGTAATTTTTCGAAATTAAATCTCAATATTCTTGCTTGAAGCAATTTTTGTCCCCGCCCAGTGTAAACTTCCAGGTGGAAGTAGGTGAATTTTCTCTTCTCCAGTCTTTAAAACCCTATTTGAAGTATACCATTGTTTTTTACGTCGAATGAAGAGGACTTTTTTTTTAGGTTTCATCTAAAGGAACTCTGACTGGAGGTTATTTTAAGAATATCAGAAGTAAGTTGGAGATTCAAAAGAACAGAACAGAGTTGATGGCTCAGATAAGGGATTCTGATGCAGAGTTGGTGAAGTTGAGGGAACAACTGACTTCTATTGAAACTAGTATCACTCAAGTGGTGTCTGATATGCAGAGGACGGAGACGAAAAACAGCAAAGCCAAGTATGTTTACAACTCCCTCATACTTGTAGGCTTTCATGCTTAGCGCTGATGTAGCAGTGATCTGAAAGTGTAGTTTCTTTGTTATTTAGACACTGCTGACGGTCATAGTCATGTTGAATAAAACACATTACATCGACGAAGTTAAGCAACATTGCCTTTGGTTGCCACTTGGATTGGTGACACCATGTGCTGTTGGCGCATTTAATACAGCTTACCCATGGCTTGAATGGGTGTTGAATCAAAAATAAACAACTATTTGGCCTGAATAGTGTTGTTAAACCTCTATAAGGGTGGTCATTGATTGGTATATGGACATTCCTGTTTTCTTATTATTTCTAACCAACTCTAGCATTTTTGTATGAGAAGGCCTTTGTTGGCAAATATCGGAACGCATTCCTCGAGTATGTGTACGGCATCGGAAAAATGAAATGAGTGCTTGCCCTCCTTGTAGAGGACCTCGGGCTACCGGTGGCATAGAGATACCCCCCCTACGGTTGGTTGAAGTTAGAGAAAACTTTATAATATGGTAATAAGTGAAAGTATCAGGCTAAATGTTTATTTTGATACCCGATTTGAGTACGATGACCTGGTACTGATGGGTGGTTCAAGTCTTGATGCACAACGTAGTATTGTCAATGACTTCAGGCTCTTTGGAGTGATTCAAAGTGGCTAAAGGGCAGCACGGTAAACTAGTCGGCCTGATTTGATTTTGGTGGAAATGGCTGAGAGGCTAAGGAACACGTATATAAAGTCAAAACAGGTCATTCCTATTTGTCCTATTGAGTTCTGCCCAGTATCCTGGATATTCGGCTTCGAATGTATTTTTATTGTGTTATATTAGTATGGTTCTTATTAAAATTCTTGCAAAGATAGAAACTTGAAATCTAGAGTCTGTAAGTGAGCTTTACATGTATTCAATATATGAAGTAATTTTGGTTTGTTTCAGAGGATATTTTGATAAATTAAAAGCAGATATAAGACTGATGAAGGAGGAACTGGCATCTATTGAGAGGTACAGAACTCCCAAAGAAAGATCACTGGCCCAGTGTATTTCCAATCTGGAGGCGATGCAGTCGACTAAGCAAGGTCTCGAGTCTGAACTGCATCAGGTAAACACTCTATGTATACTCTATAACTAAAAACGTCATAATTCGGAATAATCATTATGTACTGAAAGGTACATAATATGAAAAGTACTGATAATTATGTACTGAAAAGGTACAATATCATCTTTTATTGTGCTGAACAGTGTTACCAACTTGAAAAAAATAAAAATAGTTTTAAAAATGAACAAACAAACTATAGAAGGTAACTAAAACATGTGCAATTCGCCTCAATCCGTGAATTGAAGATTCTTCACTCTGTTTGAGCATGAAAGTCGTTAAAATAATAACATTATCTAAAAGAAAATAAACAAAAAACCAATTGTGAAAGTAACTAAAAACATTACCATTCTGTTCTAATCGAGACCTAGAGTTTTAATTTTATCAAGGAACAATTAGCTTGGCAACCCTAATGTAAATATGTAGCGCAGAAGAGTTTAAGTATGTAATGTTTGGGCTGCGTGATTTAATACACTCATGCTTCGATTTAACGGATTTCGGAAGCAACAGACAAAATTTGTAGCTTTGTTTACAGCTGTGGCGGAACACGTGTAGCTGTTTGGTCCGTGTTTTTGTATAATTTTTTGGTCCTGTTTTGCGTGCTGTTTTTGAAATTGTCAACATTTGTTTAATCCTGTAGAAAAGCGGAAAAGGATCAACTTAACAGTATCAGTGAAAGCGAGAGTTGATTAAAAACTTGAAATACAGTAGAAAAACTTAAAAAACTTCAAACAATCGAGAATATCGCACCGGTGTTCACCCCTTTTAGTCCGTTAAACCGATGCCTAAGTGTATTCTTAAATTATAGAATTCGTGAATTGAAGGTTTCAAGATTATCTATGTTGGCTTAGACATTTAAGGTCTCTTGCCTTGTCCCTCGGAAGCGTAGGTTCGAGTCCCCCCTTAACCCTTGTTTGTCATGATTTTTTTTTATGTCTGATTAGTTGAAATGGCGTTAAACTCTAATGAAGGTATCGGCATTCATTTTCAAATTTAAAGAATTATTTTCAAGTGTTTATTATTTCAATTTTAAATATTTGTATCCATATAAGGTAACTGTTATATCAGGGAGTTTAATGAATGGAGTAATATGTAGCACTTTGTAGTTCTTGTAAGTATTATTCTGGAAATTTGATATTACACTTTATTTTTTGTTTCTTTAAGGATCTTTTAGAACAACTATCGGCCGCAGATCAGAAGGAAATGGACAAATTAAACGACGACATCAGACGATTGACTCAGGAGAACAAGACTGCCTTTAGTACTAGGATGAAGTTAGAAGCAGATAAGAACAAGCTGGAGAACCTTCTCACAAACAACTTGATCCGAAGAAAGGATGAACTCATACAGGTTTTTCATTTTCCTTTCTTGTAGTCTTGCATACTCTCAAGGTTTGGAGAAAATAGTTCATTAACATTTTTGAAGTGGCGTAGTCAGGGTCTTCATTCACTTAATCGTCGGTGCAGAGATATTGGTTCAGTTACCATAACCATAGATTGTCTCTGTTCTCCGTACACTCTCTGGCTAGTATTAATAGTATTAGTAACTGTTTTGTTGAAACACCTATTAGCAAATTCCTTGCGAATCCATCCTGCCACATTTGAATCACAGCTGACATTTCCTACAAAATGACTCCATTTTCTTCTATTCTTAGGTTAAATAGTTTATGCTAAAGAATAAAATCCAAAAAATTGTACGCAAATGTGGGTCTGTTAAATTTTTAGACTTGTTTCTTGTTGATTTAGATTCTGTACATTGCTTAGAACTGACTCATTTCAAGTTTTCTTTACGTTTCATACAGTGGAGAAACCGAATCCACCCTTAGAAAAATTTCTGTCGGTTTGTCTGTTTGTCCGCAAAACTTTGCCACAAGTAAACTCAGCTACCATAAGACATATAAAGCTGAAACTTTTACAGTAGATTTGAGTAGGTCTTACTTAAAATATAGGCTCTGAATTGATTGGAAATTCAACGTAGAAGTGAAGTTATGGAGGTTTAAAGCAAAAACGTTTGTCACAAGTAAACTCAGCCACCATAAGACATGGTGAGCTGAAACTTTGACACTGGATTTGTCTATGCCCAACTTAAAATACGGGCTATAAATAGATTCATCATAATTCAGTACAGAAAAGAAGTTATAGGGCTTTAAGTGTATTTTCCTAACTTCACAGACAAGTTTGTTTTGAAAATACACAGGTGTGGCAAGTAGGTATTGTTGGTTGATTTTAATTTCATTGGAGCATATGAATATATTGCGTATTTGACATCTTTGAAAAGGTGTTTCCCAGAGTTGAGGATGTACTATCTATTGAGAATAAATGTTTTGTAAACGAGCAATTCTCAACTCTTAATATGAAAAATCAACAAACTAGTTCTTACGCTATATTATACCGAGGAAAGAACTTACAAGTCAGTAAAGAGATTGGATTAGTGGTGAAGAAGCAGTTCATTGTCTAATTGAATTTCTTGACTCTGAATTCATTTCTCCTGGACTGCCTGCTCATGAGTAAAAACTTAAAGTAGGAGCACCAATCATGTTGCAATTAAGTAGCAATAACAAATTTCATGTTACGAAACATGAGTTCCCCAAAACTGTGCAACGGGACACGACTCTGAGTTCGTGCTCTACCCAGATATGCCATAGAGGCGGACGTAATGACTGGATGTGGTATTGGGGAGTCTGTGTGTATACCACACATACCATTGATTCCGAGCCACTGTCTGTTTCCGTTGAAATGATTGCAAAGTCCTGTCAGAGTCTATTTCGCAATGACGTTAACAAGTCGCAAAGGGAGACTATCTAACGCAGGAATTCAAGTTAGCGAAACCAAGTTTTTCTCACATGGTCAACTGTAGTTTACTTGCTCAAGAGTCGGAGGTTCCAACTGTTTGTTCTTCCGTGAACCTGGAGGACAGACAGCTAATGTGGTGTATACAGAGGCATTTGTTTAACACTGTACTAATAATGGTATTTTCTACTATTCTATAATTTCTCTTTATAGTATTAGTATAATACTATAATTGATATTTTTGAATACCAAGTATAATAGAATTTTTGATTCCGTCAAGGACGGGTACGTTTGCTAGTCTTCTAATAAATAATAAAAATTCAGTGTAAAAAAACAGGAAGAAATTCAAAAATGGTCGTAAACTTATTGAACCAGCAAAGGTCCTTGTTCAAGTCAATATGATGAATGACTTGTTAATAATTCTGTTTTTTCATGTGTATAATATAGCATTTGTTGTTTTTCAGGCTCTACAAGAAATATCTGTGGAAGAGCGCAAACGTCAGCTGGACAACAGCAGGAATGAGTTGAACGGCATTGAGAAAAGACTGGAGCGGCTTAATAAAGATCTGAAGCTGTGCGACAAGAAAGTCCAGGAGGCCGTCAAAAGGGTAAGCTGTGCAATGTGTAAATCGTGTCTCTCTCCCTCCTCTCTCTCTCTCTCTCTCTCTCTCTCTCTCTACCCTCTCTCTCATCATTCCCTTATCTCTTTATCTAGCACCCGCTACTCCCCTCCCTCTCTGTTGAACTGTCTCCTCTAATTTCTCAACTGCTTTGTGTTTTCAACGACAGTTTGTGTTCATTGGTTAAACAAAAAGATAAAAAAAAAAATGACTTTTGTTTTTAGCAAAAAGCAGAACAAGAAGACGTTGAAAAATGGAGGCTAAAAGAAAAGGAAGCACAAGAGAAAAGGGACTCTGATTCGAAAGACCTGACCAAAGTGGCTTCGAAGCAGTCCATGCTGCAGGGGAAGATACAAGAGTGCACCACGAAGATACAGGAACTGGGCTCCATGCCTTCTCCGGACATGGTCAACAAGTACATGTCCTACTCCACCAAAAATGTACTTGTTATTTTTTATACAACGCTGATATAAATGCTCATATACTTAAACAAGTTATAACTGGCTTAGTATTTGTGTTTGGAATTAATTTATACAGGAGCTTTATAATTTTGTGTGAACACTGTCTGTCAAAAACAAAATCCTGTCTTGCCTTATAAAGTTGTACAGTTTGAAATTTCAGAGGTTGGTACAGAGTTTATGTAATTTTAGATAGATTTGAGATGTGTACGTCATTATAATGAATGTAGGAGTCAGTGCTGTCGAACAACAATTTTTGATTCGATAGGCATCATAGTTGATTTTGTGTTAAGATTTCAGTAAGTACATTTGATTTACTGAACATTGGTATACTACCATTCAAATACTTCATTTCAAATTTAATAAAATCAATGATTGCTTCAGTCACATTTTTGTTAAAAAAAGTTTTTCCTCCAGCCTTCTAAAGGCTTTTTGACGCCTTTGGGGCAATACAAAGGTCGATAGTTTCGCTCATTCATGTTCGGACTCCCATTCGAACTATATTCTAGCCATGGACGAAGCACATTACATGGGAGTTCCAAGGGTATGTGACGTTACCCATAAAACGCGACCTATATTGCTATAATTTAATATAATAATTCATTTTGACTATCCAATATGTTAATTACTTTTAATAAGTAGTATGATGTAGCTTATCTTTCTCATTAGCAGTTCTAATGTTGATTACCTTTTTCATAGCTTGTTCATCCTGCCTGTACGCCATATTCATGTGTGCCTTTTTTATTTATTTATTTTATTGAGGGTGATTATAGTCCTACGTCCTAAGAACTATTGAACTTTCTCCGTTCTGTAGTATTGTACTCCAGATAGCTTCAACGCCTCCAAGAAACTCAGCACTTTTGTTAGGTCCAACGGTAAAAGTTCTTCTGTAGTTTTGTTGAGTGTCCCAAAGCACCTGCCTCTGTGTAGCACAGTGGCTTGGCAATCAGCCAGAAGGTTCAGTGGTGTTTCTTCTTCTACCTTGCAGAATCTGCACATTCTTCGCAGATGGTCATTAAGTTTGCAGTGACCCCGTTAGAAATCCGGTTGAAATCCTTAGATTATTCCTGCTTCTTTCTATGCAATATAAGATTTGCCCATTCTCAATCGTATTGATCACCAGTTGTGGTTGTTTTGGAATGTTGCTGTACCGCTTGTCTAGAAATCCTTTTATCCATTATTTGTTGGAGAATCCATTATTCACTGCGTAGATTTATCTATTTATTGTTGTATATCCCTATTCGCTGCAGTGAGAGACTGTCCGTTTTATGCACGTTCTTATTGTAGATTTCTTTAACCTTTCCGGGCATTGCCTCTACCCACTAAGGCAAAATAGTTATTTAGTAATAAAATATTCAAACATATAACAGCACTAGTATAAATTTAAAGAAAAGAAATTAAGAACAAAATAGTTAAAATTACCTTTAAGGAGATTATTATTTTTTTTATTTTCCTCCTTTTTTGATTTTTCTTTTATTTCATTTATGAGTAACTTTAAAACTAATTAGTTAATAATTATCCATTTCGGTATGGTTTTTTTTAAGTTTGTTGTATGAAAGTTGGTATTTATACAGTTTTAATGTAACTAACTTTAATGATTTAGTAGGGACAGTTATATTCAACATAGTGGCGTTAAGGTAAAAATAATGCATGCATTTCTCATGCAACAAATTTTTTTAATTTATATAATGAAATGTTTCTGACAAGTGAAAACAATTTTGGTTTTTTTTTTCAGTTGTTCAAAGAGTTAGAAAAGGCTAATGGACAACTGAAAAAGTACTGTCATGTGAACAAGAAAGCTTTAGATCAGTTTATGAGTTTCTCTGATCAAAAAGAAAAACTAATGAAGAGGAAAGAAGAATTAGATAGAGGGTTTGTTATATTTTTCTTCTTTTTTTTCTAATGAGATGTTTATATGTTTCTAGCCTAGTGCAATCATTTATTATGTAGTATTTACTCATTTTAGGGTAAAAAGCTAATGGTAAAAAAAATGGTCTCCACAAATAAAAATTGAATCCTATAACGCGTTTCGAACAGCGCAGTTGTAGCACAGACACTCACCCTTAGTTAATGCCTGAAGAAGAACGCGTTGTTTATACGATTAATTTTTTATATGTGGAGATCATTTCATTAGCTTTTTACCCTACAATGTTTATATCTTTGTTTATATTAAAAATCCTGTGCTAGTATAAACAGGTAGGAATTGAAGTTTGCTTGAATTTTGACGTTCACGATCTTAGGAGTATAATTGATGTTTCTACCGTTGTCACAATTTTCATATAATCTAGGTGCCAGCTAAAGAAAAGTTCTTCAAAGAACGTGTTTTGTAATGAATATGTAGATAAGAACATTATTTTATATCTGAATAATAAAGTAAAAGGTATTTGAATGTAAATATCATAGATATGATATTCATATATATAATGAACAAGAAAACGGTCCACTAAAGGTATCAAACGTTTCAGAGTAAACTATAGGAATACAGTAAATAGAAAAACACACTTACAGTCTCTAATTTTCGGTTTTACCCTTATCAGGAGACCAACTGTTGGCCTCCAACCGTCGCTTCACAATTGTGCTTAGTGTCCCTATCTCTTCTCTCCTGATGACGGTTAATTAGAGAATTTCTCTCCTGATGACGCAAAATTAGAGACGGTAAGTGTGTATTTTTTCTATTTACTGTGTACCTATAATTTACTCTAAAACACACATATATAATATATTTCCGAATTTATAGACATATTCAGGGCTAAATCAGTACAGAATTGGATTAATTGGAATTTAATTCATGTTATGGTAATTTTGAATTGGTGTATCTTTGAAGATGTCTAGAAATACAGACAAAGCGTTGTTCTAAGGCGGTTTTTTTTTAATATTTATAAATAATAATTTTTTCATAATTTAATAAAAAAATTAAATGTACAGCAATTAAATTGATGTAGTTGAGATAGGGAAAAAAGTAATTATTGCAAGCAAGAAAGAAAAATAATAAATAACGTGTTAGTCTATATATGTGGATTATTGTAGCTAACTCTGTCTTTCTGATAGCACAAAATGAATTAGTCTCAGAGGAAAGTACAGAGACTTGTGCAAGGTTTGTCTTAGTCGGTTTTGTTTGTGTCAGGTTTGTGCAAGGGGTGGTTAGATTTGGTGCATGGATTAGTTGAATGGGTGTCTAGAAAAAGAACCTTGTCGGCTTTTCTAGATTTTTCAGGGGAGTAATTTAAAGTTGATGCAATGAAAATCAACTGAAAATGCAAGGTGTTTATAGCTATTCCGGAAATCAGGATAACACAATGTTGTTTCTGATGTTGACACTTCATCGTCAGTTGTGTTATGTGGTACATTTGTTATTTTGGTACCCATTTAAGTTAGAGAAATACATTACTGGGTTTATTCTATATCTGAAGTCCGTTCTATACTTTTCCTCACTTCTTGTGTTATATATAAGAAATCTTTTACGAATACCTGACATTGTATACGCTCATCCAACAGCTTTTCGTCATTTTCAAAGGTCGGTGTGTTCAATATGTTTCATCTCCCACCAGAAAAATATAGGGTCTTGCCCAAGATTCGAACTTCCAATCTTTAGTACTAAAGATAAGTCCGTTACCTGCTAGACTACATCTGTATCTGACTATCAGATAGGTCCTTCCCAAGTAAAAACTATTTTCACAAAATCAAGGGTTTAGTTGTATTACAGCCTTTCTTTTCAGGCTTCCCTTTTGATTTCTGTTTGTGTTTTTAAAAACCTCAATGTGGTAGCTATTGAAATTCAGAGAAAAACAGCCACATTGGGTATATAATAGTTACCGAGCCTCATTCTCAAGGAAATTAGTAGTAATATAAACTTAATGCTTCTATGGCATTGTTTTGAAAAAAAAAGTTTGTACGAGTATGATGTGAAATTTCAAAAACAATTACATTTCCACACAAAAGAGTTTTATGTTAAAAACTAACAACGTATTTCCAACCCTTAGTGTTCTTTTTCAGGTTTTACATCTGCACTGTTGAGGGTGTCATGGCAACAGGGATAATAATTATAGTAGTCCTTCCTAGGTTTCTTTTGCCGTAATACCCTCAATAGTGCAAATGTAAACCTGAAGAAGAACACTAAGTGTTAGAAACGAGTTGTTAGTTTTTAACATAAAGATCTTTAGTGTGGGGACGTATTGTTTTTTAAATTATCCACATGAGTAAATAATATACTATGGCTCAAAGAAGGAAGGCTACATTAGGAGAATACTTCTTGAGGATATTACTTCTTAGGAGAAGGCAACATTAGGGTAATCTTGAGAACTGATCATCCACTGGTATCAGGGATCTAATTAAATTCATTGTTCTGTCAAGATGGTTGGAGTGACTAGCGACGGAGGAGAATAGCCCTTCTTCTTTGTGGTATCACAAGGGGCCGACTTGTAGCCGATGAACGATCTCTCTTGGGATCTCCACTTTAACCTAACCTAACCTATATAATACACTATAACATTATAAAAAGTTGTTAATTTAACCCCATAAGGATCCAAATTTAAAAGGATAGTGGACTATCAAAATCAGTTAAACTTGGATGATTTATTCTTTATAGATGTAACATCAGCAAGTTGTTTTGCAAAAAGTTTGACGAGGTTGTAATGAGGTTTTACAAATTTCATTGTAATTGTTACTGTTGATGACATGTACTGTCGGGTTTCTCAAACTTACTTATGGTAGTACACCATGGAGCCCATAAGCAGGGTAAAGGTTTTTCGCGGAGCACCAACAAAAACAATTGCTAAAATAAATAAGGAAATACATTAATTTCAAATTTTAACACTAACTAATGATTCTTAAAGAAGCATCAATAATTAAATGTGTGCAGAAATTTGATTAGTCCATATAAAGCATTTGGTTCTGTTTAAGAAAGGGCTTCCGGAGACCAGTTTAGGGGACCCTGTTGTACTGTCTGTAACGATTTCACTGATCGAGCTCACTTTAAAGTATCACCCTTTCTTATGTTTTGCAGGGATGAAAAGATCAAAGAACTGATGTCAGTGCTGGAGCAGAGGAAGTGCGAGGCGATTCAGTTCATGTTCAAGCAGGTGTCGATGTACTTTTCGCAAGTGTTCAAAGAACTGGTGCCTGGCGGACATGCGCAGCTGGTCATGAAGACTGCCGATGGCGAGGAACATTCCCAACAGACCAAGGTTCTCCTTATTCAACTGGCTTTATTTTTAACTTGTATTAAAGGGGTTAGGTTAGCTCAGTGGTTAACATATTTGCCTCTGAAATGGTAGGTCCGGGGTTCGATACCCACCTGGACCTCGGTATATTCACGTGGGAGGTGAATAATCTGAGTACGTCGTCCCTCATAGAGGACGTTAAGCTGTCGGTCCCTAGCCTGTACGATGCCAAGTACTCGTTAAAGATCCCCACTTCTAAATGCACTCTTATTAAGCAAAATTTAGGACTCCAAATGTAGAATCAATCTTCATTGTGTGGTATTACAAAGGGCCAAATGTTCGACCTATCTGTGTTCCTTTGTGGGGCAGTCACTGCAACTTATAGTGTTTCCTACTAGTACTGCTAACTTGTATTAATAAAAAAATCTGGTGTGTGACGTCATTCGATTTAAATTTACCTAATTTTAAACAGTGACGGATTTGTTAGGGTATAGCTAGATGTATCGCGGTAGTACTGCAGATGCTTTTGGTCCCTTTTATTTTTCTAATTAATGTTCTTTTGCTGATTTTTCTCTCTCGATATCATTTTTGTGAATTTTCTTAAATTTAATATTAATATGGTTATTTTAGTTTCTTTTGTTTAATATCCCACTAAATCAGGGCTGTGAGTCAAGACTCTGAACATCCGACTCCCACGCGTTAATAATAACTGAATATTATCCATACACCATTTTCATGTTGTATATTTCCTTTCAACCAAAATGGCATTTATTATTATCACTGCTAAGTGAATCATCAGGCTATTTTAAAGTCATAAATAACTCAATGTCTATAACAATATAAATAAATTATCGACTGTCTGATAGAATAGAAGTAAATATTAATCGGGTTTCGGTCTGTATTCTAGGTTCAAATCAAACTCTCAAATACTAACGTTTCGATCATTACTTAAAGGCCTACTACATAAAAAGGAACACACAATTAATTCAAATTTACTGCATAATGCATTTATGCAATAGATTGTTACAACGTATGGAATATTACAGTAGAAATATAAAACTTAAAAAATTAAAACATTTGGAAAGGGGAAACTATAACTTCACACAAGATTATAACCTTTCAGAAATTATTTCTAATTCAGTTGAAGCACAGGACTATTGCAAAAAACCCTTATACAGTGTTTTACTTATACTCTAACTCAGTGATCCCCAACCGGTGGGCCGCGGACCGGTGCCGGTCCGTAGACCAATTGGTACCGGGCCGCGTTAGAAATACAATTTAGAAATATAGTTTGCATATATGTGCGGAATAAACACATTTATCGGAATAAACTAGACATAAGCAACACACTCCGAGTGTCATTGTCTCCTATTCCTCCCAGATGGGACCGTCTGATTGCAAAAAAACAAGCTCAAAGTTCTCATTAATTTGGTGTTCTAGTAAGTTAAAATGTTCATGCACATTATATTCGTTTTTCTGGTGTATCTGTATTTTATTTTGAAAGGAATGTTTAAAGTAAATTTTTAATGTAACTTTGTAATGATATATTTATTATTATTTCGAGGCTTTTATTTTCATGTTATGTTGTTGGTACGATGCTAGTAAGTTGCAAGTAAACAATCTACCCCCGGGAAGTGGTAAAATTGTCTAACGCTTACCAGTCCGCGGCAACAAAGAGCTTGGGGACCACTGCTCTGACTTATACTTACTTACTTATACTCTAAAACATTTATACTCTAACTTCACACAAAAGCAAATACATTCTATACTAGCAAATGTACCCGTCTTTGACGGAATCAAAAATTCTATTATAGTTGCTATTCCAAAATATCAATTATAGTACATTACTAATACTATAATTAAAAATTATAGAATAGTAGAAAACACCATGATTAGTACAGTGTTAACAAATGCCTCTGTATACACTACATTAGCTGTCTGTCCTTCAGGTTCATGAAGAACAATCAGTTGAAACCTCTGACTATTGAGCAAGTAAACTACAGTTGACCATGTGAGAAAAACGTAGTTTCGCTAACTTGAATTCCTGGCTTAAAGTCTCCCTTTGCGACTTAGTTAACGTCATTGCGAAATAGACTCTGACGGGACTTTGCAATCATTTGAACGGAAACAGACAGTGGCTCGGAATCAATGGTATGCGTGGTATGCACACAGACTCCCCAATACCACATCCAGTCATTATGTCCGCCTCTATGGCATATCTGTGTAGAGCACGAACTCAGAGACGTGTCCCGTTGCACAGTTTTGTGGCACTCACGTTTCGTAACATGAAATTTGTTACTGCTATAAATTGCTCCTACATTAAGTTTTTACTCATGAGCAGGCAGTCCAGGAGAAATAAATTCAGAGTCAAGAAATTCAATTAGATAATGAACTGCTTCTTCATCACTAATCCAATCTCTTTACTGACTTGTAAGTTCTTTCCTCGGTATGATATAGCGTAAGAACTTGTTTGTTGATTTTTCCTGCCTGTTCATATTAAGAGTTGAGAATTGCTCGTTTACAAAACATTTATTCTCAATAGATAGTACATCCTCAACTCTGTGAAACACCATTTCAATGATATCAAATACGCAATATATTCATATGCTCAATTGAAATTAAAATCAACTAAAAATACCTACTTGCCACACCTGTGTATTTTCAAAACAAACTTGTCTGTGAAGTTAGGAAAATACACTTAAAGCCCTATAACTTCTTTTCTGTACTGAATTATGATGAATCTATTTATAGCCCGTATTTTAAGTTGGGCATACACAAATCCAGTGTCAAAGTTTCAGCTCGCCATGTCTTATGGTGGCTGAGTTTACTTGTGACAAACATTTTTGCGTTAAACGTCCATAACTTCACTTCTACGTTGAATTTCCAATCAATTCAGAGCCTATATTTTAAGTTAGACCTATACAAATCTACTGTAAAAGTTTCAGCTTTATATGTCTTATGGTAGCTGAGTTTACTTGTGACAAAGTTTTGCGGACAAACAGACAAACCGACAGAAATTTTTCTAAGGGTGGATTCGGTTTCTCCAATGTATGAAACGTAAAGAAAACTTGAAATGAGTCAGTTCTAAGCAATGTACAGACAAAATCATTATTTTATTTATAAAGATACGAGTATGACATTAATTAATGGATATTGTTATGCCTTTTTGGTTTCTTTTTGTCAACTTCATTGAAAAAAAAATATTAAGTAGATCAGTGCTGACTGTTCATAATATAAAATTATAATAATATAATTTTTTCTTACACATTTCTGTAGCGCGGCTTAGTAATGATTACAAATTCATTGTTGTGTTAAAAAAGAAAACTTATACATTACCTCGTCTTTCTCATTTTAAAACTGTTTGTTTGCATCATATCTTTGTAACCAAAGCAAATATGGTGTGCAAATACAATGTCATAGGTATTCAGCGTCGTTTTTTTTTTTTTTTTTTTTTGTATGTAAATTTGGACCTAAACCATGAGGCACTACACTTTAGATGCCTATGTTTCTTATTAATTTTTATGAAAATTCGGAGTTGGTGGGGATTTACCGACTCCGACTCGTTTAATAAATTAGACTTGACTCCGACTCCACAGCCCTGCTATAATTTCAAAAACAGTTCTTTAAAAGTTCGTTTATTACCACTCGGGAACAATGTTTTTAACATTCGACCCTGAAGGTAATTACAGTCCCTAAGGCATCAAATATAATATATTATATATCAATTAGAAATAATCTTAAAAATAAATATTGCAAAGAAACATAGATAAATTAAAAACGAACTTACAGCCTCTAATTTCGATTTGAACCGTCATTAGAAAAGATAATAGAGGGAAACCAAGCGCCCTGGTGCGTCCGAAATTAGCAACTGTAGCTGTGTGTTTTAATTTATATGTATCTTTGTTTATATTGAACGTTAGTTGTCCATTTCAGATCGGGTTTTTATTTATTTTTTTTTCATCATTAAGGTAGTTATATATATGACAATAGGTGTTTTAGTTCTTACCACTTTATATCTATATTGATATATCGTTTGCGTCTTTATAAGTTACTAAATTTATAAGTCCAACTGGTTTGTTTTCTACTTTAGATGTAGCCTTAAGAAGAACTCTTATGTTATTTATATGAGATTGTTGAATATGGAGACTTATTCTTCTTAACTTGAGTGAATACTATGTAGTAACTGTTTGCAAAACTTTTGAAAATCTGACTGGTTTGATTTGTATTGCTATTTACTATAAGGAATACAAAATAGTTTAGTAGATTCAATATATCAGCTTAGCAGTTCGTCTTTTGGATCAGTGATATAGTTCTGGAAAATAATGTACGAGGTATAGGGAAGTTATTTACTTTTGATTGCTTTCAAAGAGACATTGTTTTGCCAATAATAAATGTTGAATCATCTGTTGTGTTTGTCACCAGGAAATGGATTCAGATCAGTTCACAGGCGTCAGTATCAGAGTTTCTTTCAATGGACACGGTGAAATGAGAGAAATGAATCAACTGTCAGGAGGACAGAAGTCTTTGGTTGCTCTTGCTTTGATTTTCGCTATACAGAAATGCGATCCTGCCCCCTTCTATCTCTTCGATGAAATAGATCAGGTACTTAACTACTTTTAGATCAATTGTGCTTTGAATTAAATATAAATATTTACAGAGACAAATACATGTAGGAACAACTCTGGACTGTAGAACAGTTGTTCTTTAGTCTACGTTCTTTTTTCTTGAAATTTGCGATATATACTCATACCTCGCTTTAACGGATTTTGGAAGGAACGGACAAAATCTGTAGCTTTTGTTTACAGCTGTGCCGGAATCTGTGTATCTGTTTGGTCAGTGTTTTTCGACCTTTTTGGTCCTGCTTTAAGAGTTGTTTGTGAAATAGTCAACATTTTTTTTTAACCGTGGCAGCTGTAAACCCTGTAAAAAAGCTGAAAAGTGTCAACTTAACAGTATTACAGAAGGTTGAGTTGATTAAAAAGTTGAAGTGCAGTAGTATCGGAAACTTCAGATGATCAGGAATATCGGACCTGTGTTCGTTCCTTTTAGTTCGAGACATGACTGAATAATCTTTATGAGAGTTACTTGTCTATTGGATATTTGAGTTGGCTAGTTGAATTGTCATATGTATCATGAAAGGTTATGTTCTGGTTGACTTAATCAAATAAATCTATATTTCAGGCATTGGATGCTCAACATCGTAAGGCCGTGGCGGATATGATCCATAAAATGTCTGAGGACGCCCAATTCATCACGACAACATTCAGGCCTGAGTTACTCCAACATGCGAATAAGTTCTATGGAGTCAAGTTTAGGAATAAGGTTTGTTTTTGTTCTTCAATCTGTTATCAAAACTCTACAGATATTTGTATAATCTTTTCGATTCACACATATATTTCATCTAGGATGTGTCTTTTTTGCTTAGTAAAATGTATTTGTTAAGGAACTAGAGGGGGCCAGGATAGCTCAGTGGTTACGTGCTCGCCTCTGAACTGATAAGACCGGGGTTCGATCCCCACCTGGTCCTCGATTTATTCACGCGGGAGGTGAATAATTTGAGCAGGTTGTCCTTCGGAGGACGTTAAACTGTCAGTCCCGAGCCTGTACGATGTCAGGTATTCGTTAAAGATCCCTACTCTAAATACACTTGAGATAGGCAATATTTAGGCCTCCCAAAGTAGGATCAATCTCTTCATTGCGTAGTATCACAAAGGAGCAATGCTCGGCCTACGTTAGATCCCTTCTGGGACTGCCACTGCAACCTAACCTTACTTAGGAAACTTGAGCTTGTAACTTCTTAATCTGTTTTTTTATTGAATTATAAGCTGAAAACTGTTATGAACATAACTAAAAACAAATTTGTTATTATATCTAGATTAACTTTTTTCTATAACTTTTTAAAAAATATCTTTTCTGTGCAATATTTTATTTAACTTTAGTAAATCAAGTCAGTAGGTGTTACTTCACAATCGTTTTTTTTTTGTTTTTATGAACTACACAGTTCTCAAATGAAAACTTAAGTAATTTAATTACCAATGATTTTACAAATAGCATAACTTGAAAATGTATGATTAATATGTCAAATTAACCATTAAATGGTATAGAAACATCAGTATTAGAATTTTATTTTAGTTGTATACCTGTTTTGATTTGTTGTCATGTCTATCAACTTTTAACGTTAGGCCCTTTAGCCATATCTGACGGCCCATAACAACCCTCCTAGAGGGGAGATGTATTGAGCCGCAGATGCGGCCGAGGTGGACATCGCGGAGGCGGGTCCCACGACACCATATCACACCAAAGAAAAAAAAAAAAAAACCTTTTTCTTTTTCCCAATTGAGTATATGAAAGCCAAGAAGTGTTTCAATACTTTTCCTTGGAGCAGGCTTCTGTATAGTTGTTCATTAAATATTCCAGCCTGGATCTCTAGCCTAAACCTCTGTGGTACCAAAAAAAAAATGTATACCAGATAAAAAGGGAATTTATTACATAAAATAAGCAAATATTTTATGTAATTTTAAAAAAACATGAACCCTCTTCACACCCCCCACCCCCCCGCCCATCACCGATCTAAGATGTTTCGCTTATTTTCCAGCATTGACTGACTGAAGCGTAGAAAGCCCTTGTTATTTGAATGTTGTGCCCACAGGTAAGCCATGTTGAATGCGTCACGAGGGAGGAGGCCTATGATTTCGTCGAAGACGACACTACGCACGGATAAACACTTTATTCCGTCGTTGTTCTCCATCAACACAACCTTCAGTTCAACATTTTTTTTTAATTTCTTTGTTTTATAATGTGTATATTTAGTTTTTTGTTTGCATTTAGAAGAGTCTCCTGTTGATTTGTCTTTTTAATGATTCCTTTGTGCTGAAAAACTCTATATTGGGTTTATTTTACTATTTCGGATATCACTTGATATTAAGTGAAAAACATGCCAAATTATGCTCCTAACAGCTCTTCTATATATACATATATGTATACAGTTCAATGATGGGTTTCTTGAGGATTTTTGGTGTAAAGATGTAAAGAACCCCATAGTTGAACTTTAAGAATCAGTGCTCAGGAAGCTGTAATATATATACGTGAAAAGTGAGAGGGTTGACAGCTAGCGGATAGTTTTTTACTCTTTCTTATTGTACTCCTTTGTTTCCCCAAACATCCCTTTCTGGACATTAGTACTTTCCTGCGCTTTCACCCTTTTAAAATACCACTCTTCTCAACCCCTCACCAGATGTTTTCTGCATCTAGTGTTTCAGTTGGGTATTTGACTCTGACGAAGACCGCTTGTTACAGTTGAAAGATCTTAGTCTTGTTTTCCCATTTCATTTTGTGGTTTGATCATACTATATATATGTACATAATCAAAAAATCATATGAAATGATCTTAAAGGGAGTAAACAGCAATACCACAGAGGTAATAACGTAGTCGTCAATATAATTCACTTCGTTATTTTGACATAGGTCGTCATCAGATGGAAAAGGGCTTTGCTCGAGTAAGAATAGCTAGTTAGTCGTATGTGTACATGAGAAACTATTTACCATCCGTGCAGAGCACTTCTTCTTCTATTTATACTTCTGTCGATATATTGAAGTGAATTTGTATCAGTTGGCCTACCTATCTGCCGAGCAGTAACCGGTGCCACTTGTGGACGGGGTCTTTACAAAACGAAAATTAAGTCTCAATTTTTTCAAGATGTTGATATGCCGAACTCAAAAGAGATCTATATCTTACTTAGTGCTCTATACTCTTACTTTATTAATAATAGTAGTATTCTTCTAAAGGAGTAGACATTATGGATGGAAATTAATTGTTTACTTTTTGTGTTGCAGTGTTTTCACTTTAAATTATAAATATGACTAAAGTAACTGAGGCATTCATTTGTCTTTTAGATTAAAATTTAAACATTTGGATTTTGTTTAAAATAGTTTTCATAGGCAACAATAGAAAACATTGGAAATGAAAAACGAATCTACATTACAAATATTATAAATTAGGATATTGAATAACAATGTAGTAGATATTATTATAAACTTCCATACATACTTTGTATATATGGTCATATGTACTTCCATAGTCATACTTTGAACATCGCTGGTGGAGTTATCATCAAAGCTGCATCATCAATGGGACTAAACTATGACCCAGAAGTCTCTGATAAAAATACCTATTTTAGAAACAATAGTACCAATACATGCCTAAATTTGGTATCCATTTTTTTTTAAAATCTGTTTTTGTTCTTTTACAGTTCGAGTCATTTCTATCCTGTCGACCTTTCATGTTTTTTATTGGTTTAAATATTGTCTGCCTGGTGCTTGATTTGTTCGTTTATTAGGTTATCAGTATTTCTGTGTATATATATTTTCATTTCTTCTATTACACTCAATCTCTTACCTTTGTGTCCTATTTTAATTAATTCCATTGATTTTATCAATATTCTCTGGTTCATGTATCTGTTTTTAATTAGTAGAATTTGATTTGTTTGTGTTATTTACATAATCAGAGATTGAATGTAATAGAAGAAATGGAAATATATGAACACAGAATCACAGAAAACCTAATGAACCTAATGAACAAATCAACCACCAGATGGACATAATATTCAAAGCAAAAAAAATTTTGAAAAGACGACAGGACAGAAATGACTTGAATTATAAATGAACAAAAACAGATTTAAAAAAAATAGATACAAAATTTAGACGTAGATTAGTACTATTTATTTAAATAGGTGTATATATACTTAACTTCCTGAAATAAGTTTAGTGTTGATGAGGAAAAGAAAAATATTTGTTCATTTATGTATTTATGTTCAAACTTCCGGCCTTTGCGAAACCGGTCGGCCGACTCCACCAGTGATATACGAGGCATGACGGAAATTTATAATAATATCTTATTTACTAACCTCTGTGGTATTAACAATATATATGATTTTCATTTAGTAGTTGTTTAATGTGTTTACATTGTATCAATAGTTTTTCACAATATCTTACCTCTACTGATGAAAGAGATTTCATTTCAAATGAAACGTGGTCATTGGAAGTTTGATTTGAAGCTGATTTAAAAAATGATATTCTGTTAGATGAGCAATACAGGTGCATCATTCAAAATGTTTACCACACATACTTTCCCTTTCAAAATACCTCATTCACTGCCAATTATCTCGCATATCAGAACCCAATATAGAGTTCAAATATCTTAATTATTTAAAATTATTTTAATGTACAAAGATTTTATTTTATTTTTGGTGTAAACTTTTTCTAAAATTAACACTAAAAAAGCATTGCTGGACGGTTGTAAGGTATTTTTGGATAGAATTTGGGGGGCAGTGTTTTAGTTAATTTTAGAATGGCCTCGGTAGGCAGTGTTTTGTATGAGTTGAGATGTGTACATAGTCATAGTCTGTGTCAATATGTTATAGGCTCAAGACCAATGATCCCCTAAGTAATCTCTTGTTACTGTTTATTGTTCTCTTGTATTTACAGTTGTTCTCTTTAAGAATTTAAGAAAAATAAAAACTCTTTTATAAGTCTATTCTTTAAATGTTTTAATATAAAGTATTTATGAAAATATCTTATTTTTGTATACCTTTTGGTATTTGTTTTTTTTTTTTTTTTTTTAGTAGGTGGCTCATAGTTATTTCTGAATCAATATATGGCTACTTGATCGGTTGAGGATTGTGCCAACGAAAAAAACGTCTATGTAGGAATGTGCCACTTGCTTTGGCATTGGAGGAATCAATTGGATGGTATAAAAAAAATTGAAAACAAAAACCTAATTTTTTTTGAAAATGTTGTTGTTTTTTTTGTAAACAAAAACCTGTTTGTTTACTTCTGTTAAATTATATCTGTTAAAAGAAAAATTTATTGAACGAGGATACCCTCGTAATATAATCAACAGTTGCGTCGTTCCTGCTGAGAGTGTTCACCACCCTACACCTAGAAGGGATCTTAGAATTACTACTCCCTTCATTTCTACTTCTTGCCCAGGCTCCACAAGCTCGGCGCTGTTATTAGGGAGTTCTTTCCTATACTCTCTTCTTCTTCGTCTACTTCTCCTATTTTCAGTCAGTCCCCTACTTTCTCCTACCGTAGACCTTCCAACCTTAAATCCATTTTCACCCATATTTCCAACAGCCCCTGTGCTAGAAGAGGGATGCAGCGATGTGAACGCCGTAACTGCCAAACCTGTCCCCTAATTAACTCCAGTCCTTACTTTACTTCCCCTCTCAGTAACAACTCCTATCCTGTTCCTTCTGATACACCTTCCACCTCCTGTAACTGCGTTTACCGCTTGGAGTGTACTCGATGTGATACTTTTTAAGTTGATTTGGCTTCAACCAAGCTGAGCCTGCGTATCAACAATCACAGGGCGTCCGTTGGTCAGCGCAGTGACTTACCTATAGCTATCCATGCTAATTCCCATGAACTCCGTTTCAATGATTATTTCAGGGTACAAATCCTCAAACAAACCCTCAGTCTAATTCCCATGTTACCCTTAGAGCTTCCGAAGAGGCATTCATATGCCTCCTTGGGGCTCGCTCTCCTCCTGGTCTTAACCTCTACCGTTAATTATTATTTTTATTATTATTTTTTTTCTCATTCTTTATACTTTTTCTTTTTTAATTTTAGTTGCATTCTTATTGTTGTCTTCATTATTATTTCATATTATATATTTTTTATCTTGTTTTATAAATAAATATTGGAGGGATTTCTATTTTTCCTCTCCTCCTCTGGAGGGGCAGCATTGCAGTGGTTCCACGAGTTACTCTGGAGGTCAGTAGCAGTTTGCTTCTCAAAGTGAGTACTTCACACTTCTTCCTGATGACGACTGATGTCGAAATATCGAAGTGAGTTCTGTAGTGTCTTTTTGTGTTCTTTCTATGTATTAAAGTTTATATACGAGGTGGGTAAATAAAGTAGTGAGACTGATTTTTTTTAAATTTTCTATTCAAATATAATTACAATGTGATATTGTCACCTTCAAAATAGTTCCCTTCGGAAGCCACACAGCGCTGGAGACGGTCCTTCCAATCATTGTAGCATTGCAGGAACTCGGATTCTGGAATGGCCTTCAGCTGGTCGGTTACAGCAGTTTGTATGTTTTGTAGTGTCCCGAAATGAGTTCCCTTGAGGTGATTTTTCAATCTCGGGAAGAGGAAAAAGTCACAAGGACTCAAGTCTGGTGAATAAGGAGGCTGAGGAGCAACAGGAATGTTTTTACTGGCCAAAGACTCCTTCCCTTTCTGAGATCTTTTTGGTCTTGGGAAAGGTTTTTCGGAACCATTTTCGCACAAATTTTTCTCATCTCCAATTCATTGGTCAAAATGTGATGAACGGAGGTGTGATTCAAATTCAACTGTTCCCCGATCATTCTGACTGTCAAGCGTCGATCTGAACGCACAAGGTTCCGTACTCTGTTGACATTTTCATCGGTGTTTGCACTTGAAGGCCTTCCGCTTCGTGGTTCATCTTCAATCGACTCTCTTCCTTCTGAAAATTCCTTAAACCACCGAAAAACCTGTGCCCTTGATAAAACACGTTCTCCATAGGCCTCCTGAAGTTTTTCAAAAGTTTCGGTTGCATTATGTCCAAGTCTGAAGCAAAATTTGATTGCACACCGCTGCTCAACTTTGAGGTCACTCATTTTTAAAACGCTCAAGAAAAAACCATTTCACGAAAACCAACGCTACGGAGAAACAAATGACTGTGGCGAGTTCAGATTCATACTGGAGGCGCATCACACGTGCACCTGACGCTACTCAAGGCCACGCGTCTCCAGCGTTGCCAGATCGAAAGCGACGTTGCCAGTCTCACTACTTTATTTACCCACCTCGTATATATATATACTCAATGAATGAGCTTCAGAGGAGGCATACATATGCTTACTTGATGCTCGCTCTTCCCCCGGACTCAACCTCAACCGATAATTTATTTATGATTTATTTATTTATTTTTTATTTATTTATTTATTATTTTTTATTTATTTATTTATTATTTTTTATTTTACTTTTTATTTATTATTTTTATTAATTTTAATTTGATTTATCTACTTTTTTATAATTTTTTATAGTTATAATTTTTACTCGTTCCTTTTACGTCTTAATTTGGCTCTTCATTTCCTTCCCTCCCTTCCCCCGCTTGGTGGTAAGTGGTGGGGTACTGGCTGCGGTTTCCGAGTTCAGTACCGCCCTGTCTTCCTGCGGGACTCTTCGCTCTTCGCTCTTCGCACCTCCTGATGACGACGATTGTCGAAATATCGATGTGAGTTATGTCTGTGTCTTTCTGTGTGTTTCCTTCGTTTTTTATTTTATTGTATATATATATATGATTAAACCAACCACAAAATGAAAAGGGAAAAAAGACTAAGATCTTTAAACCGCAACAAGCGGTTGAAAACTCTTCGTCAGAGTCAGAACCCCAACTGAGTTTTTTTTTACTTTTTCAGTTGGGTTTTGACTCTGACGAAAACCGCTTGTTACGGTAGAAAGTCCCGGAGGAAGGCAGAGCGGCGACTCTTGTATATACTCGTGTAATATATATACATCGCGGTCGGGCTGGAATTTTAGCCCTGATCTTACCTCTACTCAGATGTGCTTCTTAGATGTTGAAGGAGCTTTTGATAACTAATAACTAAAGGAACTTTATCAGAACTAATATGTAGATATTTTAATTCAATAACTATACTATAGATTTTTTTTTGTAAAGGGCTGAGGGACTGACGAAGTCTGCCCACCGATCCCTGCCAGATGAACCCTGAGTCTCTAAAGAAACTCAAGAGTACCCAGAGAGTTCGTTGAAAATATGTTTCAACTATAATAAAAGTATATCCTTTTTATGGGCAACTATAATGTTTCATATGAAAAGCTTCTCTCTCTCTTATAAGAAGGGTAAGATTGTCTATGGAAAATTATTAAAATACTAATGATTCCGAGTAAAAGTTTTCTTTGATGCAGGCTAATAAAAAACTCAAACTATTTAGCAGAAACTCTAATACATTATCTTGTTGAACATTTTAAAATAATGAGCAAATACAAAAATTAAACGAAGCAATATGATTGTAAAAAATTACTCAACAAAACTTGGTAAACATTATAACAAAATTAGAAAACACGTTATAACTATTTAGCGCTGACTTCAGTATAATCACGAAGTTTCCAGAACATTTAATTTAAGAAAAGAATGTAAAATCCTTTGATGTACTAGGTCAATAGAAAATTCCATACTTTGTAAAAAGAACATTCTTTAAAAAACTTTAACATAGAAATGTCTTGATTATCACAAAAAATACCTGCGGTGTTGTTTTCTGATGTTATTTCGTCTTTAGGACGTTGCAAATAATTACTATGCAAGACTGGCTTTAACGACCTGTCTCAGTTGAACATCATTCACGCAACAAATATACAGTTATACAGTTATGTACATATCAACAGCTTCGTCTTCTGCGTAGAACAGCAGTTTTTCTTGTGATTGAGCCAGGTTAGCTCAGTGGTTTATGTGCTCGTCGCCTCTGAACTGTAGGTCCTAGGTTCAATTCCCACTTGACCCTTGATTTAATTGACATGGGAGGTGGATAAATCTGAGAACGTCGTCCCTCAGAGAGGATGTTAAACTGTCGGTCTCGAGTCTGTACGATGTCAGTTAACTTGTTAAAGATCCCTATTCTAAATACACTTAAGTGAGGCAAAATTTAGGACTCCTAATTTAGAAATCAACAGGTAAATAATTTCTCTCCCATTGCTAAAATAAATGCCAAATAATAAATGAGGCACGATTTCCTCCCGTAGAATTGAGCTAAAAGGTGAAAGCCTTTTAAGTGTGGGTGTTGGAAAACAAACAAGTTTGTAACATATAACAGTTATATTAAGGTGACCAATCGTCCTCCTTTTATATGTAATGTCCTTCCTTGATAAGTGTCCTCCTTTTTGAATCTTAAAATTTCCCACTAGTGCAATCCCCGCCATAATTATAACACGCGCTCTAACTCGACTCACAAAGAAGTCGACGAAATAAGAAGACTAAATCTTAATTTAAATTCTGATAGTTAGATATATGGAAAAATCAATATGTTGAAATTGATAAAAGATGGGTTGAAATATTTAACTATTTCAAAAAGGAACACATTCCATATGAAAATTTAGCTATTCTTGTTGAATTTGTGTTGAGCTGCCCTGGTACTAATGCAGCAGTTGAAAGAGTTTTTTCAATTGGTAATGATTTTTGGACCAGTGAAAAATCAAGATTAAATATTGACACTCTAGCTGCAGCACTTACTGCAAAATTTAATTTGAAGGATATATCTTGCTCTGAAATTTCCCATATATTGTTAGAAAATGATATGTTGACAAAAAATATTCACTGAATGGAAAAATATTCATTTAATTAAATATTTAAAAAGATTGTAAGCATAATTATTGTACTTTCATTTCAATTAATAAAATGTTTCTTTGTTTAAGTTGTACTTTTTAAAAAAAAAATCGTCCTCTTCATTGTAAAAAAATGGTCACCTAAAAAATTTTATTTTGGAAGAACATCTGTGAGCTGACGCCATATATCGATATATCGAATTACTTAGAGATATACCGATAAGTAATTTTTCGTCCTCCTTTTCATTGTAAAAAATATGGTCACTTTAGTTATATGGAATAAGAAGGTTGCTCTCTATATTATTTTTGTAAATTTCTTTAGTAAACCTTCATAAAAACAGCAAATACTCTAACTTTGGAACCCCGAAATGACTTCAAATGGAAAGAGAAGAGAGCTTCTCTATTCTCATGTACAAGAAAGTGTACTCTTTAGCACAGTACAGTACAGTTCCTGCTAAATAGGTTGAGTTTTTTATTTATTTGTATCAAAGAAAACTTTTGCTGGGAAACATTCGTTTTTTCATATATTTTTATAGAAAACCTTACACTTCTTTTAAGAGAGAACCTTTTTATAAGAAACATAATAGTTGTTTACAAAAAGGTTATACTGTAAATATATACTTATTGCTAGATTAATACATTTAATATTATTTAACAAGATTACACATAACACGTGAAATAACAATCAATGATCAAGCCACAATATAAAATGGGAAAAAAGAGACATCTTTCAACCACGAGAAGCAGTCTTCGTCAGAGTCAAAACCAATTGGATTTTTGACTCTGACGAAGACAGCTTGTTGTGGTTGAAAGATGTCTTTTTTTTTTATTTCATGTTGTGATTTGTTCATTAGTATTATTTATATAGGTATAATTTCAAACAAAGGTTGAAATGCAGTATTGGCGGCCTCTTATCACTACCTCCGAGTAGTATCGATATTTTTGTTACGTCATGAATCGATTTCTGGATCGTTCAAGATAGCTTACCGTGATAAATTTCAGTGAAATACCATTAAATTAGTTTCTGTCTGATCATTTATATCAGGAATGGAACAATTTAAAGTTGAAACCACTCGTAACTTAATAGCATATTTTCATGAACAAAATATTATTACCCGTTAGTCCTGACTAAAATCAATGAAGAAGCATCACAAAACTGTAAAATCCATTACGCTTATTTAAATAGGAAAAGCCTTCAGTACTTCTTGAATAATCACAAAGGTAAAAGATTTCAAACTTTGTAACACAACAAACTGAGAACGTTTGTGATTATCGTACAATCAAATCTAATCATTAGAATTGCAATTATTAGCGACAAGTTGGAACAATCAAGTTAAATATCAAGGAATACTATTTTTGATGAAAGAACATTATAATTCCAGTAACTTTGTTCTTAAAATAATTCCCGCAATAACTTACATAGTTCAAGTTTTGGTTTTGAAATTAATTATTCAGTTTATATATCATAAGAACTGAAGAAATAAATTTTTATTAGGTAAAAGTAGTTCAGGTAATGATATCAAGTGATTATAAGGAGCATTATGGGTGATAGATTTTCAATAAGTTATGCAATAAAAATCAAATAATAAATCGGTACTGATGTTTCAATTTCGTTTCATGTACAGCCCTCGTATTTTAAAATGAATAATTTATTGTATTGAAAGAATGTTAATTTTAGATATTTCAATGATTATATTATTCCTTTTAGGGATTAGTATTAGAGAATGAATGCTACAACGATATTAAAATAATCCCTTTTCCACTTTTTACTGTACTATAATTAAAGTATAGTGATCGTGAAAAAATTTGATCTCGAGATTTTGTTAGAATTACATATTTTGAGGTCCCAGAAGTCGTTTTATGAAGTATTTTCGATGTCTGTGGGTGGTGAATATATACCCAAAGTTTGTTACCATGCTACTTTGATGGTTAGAATCTTTGATGGATAAGTTGATCAAATTGGCCCTCATAGTGTAGATGATCCATATTGTTTGGGAGCAATTATGCATGATGGGAAAGTCACTTTTTTTGCCAAAAACCTGTTTTTAGACATTTTTTTTCTCATAAAATATTAATTCAAAAAGTCAAAACTAAAAATAGAACATTCTGAGGAGAATGAGTTAAGATAATTTTTTTCAAAAATTAGAGGGCCGTTACAGATCATTATCTGTTTTCAGAAAATGTTTTAATAAATCGGTTCATTAAAAAACCATTAAAATTTGGCCAAAAATGGAAAAAATTAGTGATTTATAAAAAAAAATTAATGAAATTTCAATTACGGCAAAGAGCAATAACGCTATAAAAACTGATTGTTTTTATTAAATTGAAAACATTCTTTGAAGAAAAATAAATGTAATTATCTCATATCTTAAATTAAAAATTATGTTAAAACGACATTTTTTGTTAGATGTTTCTGACTTTTTTCAGACGTAATAGGAATTTTTCAAGTTTTAAATGGGAAAAGATGTCTTAAATCTTCAATGTAGAAGGAGGTAAGGTAAACTATGTAAGAGATCCACTGGCCATTGGAACAAAAGTCATATTCTCCTGTAGCAGTTTATTTCGAAACACGAAATCTACACTTTCGCTTTTCAAAAATGCTATTACTGCTGTAGCTATACTAATAATATTATATGCATCAGTGGTGTGATTTACAAAAATAAGTGTATATATTGATAACTGGATCAATCACTATCTGTACCACCTCCAGGAATGAAAGACTAATAAACATCTCCCATTTAGACATTTATTATTCGTAAATGGGACATTATTTATTGTATACCCAAGAAGTATGATATTATGTTTACTTATAGTAAAGTTAAGTGCACTTCACTCTATTTTATAAATTATATAGTTTATAATTTATAAAAACCTGTTTTCATTTTTTCCATTTTTATAACTATGGTTTAGTTTTTCATCTAAAATTATAGTTATGTAGGCTACTTCATATTTTGATTAGATGGGAGAAGAAACACTAAGTTCCTACTAACAGAAAAGATTTTATCTAATCGGTGCGTTTCGAACACTTGGTGTTCATAGTTTTGTGACATGTGGCACAGTAAGATGATATTGACTGTTTAAGGCAGGGGTGTCAAACTCATTTCGGTCTGGGGGCCGAATACAGCTTAGTTTGATCTCAAGCGGGCCGAGCCAAGCAAGCTAATTACAAAATTACATTGAGCTAACAATAAGTCTACCATTTTCTTTGTACCAGTCACTAATACTAATAAATAGTACAAAGAAGAATAAGTCAATTATAAAAATCTTTATTAAAATCCGATACTCTCTATCCACTATTATCCATTTTGACAGAGATATTTCGTAGGTCAAGGTTTGAGGACAAAGAAAAAGTGGATAATACAGCACCTACTAAAACACTGGTGGATAGTGTAAAAACTGCAGGTTTTTAAACAAATTAGATTAAACTGCTTTTTTTTTAAAATAATGCAGATTTATTCCGCGTGCCGGATTGAACCCCCAGATTTGTTCAATTTTTCAAATTACTGAAACATAACAGGTATGTTTGACACCTGTGGTTTAAGGGGTCAAAGGACACTTACTTCTTGTGTGTGGAAACTTAGTGTTTCTTTACCATTCTAATCATGAGGAAATACCATACCATATATTGTATACCATACAATAACTGCTTGCATATCCCGTGAGTTAATAGAATTAATTTTTTTCCCAAAATTACTGCTTTAATTAATGTAAATGAATTAAATTAATTTATGCATTAAAATAATTACCTTAAAGAAATTACACAAGTAATTACATGGCTTAGAATGAAATGTGTTCATAAAAACATATAATCTAAAAATATATTGTTCTCAGTGAAATTTTAAAAAAATGTTTCCATCTTGTTAAATGTATTATTTCTTTGTTTTTTTACAAACTCTTTGAATTGAAAATAATTATCAATTCAATTAAATTAAAAAATACTCACTAAATGGCTCTAGTCTTAATTATTAGTCATCGTGATTCATTTGATTTTTTTACAAGGTTGTAACAATGTAACTACAACATTTTCCTTAAAATTAGCAAAATAGAGATAACTGCATTAAAACGATACATTGAATTAAATAGCTTGTCCATTAACTTAATAATATCTTTAATTTTAGCAAAGTTGAGTACACACCGACACAAGTTTTTTAAAATATAAAACATATTATTATCGACTGACCTGAAAAGTCAATTACTAAATTTCGTTAATATTTGCATTATTTTCATTTCTTGTCTTTTATTATAAAATTATCTATTTTAATGAGTTTACTTAATATTTATATGGTTAATATAGAATTATTTTTTGTTAAATACAATTCACCAAATTTTTTAAGTCTGATTATTTCATATTTAGTATATTTAGTTCATGATTATTTCCTGTCCAATGTAAACACTGGCTTAATTAAGCGCCCAATCTCTTTTATATTTTTTCATCATGGCGTCATTAGATTCCTGTAAGCGTTGGTTTTTTTTTAACGAAGTTTAGAAAAAAAAATATAAATAGCAGTTTAAAAGTTACTTTATTGATTAAATTACTACTTGATGCACACGTGTGAAATTGTTTTTCTGATTATATAAGTGTTTGAAAAGGAAGGAAGAAAAAACTCTGCATATCAAAAAGAAAGTAAGTACGCAATTTAAAATCATCCATTTTTATACTACATTGTGTGAAAATATAACTATTAAATGATAAAAAAGAAAAATGTAGATTGAGAAACAATATACTACATTATGGTAATGGAAAAATCATAAAGTCATCATTACTAATTAGAATAAAAATTATTTTTAAATTACTACACTAAGACTTTCAAAAACTTTTAAAACTAACTCATTTAAATTAATATTCAATTACAGTCTGTTTTAAAATAAGGTTATTCCCACATCAAAATAATGTAATATACCTCCATTTCATTATTTAGAATATTATATAATTTATTGCTTTTCTATATATTAATAACTATTGGTAAAAGTATCGACTTTGGAATACTTTAATAATGGATTTAGTTATATTAATAACAATAGATGGAATTCAAATACAATCATTTAATATTAGGAAAAAAGTGAAATAGTAATATTAATAATTATATTTATAGAAAGAAATATCACAAATATCAGTACAATATGTTGTAATATGGCCAATGATTCAGTTTTTAATGAAATTTTAACTTTTTTATCGTTTAGAACTTTAAATATAAAGTTATAAAATAATTTTAATAACTTCAAAAAAAAATCAGTAACAGAATATGAATATAACTACTTTTTTTAATCAATATTTCAATGCCAACAATAAGAAACTGTTATTTTATGAGCATTTTTTGTTTAAACTAACTTTAATAATCTAACTTAAACCTATTTTTTTTTAATTCAGATTAAATTAAATTAATCATATCTTGTAAATTGTTATGAAATAATTATTAAACTCAGTACTGCTTTTAATTTAATTATTGCTTAATAACGTAATTAATTTTAAATATTATTTAAAAAAGGAAGAACTTTTTTATACAGTAATTCCTTAGGTTTCTTATATACGTTATATTTGTTTGCTTCATTTTATTTAATTCTCAATTAATATTGCTAATTATAAATAGATAACTTATAGCATGACTGGTATATTGTGATAGTTTTTCTAATATGAAGGTTTACCATTTTGTTTAAATATTTTTACCTTTCATTGTTAATACAATGAAACCTAAAGAAAATATATTATATATCAGATTCAATAATAATATAATATAAAATAATTAGGATATCATTAAAAAAGAAATTTAGAAAAATGCTACTAATATATATTATTTTTATATCTTTTCCTTTTTTTTCACGATGTAAAAGTGTAAAGGACTTCAGTTCTTGTTTTAACTAATGTAGTGTATTGTTACAATTGACACATAAGTAGCATTAATAAGCAAATGAATTTCCTTTTTCAAAATTAATTTGAGATCATTTTCTTAATTTTAATCACATATTTTCCTTTTTATATATAAGTCTTGACTTTATCACTATTGTACCATTTTAAAATTTATTTATTTATGTAAAGAGGAAGTAGTTCTTTGCGTAAGCATATTTCATTGAAATACATGGCATCCTCTGCGTTATCAACTTTTAAGCTGGTCTGCAATTAATTTTAATTCTTAATTAGAATACTGCTTAAGAAGTGTTCTTGTTATTCACTGTATTTGCCCTGAAAGTGTTAGGCAAAATATTTTAGAGCGAAATATTGTTTTTATTTGAATTTGTCACTTCAAATAAAAACATAAAATTTATTAAAATCCATTATTTTGAATAAAAAAAAGTTATTCACTTATATTTTTGTGTATTGTTATAATATTTTGTTTTTTCGTCTATAAAAGTGATTTTCTTTTGTACATCCGTCCATACTTAAGTAGTATTTCTCTGGGACAAATGATATGGAAGTTAACACTAACCCACCATAAAGTTGTCAGGTCGTTAACGAAGAGGATGCTGTGTATTTGAATGAAATACTTATTTATTTTAAATATATTGAACTAATTATTTATTATTTTATAAATATATTATAAAATATATCTATTTATTACTTTTATCGAACAGAATAAGAATATTTTGAAGTTTTAAAGGGAAAACTTTGCCTTAAATCTTCATTATAGAAGGAGGTTAGATAAACTATGTAAGAGATCTACTGGCTATTGGAACAAAAGCCATGTTATTCGTAACAGGATATCTTCACTTTTCCTTTACAAGAGTGTTATTACTGCTGTAGTTGTACCAATGATTATATAAAACTAGCAAACGTACCCGTCTTTGACGGAATCAAAAATTCTATTATACTTGGTATTCCAAAATATAAATTATAGTATTATACTAATACTACAATTAGAAGTTATAGAATAGTAGAAAATACCATTATTAGTACAGTGCTAAACAAATGCCTCTGTATACAAAGATTAGATTTCAAGTTAGACATACACAAATCTACAATCAATGTTTCAGCTTTATATGTCTTATGGTAGCAATATTTTGTGGACAAACCGACAGACAGAAATTATTCTAAGGGTACATGTGGCTACTCTGAACTATGAAACGTAAAGAAAACTTGAAATGAGTTAGTTCTAATTAACGTGCTCCCAGTCAAAAGCTAGCACGCAAGCCACTGGGCTACTCTGGTTCCATACCTTACTTTATTACCAGTGTTTATATTACGCAAATATTAAATTAAAAAAAAATATTTTTGTTGTATTTATTTATAATACATTTGCACTACTCTCATCGGCGAGCAAGCAAGCTACTGGCTACCCTGGCTAGATCCCTTTACTTTATTACCATCTTTTATATTATCCACATTTTAAATTCAAAAAAATATTTGTTTGTTACATTTATTTATAATACATTTGCACTACTATCATCGGCGATCACGCAAGCCACTGGGCTACTCTGGTCCCATACCTTACATTATTACCAGTGTATTTATTAAGCAAATATTAAATTAAAAAAAAGTTGACAGTTATATATAATACATAGCAAACGTACCCGTCTTTGACGGAATCAGAAGTTCCTGTTTTGTTTTATTGCCGTGTGCCTATGCCTTTTGGCTATACCACTGAGGAATCAGAAGTTCCGTCATTTTTGGTATTTCAAAATGTCATTAGAAATTATAGAATAGTAGAAAATACCATTATTACTACAGTGTTAAACAAATGCCTCCAGCTAATACACTACATTAGCTGTCTGTCCTTCAGGTTCATGGTAGAAGAAAGAGTTGAAACCTCTGACCGTTGAGCATGTAAACTACATTTGACCATGTGAGAAAAACTTGGTTTTGCTACCTTGTATTCCTGCGTTAGATGAAGTCTCCCTTTGCGACTTAGTTAACGTCATTGCGAAATAGACTCTGACCGGACTTTGCAATCATTTCAACGTAAACAGACAGTGGCTCGGAATCAATGGTATGTGTGGTATACACACAGACTCCCCAATACCACATCCAGTCATTATGTCCGCCTCTATGGCATATCTGTGTAGAGCACGAACTCAGAGTCGTGTCCCGTTGCACAGTTTTGGGGCACTCATGTTTCGTAACATGAAATTTGTTACTGCTACTAAATTGCAGCATGATTGGTGCTCTACTTTAAGTTTTTACTCATGAGCAGGCAGTCCAGGAGAAATAAATTCAGGGTCAAGAAATTCAATTAGATAATGAACTGCTTCTTCATCACTAATCCAATCTCTTTACTGACTTGTAAGTTCTTTCCTCGGCTTCATATAGCGTAAGAACTTGTTTGTTGATTTCTTATGCCTGTTCATATTAAGGGCTGAGAATTGCTCGTTTACAAAACATTTATTCTCAATAGATAGTACATCCTTAACTCTGTGAAACACCATTTAAATGATGTCAAATACGCAATAAATTCATATGCTCAATTGAAATTAAAATCAACTAACAATACCTACTTGCCACACCTGTGTATTTTCAAAACAAACTTGTCTGTGAAGTTAGGAAAATACAGCTAAAAGCCCCATAACTTCGCTTCTGTACTGAATTAATAATCTATTTAGAGCCCATATTTTAAGTTAGGCACACACAAATCCAGTGTCAATGTTTCAGCTCGCTATGTCTTATGGTGGCTGAGTTTACTTGTGACAAACATTTTTGCGTTAAACGTCCATAACTTCACTTCTACGTTGAATTTCCAATCAATTCATAGCCTATATTTTAAGTTAGACCTACACAAATCTACTGTAAAAGTTTCAGCTTTATATGTCTTATGGTAGCTGAGTTTACCTGTGACAAAGTTTTGCGGACAAACCGACAGAAATTTTTCTAAGGGTGGATTCGGTTTCTCCAATGTATGAAACGTAAAGAAAACTTGAAATGAGTCAGTTCTAAGCAATGTACAGACAAAATCATTATTTTATTTATAAAGATATATCAGTGGTTTGATATACAAATATAAGCGTGTATATTAAAAAATGGATCAGTCACTGTCTGTATTCCCTAAAGGAATGAAAGAACAATAAACATCTCCCATTTAGACATTTATATTATGCCTGAATGGGACATTATGTATTATATACCCAAGAAGTATGATATTATCTTTACTTATAGTAAAGGTGAGTGTAGGCCACTCCAGATTTTTTCAATATGAGTTCAAAAATTTAATAAATTGTTTTCTTAACTCTAGTAACTATTAAATGACTAATCGTTTTCAATCGGAAATGTTATAGTCACTTACCATATTGTCTAATCTTGAAGCTCCATTAGGTATTTCATAAAAACTTAATTTATAAAAGATGTTCTTTTTTTTTTAAAAAAAAAGGGAAACAAAACAAACTTATATTAAACTAAGATATATATATTTAAATTAAATTGTATTATGGTTTTGGTTCTATATAATGTTAATAATTTAATGTTTATTACAAAAAAAATTTTCTCTCCTATAAAATTTTCGAAAAAGATCTATTGCAATATGCTACCTTCAGGTTAGCTCAGTGGTTACGTGCTCGCCTCTGATAGGACCGGGGTTCGATCCCCACCTGGCCCTCGATTTATTCACGTGGGAGGTGAATAAGTCTGAGCACGTCGTCTCTTGGAGAAGGACGTTAAACTGTCGGTGCCGAGCCTGTGCGATGTCAGGTATACTCGTTAAAGATCCCTACTCTAAATACACTTGAGTTAGGCAAAATTTAGGACTCCCACTGTAGAATCAATCTTCATTGCGTGGTATCACAAAGGGCCAATGCTCGGCCTAAGTGTGTTCCCTTGTGGGACTGCCACTGCAATGTAACCTAAGCTACCTTCAAATATTTTGATTTGTCTTCTATGTTACTCTTCCTTATGGTACTTATCTTGAATACTTCTACGAATAGAAATTAAATTGCTCGTTAATGAAACCAACACTAAAGATTAAATCAGGCATTAATCTATATATAAATTCTCTTCGTGGCTCTGTATGTATGTATTCGGCCTACAATGGACCTTTTTCAAATATTCTTTTGCAAGGAACTTTCTATAGGTCTTGGGGTGGTTTTAGGCTATTAAACTCTTTGGGGCATCCTAACCCCGGCCCCCTAGGGCCCAAAAACCTCAAAAATTTGCCGATTTTGAGTTTTTGCATTTTTTGTCAAGAAATATGGCGTCTACGGCCTTAATGCATAAAATATGAAATGTTGGAAATAAAAATCGAAAATCAGAGTTGTGGTTCATGTAATATCCCAAAAATATTATATTATATAAGGTTTGATGTATAACCTGTTTGTTTACATTTTGACTTTAATTGGTAATGGCGGCCGCAGGTAGGTTAATCTTTATGATAATATTTCCACACGCTTTGTTCAATTGGAAACAACCAGGTACCAGAAATTTTATTATTGTTTTCAGATTGATATTAAAGACAATTATTGTATTTTTATATGGGTTTCTTATTAACTTTAACCAAGCTATAGCTATTATCAATAGTTTCTTACATTTTTTTTAAAAGTTTCAAATTATAAATTCCAAACAATTATTTTTTTACCACAAGTTTCACATAACAATTTCAACTATTAAACATTTTGTCACAAGTTTCACATTACAATTTTCAAAAATCAATTTTTTTGTCTCAAGTGTCACATTATCTTTCAAACAAATTTCATTCACAAATTGTAGATTTGACCTTCATTTTTTTAACAAGTTTCAGAATCTATATATAAATTTTCTTCGTGGCTCTGTATGTATGCATGTATGTATGTATGTTTGTACCTTATGCATTCGGCCTACAATGGACCTTTTTCAAAAATTCTTTTGCAAGGCACTTTCTATAGGTCTTGGGGAGGTTTTAGGCTATTAAACTCTGAAGGGCAGCCTAACCCATGCTCCCTAGGGTCCAAAAACCTCAAAAATTTGCCAGTTTTCAGTTTTTGCATTTTTTCTCAAGAAATATGGCGTCTACGGCCTTAATGCATAAAATATGAAATGTTGGAAATAAAAATTGAGCTCAAAGTTATATAATGATTTTTTGCTCTAGGATGCTTCTTTCATAGCCTAGGTACCACTAGTCTCCTTAAAATGTTAAAAAACGTCCAAGGGACTGTAGATCATGAATGAAGAATCGTAAGACAAAAATGCATAAAATAATATTGAACCCAATTTTCATTTCGATCATTTCAAATTTTATACTTAGAACTTCTAGACCCGGGCAACGCCGGGTATTTCTGCTTGTATAACTAAATTATGATCAACACTAACTTGTGCAACTGCAGTTATGTCAGCATTCATAACTTTAGTTTTTTGATTTAGCATATTAAAATAATCATTTCTACAGAAAATTATTTTTTTTATGAGCACCACTGTTAGTATTATTTTAAATAAAATAGACGGTATCTCTTTGTTAGAAACCTTTTATAATGAATAACTAACTATATATTGTGTGACCAGCCACCTACTAGCTGAGAGTTTAAGAATTACCATACGACTCTTAGAAGTTGGGTTCCCCCTCCGAGGAGGGAATTTCCCGTTACCCTGGGATCAGGGGTTGCAATGATAGTTATTTTGGCCCATCAGGGCCTCATACTGGTACCATAGTAAGGCTGAGAATTGGAGAGATTAAAATCTCTCCTTTGGCTAAAAGCCAACGGTGTAAGTTTCAGACAGAGTTGATCCATAGGTCTCTGTTTCGAATATATTAGGGCATGTGATAGGTATCCATTCTTCCACTCTGAGTAGCCCATCAAAAGCCAAGGGTCTATTAAAATAACTACTAGTCTTCGAGCCCACTTAGCTGAGGTCCTGGTCCGTTCCTACTAGTCAAGGTTTGGGGCTCTAGCTCCCCGGTATGCTAAGCAGGCATCCGCCCGAGAAGTTACTACTTCTCACACAGCGACCACAAGGGTCTACCCAACATGGGTGAGAACCAACAGCCACTACGAGTCCATCCTCAGTTGGCGGGATGGAGAGAGAACCTCTCCATGGGCCCCCGTCGCCTTTAGTACCGACTTATTTTAAGAGTTTCGGATCAAACTCCGGACCAATGGTCCTACTGAACCTGCTCAGCTGCAGGTAGGGTGGCCCTTGTAGCCCCCAGTTCGAAGAACCACGTGGTGGAAAATTAAGCCAATGCAACCTGTGGTGTAGCTGCATGGCCCACTAGAGGCGAACTAACTATACATTTAGGTATTAAGCTTGACGATTTGAAAATCAAAACACTTGATAGCCCTAAATTATAAGTTCTACCAGAAATTTATTTTATTTAATGCCGGCTTTATACTACATTTTGAAGAAAAGAACTATATTTTATAATAATGAGTTTTTAATATTAATGAAATCATATATTAACTGATAACACCATTGCATAATTGATATATTATGGTATAGGAACTATAGACATTTGGGAATTAGGAGTTATTGTCAAGAGGTCGCCGATACTGCGTTTTACCAAAACAAATTTCAGTTAATTGTTTCAGTTTAAAACAATGAATACGATTATTGGGTTTAGTTGAATTATTATGGACGAAGCTTAGTTTTCAATCAAAAGTTGCTACTAACAACAGCAAATTATTATGTTGGACAAACATTTCAGTGATTAATTTCCCTGAACTAATAGTTTTTATTTAAAGAGACAAATAAATGTTGAAGGAATATCAGATGATCAGATTTGCTTACTAAATCCAGATTTCTTCTGGATACTGTTTGTTTTTGTTTATCCGTAGTTTATGAGTTGACCACTAGATGCCTCTCCAATCAAAGACTTCCGCGTTCACAAATAGAAATCCCCCTCCATCCTTTTCCGGACGCAGGCTGTCAACCCGGTTAGATCCCGCGTTAGTTGACCCAGTGCGTTCTGTAGGTTTAGAGGCCTGTAATTGATTCTAGCAGCCGAAACTTCGTGGTCATTCGACGTATTCAAGTATTGGTCTACGGTTAATCATCTATCTCACCGACATTCATTAAAAGGTAAAAAATGTTTCTACAATTATTTATTATTTTTTTTTTAATAGCCTTAACAATCAGGATAAGTTTAAAAAACATCTATTGATGTGAATGTCAAATTAGTATATTAAAAAACTGCTAACAACTGCTTTAAATTACAGTTGTTATATTCGATTATTATGTACTTTTATGTACAAAGTGAATATTAAAACAAGTATCTTTTCCTGCTGCTATTTTCCTGTTTTATAATTGTACACATTACTGAATAACATATTTTTCATGGTTTTCTTTTTTATAAAGAGTTGTTCATAAATAGTAAAAAAACCTTCATTCCTTTGCCAATTTCAAGTCTTAATTAAGACTTTTAAAGAAAGTTACCTGTTAGCCTGTTTATCAATTTTCTCATTACTGCTGACTTGTTGTGTAATTGGTCTGTTATTTATTACTCCGAATTTATTTTAAACTACCATTTTTCATTTATATTTTCTGTTAATTTTTAAATATGATGGTGTCATTGAAATCCTATAACAACAATGATCTCAATGTTTTTCCTTTTGAAGAATTAGCATTTTCGTTTTAAATTAAAGATAAAATGTTGTGAAATCATGGAAATTAAAATATAAATTCGTAAGTCAGAATTATTCCATACAATGTAAAGTTTGCTTTACTGGTGTTAGAACTCCTCTGTCTTCGAAACCAGTTCACAGGTTGCTGGCTTCTAGGACAAATTGTTGTTTAGTTATTCTTTGTTTTGTTCAAGGAAAACTTTAAGACATTGAATAATAAGAAGTGATTTTAATATTTTGTTGGCTTAATAATAAAACAACATTACTTTTCTCATTATAAATCAGCAAGTGCATTTAGACTGTTTAAAATGTTTTTATAGAATTTCTTTTTATGGTACTTATCGTATTTATATTATGCATTATCACAAAGAAAACCTTTTTGTTTATAAAAGCAATATTTATAAACAAAAAGATTTCAATCAGTATTGAGTGATGGATGTTTATAAGTTTTCGCTGGCTACAGCTTCTCTCGCTGGCGGCTACTGTAAGATCTACTGCAGTCTCCATTCTTATTGCTATCGACAAATTCGGCATGACATCCTGAAAGCTGTTGCTGCTTGTGAGTTTAACAGCATCTGTTCGAAGGTTTCATGTTGAGACAGAAGAGCAGCAATTCTTGTTTCCGCCTGGGGCGGCATTTGATTTACTCCTCTTCCAAGCTCTCTGAGTTTTAGTTAAAGTATAATTGGAATTTCAATATTTAAATGTGCCATGCTTTTAAAAATGATAGGTTTTAGGTACCTGGTTTATATTTATCATATAAGGAGCAAGGCATATTTATGTCTATCAGGAATACGATATATTGGTTATCGTATCATATGTTGGTATAGTATGAGGAACCCAAAATGTTGGATATCGTATCAAGGCACTGGCATATTGGTTTTCACAGGAACACGGTGTATTAGATATCGTATAAGAGGTGTGGTATATTGGATATTGTATCAAGAGTTCCGATTTTTGCCATCGTATGAGGAGCCCCGACATATTGGATATTCGGTATGTTGGATATTTTATCTGGACCGCGGCATATGGAATATCATATCAGAAACAAGGCATGCTGGAGCCAGGTGTGTTGGATATAGAATTATGAACGTGGCATATGAGATAATATATCAGGAACCAGCTATTTTTAATATCGTATCAGGAGTCAGGCATATTGGATATCGTGTCACGAACCAGGCGTGATACTCTACATCCGATAACCTAGGATATCGGATATAGAATCAGGACCACGGCATACAGTATATCATATCAGGAACATGTTATACTGGATATTGTATCAAAAGCAAAGCATGTTGGATATAGAATCAGGAACTCAGCATATGAGGTAACACATCAGGAACCCGGTATATTTAATATCGTATCAGGAATCAGGCATGTTGGATATCGTATCAGAACCGCAGCATATTGGATGTCATATATGCTTTTGTACCCGGTACCCTGCTTTGGATATCGTATATGCAACCTAGTATGTTGGATATCGTATATGCAACCTAGTATGTTGGATATCGTATATGCAACCTAGTATGTTGGATATCAGGAGGCCGTCATGTTGATAGTTTCTATGACAATTTATTACAGGTATAAATTAAATATTTTTGAGTTATTCTTGCATCAAATAAATATGATAATTTCATGTACTAACATGTTGCGGAAAATGCTAGAATTCGTAGTTTAGAACGCTAAGCATTGTATCTTAAATTATTTCCTGGTGTAGAATTCCGGAATGTTAGTTTTTATTTTCTTTTTCCTATATTTTTCTCCCCTCAATGTGCCGTCTTCAGACACGTGCCACCCGGGGTGAACCGCCCCTCTGTCGACATCCCCTTTGCTGCGTCACCGTCATCTGGGAATAATTCTCTGGTTGTATGTAATTCAGTAAAGAAAGAAATATGAGTACTCGGGAAAAAATCATTATACATGTTAAGAAAAAGTGGGTTACCGTTATCTAGTTGTTATCCACGTTGAGTTAAGCCAAGACCACTATTTGAATAAGAATGATATCAACAGGTGATCCTTCCTTAACCACAAAACATCGATAGGTGCATAATTCTATCACATTAGATCACGTGGGATCCACTGAGTGCTTTAAGTCACAAACTGTTGTTGTTTCTTGTTGTTTTCCAACGCCCACACTTAAAAGGCTTTCACCTTTTAGTGTTATTCTATGGGCGGGAATTGTGACTCATTTATTATTTGGCACCCATTTTACCTGTTGATTCTAGGCTGGAATTCCTAAATTTTGCCTAACTCAAGTGTATTTATAGTAGAGATCTTTAACGGTAAATGACACCGTACAGGCTCGGGACCGACAGCTTAACGTCCTCTCCGAAGAACAACATTCTCGATTTTATAAATCGAGGCCCAGGTGGGTATCGAACCCGGGAACTACCAGTTCAGAGGTGAGTACGTTAATCACTTATCTAACCTGGCCCTCATGTAATGCATATATACATTAAAAACAGAAAGAACACAAACGAAAGCGAAGCAGATGATTCACTTTCAATATTTTGTCCCTTTCAGTGGTCTTCGTCAGGAGAGGAAGTGGTGCCGAGCGAAACGGCAGTCAACAAGGTTTTTTAAGCTATAGTGTTCTTATAAATCAGAAGGAGAACTGGTTTACACTACTATATTGGGAATTTCTTTATTTTGACTGTAGCATGCCAATGATAATGATTCAATCAAAGATGACTCGGCAATTGCCTACCCAAGCGCATCTGACTCTTGCATCAAGACAATCACATAAATCATTAGCAGAACGGTGAAGGATCATTGCTTCAGTATGACCAAACATTCCTTTCCAGCGGGTTTCATTATCCCAGCTCCTGTAGAGCCAAGGTTAAAGATAGAATGGTTCGTGAGTCAGATTTGGGTCTTTTTATGACTGCAAATGGTCACGCGAGAAGAATCTTAAACGGCATTATTAAAACTAAGAATCGGCAACTAATGGCTCGTGAGCAAGGAGGTATTTTCGTAACTCTACTACTACTGCTCACGCGAGAAGATTCATACGTTGTTTTCAAACTAGTCGTCGGCAACCTACTGCTCACGGGTCAGATCTGAGTCTTTTCATGACTTTGCAACTGGCTGAATGAGAAGAATATTACGTTACATACCTTAACATGAAATTTGAAAAACAGGGATGATGTGTACAGTAATGTTTGTCTGCCAGGTGGATTAAGCAGAGGAGTTTATTTGTAAAATGAACAGATCCTAAATTCTTTCTAATATGCAATAGCAAAATGACATCGATTAAACTCAGGGATGGGGAACATTTCTTGGAGTAAAGGCCATTTTAGCACCATCAACTTCCCCAAAAAGGCCACCACGAATTGTTAAGCAAATTCTTGTATCATAGCTATTATGTAAAATTCTTGAATCCATCATTATATCACTTGATCACTGCATCTAAAACTGTTTTGCATCTTTCAAAAGATTCAGCAGTGACTTTTCACTTCAGTAGCTGATTTTCAGTAGTTTTGAATTTTCAAATAATGATTCATGAATAGTCTTCTTCCTAAATGCCAGAATTTTTTGTCTTTATTACCAGAATTGTAATTCTTTATATTTTGAAACATTTTTCCCAACAAACCGCAGAAGTCCGAACTTCAAGACTCAAAAGGCCGCAGGTTTCCCACGCCTGGATTAAACTGTCCAATGTATTAATCCAAAATGTTATTTTAATTCGATCCAATTATATTTTAAGCACTGCATGTATGGTTGTGTATATTGATGTCAGCAGCCGTTCTATCAGGCCACCAGTCTCTCATTCTCAAGCCATGCAGGCACTTTCCATGTGGTATTTACTCATTTTTGAGAATTATTTAGCAGTCTCCTCATTGGGTCAGTCGCCCGTTGGCATAGATATCTGCTTTAGCCTGAACAGCAAATCCTTTTCATTACCCGCAGTAAGGTGTGAACTTTATTGAAAGGTTATCGCAAAGTCTCCGGATAGACAAGTTTCGTTTTTTATAAAAACACATTCGATGCGGTTTATGAGAGCCATGTGGAGACCAAGCGATTATCTCCCGGCTTATCGCCGAGTACTGAATCAGTTTTCCTCTTCCCTCAAAAGCAGAGGGATATAATAATAACAGTTCCTTAAAAGTCCTCAAAATATTTATTTTTATGGAATTTACAATCAAGGAACTATTTTTAGACTATTTTTTTTTTGTTTTTTGTTTAAACCGATCCTCTGGCAGGCGATAACGTCAACCGTTTACCGGTTTTTTGTTTGATCAGAGGTTCTACATTAGAAGTCCTAAATTTTGCCTAACTCAAGTGCATTTCAACTAGGGTATCTTTATCGAGTACCTGACATCGTACAGGCTCGGGACCGACGGCTTAACGTCCTCTGCGAGGGGCAACGTACTCAAATTTATTCAACTTCCGTGTGAATAAATCGAGGAATAGATGGAGATCGAACCCCAGACTACCAGAACCCAGAGCCGTCTGAGCTAACCTGACCCCTTAGTCACAAACTAAGTCAGAAGTAAACATGAATAACATGCTAACATATAAACAACTTAAAGGTATCCATAAGATACTGTGGTATTCCTTTGTAGATAAGACAAATCTGCCTCAGACTATCATTTGATATTGGGTTCATGGTAGCTCAAGCTTCTTTCCCCAATGTATTGGTTGACGTGAATTACAGTTCAAAGTCGTCGCGCTCTTAAAAGATTTTCGTCTGAAGATTAAAAGTAGCTAATCTTCAGAGTAAGCCAAGTCCTATACTTCAACTAGGAGATAAAAATCTGTTTCTGAGAAACTCTTTGAACACATAATAATTATTACTGTTAATTAACTGTTTTTAACGTTAATTAGATACTGTTAGCGTTACACCCTTGATCTTCAAAACAGCACAAACTTGAACTTCAAAAGTATTCACAATATGCTTCAGAATATACAATCCAATGAAGTATTTAAAAAAAAAATTAACAGTATAAAAGTACAATGGTAACTTAACAGATTAAAAAAAATCTAAAATAATTATTTGACAGGAATTTCAAAAATTACGTCTCCAAACAAAAAAAAAAGTTTTATGTCAAAACTATCAATGCGTTTCGACCACTTAGTGTTCTTCTTCAGGTTTACATCTAAAAAAAAAATACATAACTAAGAGCTTAAGAACATAAGTGTAAATTATTTGAAATTACAATATATGATTTGCACTAATAAAGTTTTGTTTGGAGACGTAATTTCTGGAATTCTCCATCATGGATGAATACCACAACATCTGGCACAAGTAATGAATGAAAATAATTATAATTATATTGGTGTTTTGGTGTTTGATTATTCTTTATGTGTAACGGCTGATGTAATGTGTATTTATAAACTTTGGTCTTAAAGTCATAATGCATTTTGATATTTAACGATATAAGGTTAGAAGTGCCAATGACAATGGCACAGATGTGCCATACGATGTGACAATGGCCGGTATACGTGAGTGTTACCACGCCTATCATTGTGGCATTGCAACCTCCATCCTTGTACACTAATGGCTATCCAAATAGTATTACTTTACTACAAGTAAAGTATAGTGATTGTATATTATGTACGATTAGCCACTTATATGTTGAATCTATTAAGTTATATGATGAAGCTATTAAGTTATATGATGAAGATATTTAAATACCTTAATACCATTTAATACCAATAATATGAAGGTATTATTGGTATATGATGAAAGGTAATAAGTTACAGGGATCAGTTAAGACTGCCTTCAATCTAACATCCTTCGATTTTTTTGTTAGCCCATTTAACTTACTAAATCAAACTATTTATTCCAGCATTAAAATGACAAAAGATCTGCAGTGAGCAAGGTCTACTTATAAATTATTCCATGAAGCTTTCCCTCACCATTTTAGCCATTTGTTTGGGAGCCAGAGTAGCCCAGTGGCAAATATGCTCGTCTCTGGTTGGTAGATCCCGGGTTCGATTTTCCTTTGGGTCCTTGATTTTTTTTTACGCGGGACGTGAACAAAATTGGACACGTTGTCTATCGGAGAGGACGTTAAGCCTTTGGTCCCGAGCCTATATGATGTCAGGTACTCGTTAAAGATCCCTCCTCTATATACACTTGATCAAGCCAAAATGTGGTATCATTAGACAGATACGATATTCTCTTGAGAACTCCGAGTCAGAGGTGTAGCTTTCTAGTAGCCCTCAGTCCAATACCTTTGAATTAAAAGCCTCAGTTTAGGCTAGGTTGCAGGGTAGTACACAAGGGAACACACATAGGCCGCCCTTTGTTATACCACACAATGAAAATTGATTCTACAGTGGGAGTCCTAAATTTTGCCTAACTCAAGTGTATGTAGAGTAGGGATATTTAACGAGTATCTGACATCGTACAGGCTCTATACCGACGTACTCAGATTTATTCACCTCCTTTGTGAATAAATCAAGGACCAGAGTGGGTATTGAACCCCATACCTACCAGTCTAGAGGCGAGCACTTTGCAACTAACCTGGCTCCCCTTCAAAAACCTTACAATGCTATATATCAGTCGTGTTTCTAAGTATGAATCTAATTGCTATTGACAGTGAATATAAATCCTATGAATTACCAGTGAATAACAGTGAATGAATTACCTATAAGTGCATTTATTACAAGAGTAAATCATTTAACCTACCACAAAAAGCAGTTATAGATCACACACTTTTAATTGGAAGTATCGTATACTTACATTAAGTAAGAAAACCAATATTTTGAATGAGCCAAACAGTCTTCAGTGGATGTCTTATATCGGGGGTGTCAAACTCATTTCGGTCTGGGGACCGAATACAGCTTAGTTTGATCTCAAGCGGGCCGAGCCAAGCAAGCTAATTACAAAATTACATTGAGCTAACAATAAGTGTACCTTTTTCTTTGTACCAGTCACTAATACTAATAAATAGTACAAAGAAGAATAAGTTTATTATAAAAATCTTTATTAAAATCCGATACTCTATATCCACTATTATCCATTTTGACAGAGATATTTCGTTGGTCAAGGTTTGAGGACAAAGAAAAAGTGGATAATACAGCGTACTAAAACAATGGTGGATAATATAAGAACCTCAGGTTTTTAAGGAAATTAGAGTAAACTGCTTTTTTTTTTTATAATAATGCAGATTTATCCCGCGGGCCGGATTGAACCCCCAGGTGGGCCAGATCCGGCCCGCGGGCCGTATGTTTGACACCTGGGTCTTATATAGTCTTCAATATATAGTGATACCTCGGGATACGTGTTTAATTCTTCCGTCACCTTGCTCATATGTCAATTTACTGGTGTCTCAAAACAATTTTCCCCATTGAAACCAATTGAAATGCGATTAATCCGTTCCAGCCCCAAAAATACTTAACCCTAGTTGTTTTTGTTACGTGATTTTGAATAAGAAAATGTATAATGTCTAATTTATACATTGAACATATATTGGACATTGTATATCGGATATGTAATTGTACATGTCTAATTTATACATATTTCAGTATGTAGTTTTAAGTTAAGGATCAATTTAAACCATTTCAATATTATTCCCGTTATCACTCAATATTGTCAGATGTATTCATTGTGATTAATTCTCCCCTATGTTATCAAAGCTCTTAAATGCATATATATATTTGCTAGATGTAACCTGAAGAAGAACATCAAATGTTTGAAACGCGTTGTTTAATTTCTAGTAATAAACTTCTTTGCGTGGAGACTTGCTCCTTTTCCTAACATGAGTAAATACCACACTATACCAGATTGCACAGTTAATGAATTTATAAATGACCTGATAGTACAATTGGCTGCTCCTCGTATCTCAAATTTCACTCGTATTTCCAAACAAAATTCGCTCATTTGACAGCTGGTATCTCAAATAACTCGTATGTTGGGGCACTCGTATTCCGAGATACCACTGTAGTGATATATTCCGAAAAACTGAAATTATTTGAAATATTCAAACCTTCAACCGAAATATTACAAAAAACTGGAAATTATTTCACCATATAAGAGAACTATAGACAAAGTGCTCGCATAAATTAAATAATTCTTTTGTTCTATTAATATTCCGTATATTTGTATCCGAACTGTTGAAGACAGTTATTTTCACAAATTTTATTAAAAGATTAACAATCTTACCTCGTATATTGTAGCTAGCTTTCGTTTCGACCGTTGGACCATCTTCAAAAGAACCAATCTAATTAGGCCAGAAGGGGGTTTACATCAGTTTTATCTGAAGATAGACAACATCCAAAACCGGTCGAGCGTCTTCTGCCCCGAGGTGTAACGCCTTCGCTTTAATAGTGAAGGCGGTCAATTCATCCAATAACCAAAGTATACAAGCCTTTATAGTACCAGCATAGCAGTGTACATGCATTCCTACTGAATTCACTATCGTGTAATATACTTCGTAAGTTTTAGTTTGTTTGTTTATCTATTTTGTTTCGTACCTCTGTAATAACCTTGTTAATTTACTATAAGTGAAGTATAGAGATCGTGAAAAAATTCGATGTCGATATTTTGACGGAACACGTGTTTCCGTCGTTTATGACAAAGTTCAAAGTCGTTTTATGAAGTTTTTTCGATGATATCTGTGTGTGGGTGGGTGAGTATGTATCCAAAGATTGTGGTCACAAAATAATAAATAAAATGATCTTACGTCTTAAAATATAATTAATTAAAAATCTTACATAATTAAAAATGATCTTAAAACGATATTTTTTCTTTTAAAAAGATGTTTCTGACATTTTTCAAACAAAATAGGAATATTAACAATTTTAAATGGGAAACTTGGTATTACATCTTCATTCGTATTAAAGGAGGTCAGATAAACTATGTAAGAGATCCACTGGCTATTGGAACAAAAGCCTTGTTCTCCTGTAAGAGATTATTTCATTACACGAAATCTACACTTTCACTTTTCAAAAATGTTATTACTGCTGTAATTTTACTAATGATATTATATTCATCAGTGGTTTGATATACAAAAATAAGCCTATATATTGATATATGAATGATCAAACCACAATAAGAAATGGGAAAACAAGACTAAGATCTTTCAACCGTACAGTTGGGTTTTTGACTCTGACGAAGACCGCTTGTTACGGTTGAAAGATCTTAGTCTTGTTTTCCCATTTCTTATTGTGGTTTGATCATTGATTGTTGTTTCACTTTTTTATGTGAAATCTTTTTATATTGATATATGTTCAAACAATACAAGCAGTTGTGTGGTTGAAAGATCTTAGTCTTTTTTTTCCATTTCATATTGTGGTTTGATCATTGATTGTTATTTCACGTTGTTATGTGAAATCTGTTATATATTGATAAGTGGATCAATCACTATCTGTACTACCTCAGGGAATAAAAGACCAATAAACCTCTCCCATTTAGACATTTATATTATGCCTAAATGGGACATTATATATTATACACTCAAAGATTCGATATTAAGTTTATTTGTAGTAAGTTGATTGTAGGCGACTCCAGATTTTGCTCATATTAACAACTACAAACAGTGAGATATTTCATCTATAAACGCGACTTGCTAGTAAAACAAACATCAGTATGAAAAGAGATTCACAAGGTGAGACAGTCTTTTATGATAATATGACATTCCATCTCTTTATTGGATATTTAAAATGCCTTTATAACAAATGTCACTTGTAATTTCTATTTTATACTACTGTAGTTGTATCAAACAAAAAAAATTGTTTCTAATATTCTCTCTTTGTCTCTTGGCTTCATTAGTATAAACAGAAAATTATCTTATTTTTGATCCACCCAGTCTGCCATAATGTTAATTCCAGTCACATGTTCGCCGAAATGTACATATATATATATATATAATAAATTCAAAACGAAGGAAACACACAGAAAGACAGACATAACTCACATCGATATTTCGATGTGAATTTATTTTATTTTTAAAAAAGTCCGCTGGACCGTTTCTTTTAATTGTGTATGTATATATATATATATATATATTATATATATAATATATATATATATTATACATATATATATATATATACATATATACATATATGATTCGCTCTCCGTTCTTCGACGTGGGGAGATCTCTCTCACTTCGTCCTCTCTTCTAGTCTACTCTCCTGATGACGAACAACAGTTCGAAATATTGAATTCTGTAAGTGTTCTTTTTAGTCTCTTTTCTGTGTCGTGCTTTGTGTAATTTAAAGTTATATATATATATATATATATATATATATATATATATATATATATATATATATATATATATAAATCCGATGAATAAATCCGATAAATCCGATCCGTCGTCCAATGACGACGACTGTCGAAATATCGTTGTGAGTCTTTTGTGTGTGTCTTTATTTGTTTTTCTCTTTCCTGTGTAATCATATATATATATATATATATATATATATATATAATAATAAATTCAAAACGAAGGAAACACACAGAAAGACACAGACATAACTCACATCGATATTTCGACCACCGCCTGATGATGACGATGGTCGAAATATCGATGTGAGTTATGTCTGTGTCTTTCTGTGTGTTTCCTTCGTTTTGAATTTATTTTATTATAAAAGTCCGCTGGACCGTTTCTTTTAATTGTATATATATATAGATATATGTTGATAAAAGTATCGACTGTGAAATAGAAATAAAGCTAAAGTTTATCGGGACTCGGTCAGTTCTTAAGGTTCAAATTCAACTCTCATTGCCAACGTTTCGGTTTTTATTTAAAACCTTCTTCATATACATATGTTCTTATATCTTCACATAAACCCATATTTATTATCCCAAATTATACAAATATTGATAAAAGTATCGACCGTTTATTTAATAAATTTTAAATAAAAACCGAAACTTTGGCAATGTGAGTTTGATTTGAACCTGAAGAACTGACCGAGTCCCGATAAGCATTAGTTTTGTTTCTATTCCACGGTCCATACTTTTATCAACATTTATATAATTTGGGATAATAAATAGGTATGGGTTTCTATGAGGATATAAGAAGAACATATGGATGTGATATGAACCTATGAAAAGGTTTTAATTAAAAACCGAAACGTTGGCAATGAGAGTTTAATTTGAACCTGAAGAACCGACCGAGTCCTGATAAACTTTAGTTTATTTTGTCATATATATATATATATAGTAGATATATATAATCATATATATATATATATATTATATATATATATAATATATCACATAAACACGTGAAATAACAATCAGTTGGGCTTTTGACCCTGACGAAGACTGCTTGTAAGGGTTGAAAGATCTTAGTCTTGTTTTCCCATTTCATATTGTGGTTTTATCATTTATATATATATATATATATATATATATATATATATATATATATATATATATTCACTCAAAATTAGAAAAAAACAATCCAAACTGGCCGCAAATAAAACGAAGAAAAGCAACACACAGAGAAAGAGACACACTTACAAACTAAAAATTTTCAGATGATCCGTCATCAGGAGAAAATTTTTAGTTTGTAAGTGTGTCTCTTTGTCTGTGTTGCTTTTCTTCGTTTTTGAGCTTATATATATATATATATATATAAATTATATTTCTTGAAGTGCCAGATTTTTTGGTTTATAATTTACTCAAGTTAAATATCCTTTATAAATGATGTTAAATATAGTCTGATTCTCACCGGTATCTTTGAATATAAATCTTTTTTTGTTGAGAGTTGTAGATAGTTGGCCTGTGTCGACAATGTATTTGTAGCTGTTTATCTTGATAGGCCGTCTGTCTAATTCAGGTTGGCTCTGACAAAAGCTTGACTAATCTCACTGCAAGCACAGTCGTTGAATTTCATTAGTTTCAAGGCCGTAGGGGAATCAGTCAAGTCTACCCTTAATATTGCCTCTTTCTTGTCTTCTAATGGATTCATTAACTATAAACACAGAATTAACTTATTTCTCCATACACTTTAACTTTTCCATTAACTTTAACTTTTCCATACTCCATTAACTTTTCTTATTCCATACACTCAGTCTGCCTTTAATGTTATCTGAAGTCACGTGTTCGCCGAAATGTATATATATATATGCCATGATAAACGAAAAACGGTCCGGCAGGACAGATAACACTTAAAATAAACAGTGGCACATAGACTGAAACATAACAAAGACTCACTTTTCAATATTTCGACCGTAATGGCGGTCGTCCTCAGGAGAAGAAGTGAATTGACTGAGGGACGACAGTCAACTCTTGAAATATTGAGAAAAGTGAGTCTTTGTTATGTTTCAGTCTATTTGTCACTGTTTATTTTAAATATATATATATATATATATATATATAACAGATTCAATAATATATCGACCGTCAGATAGAATAGGTGTGTTCTCTAATCGGGGTTCGGTCAATTTTCCAGGATAAAAAATCAAACTCTGGTTGCCAACGTTTCAGTTTTATTTAAAACCTTTTTTATAGGCAGAAGTAAGAATTTTTTAACTAAGAAAATGAAATTTACATTCTTTACAGTCTAGTCGAAGGTTTTGTCCGGTTAACATTGTTGTTCCTTTAAAGAATGTAAATTTCATTTTCTTAGTTAAACAATTCTTACTTCTGCCTATGAAAAAGGTTTTAAATAAAACCGAAACGTTGGCAACGAGAGTTTGATTTTTTATCCTGGAAAATTGACCGAACCCCGATTAGAGAACACACCTATATATATATATATATACTTAAAATAAACTGTGACACATAGAAAGAAACATAGCAAAGACTCACTTTTCAATGTTTCAACTGTTGTGATGGTCGTCCTCCAAGAAAGTCAAAAAGATTGACAATCGTGTGCTTAAACTTTTTTTGTGTTTTCTAGTTGTAATTTTAATTGTATATATATATATACAAAATAAAAGTTTATCAGTACTCGGTAAGTTCTTCAGGTTCAAATTAAACTCTTATTGCCAGCGTTTCGGTTTTTATTTAAAACCCTTTTCATAGGCCTACAAAACAGAGGATTTTTCTGGACATTTAGTTTATACATATATATACATAAACAAATAAACTGATATTAAAAACGATATTATATTATATTGAAAACAACACAAAGGTAGACATATATATAACTCACGGGTATATTGCTATAATCATTGTCATCAGGAGGTGAAGGGTCCCTCAGATGTGTCACCGCCATTATCGAATGTGTGACTGTGTATGTGTGTGTGTGTGTGTGTGTGTGTGTGTGTGTGTGTGTGTGTGTGTGTTGCTTTTATTTATTTATTTTGTTTTTAAAAAAATCATAAACATAATAAAATTTAAAATCAATTTTTTTCAAATGAATTATTCATTATAACTATAAAACAAACTAAATATTCTAAGGCTTCTAAGGATTCTATATGAATAAATTTGAAAGTCTTTTTAATAGTAATTAAAAACAACCTTGAATTGTGATGATGGCTTTCTGAAGGAGCTTTCAAGGATATGGTTATCACAGCTTGTATAAACTAATTTGAAATGCAATCGGCTGCGGTTAACAGGAGATTTGCTTCCCTTTTTATAACATACCATTTACTTTTCCTTGTTGAAAATACAATTTTCTTTTAGAATTTAGTATTTTGCTCATGTTTGTATTTATGTATTGTAAAAAAAATAGTTTCATTTTTTGAGATCTGTGTTGTTATTAGTAATGATGTTTCCCAAGGATGATATTATACTACAGTACGTGCAATAAATAAATAAATATTAATAAGAATAATTATGATTGTAGTTATAGTATTGTTTCAACCAATATCTGCTAGCGAGTGATAACGTCAGCCGTTTACCGGCTTTTTGTTTGATCGGTGATTCCACAGATTTCTACGTGAGTCCTAACTCAAGTGCATTTCGAGTAGGGATCTTTAACGAGCACCTGACATTGTAAGGCTTGTTACGACGTACTCACATTTATTCACCTGCCGCGTGAATAAATCGATGTCCATGTGGGGATCGAACCCCGGACTACCAGCCCAGGTGCGAGTACGTAATCACTGAGCTAACCTGGCCCCATGATTGGTGTTAATTTAACAAGCAGATCTACCACCCAGGGAACAAATAAGCATCAGAAGTAATGTGTTCCCTCTAGTACTCTCCTTTCTTGGAGTTTTTTTTCCTCATGACTCATCAGTCTTTTTGTATGGATGAATCTTTCTATAACAAAACAAGTGTAAGTGTGGGCAATATTATGAGTGCACTTGCTGACTCAGTGAATTACTTATGTGGGAGTAGCTATTCAATGGATAAATGACTGGTAAGTCTATGTAGGCGGGCAATTAATCCATTTTAACACCCACTGCTGCATAGTTCAAGTCATGCCAATGCGTGATTTATTCGCATTTTTCATAGTAGGAGTTAATCCTTAGTGGGAGTTGTATCAAGTGTGATCAGGTAACATATCCTTACTGAGGCAGATGTAATCTGACGATGAACACTTAGTCTTCGAAATGCGTTGTGTGATTAAATCCTTTGTGTGTGGAAGACGTAGTGTTTTTCCTCCCTCTAGTGAGTTTCAATATCGCTTCTCTAGTATAACTAGTTTTGCCAAATTAAGACTCCTGGTATATAGTCGATCTTGGTCCAGTCTCAGGTGTTATGCGATCCGTGCCGAAGGATAGATGATACAGGGATTAATGTATTACGAACGGACCCTCAAAGGTGCCAGGCGATCCCCTTGAGTAAATACCTTAATCCGATAAGCGGTGCTCTGGCGGAGTGGACAAAATACCACCGACAGAGTTTCAGGCGTTTTCCCCTGTATAATACTAAGGAGAAAGAAGTCCGGAGACCATCCTTAGGAAACGCAGAGGATCCAAAAGCGCTAACTAGTGGGAGCCAACCTCCCACAAGTGCACCTAAGGATCCGAAGAAGGAGAAAGGAAGTCACTTTCGTAAACGTAAGGAGCCTGAATGGGCATTATCAATGATGGTTTGTGCAGATACTGCAAAGAAAAGGAAGAAACACTGCGTATAGTAACCCTCAGATGATGATAATAATAATAATAGCAGATCAAGGTAACGTAACTCGGTCTTAACTACAATAGATACAAAGAACGAGGCTAGGTTAACTCAGTAGTTAACGTACTCGCCCCTAAAACTGGTAGGTCCAGAGTTCAATACGCACCTAGCTCTCGATTTATTCACGTTGGAGGTGAATAAATCTGAGTACGTCGAGCCACGGAGAAGATGTTAAGCCTTTTTTGATCTTCGCGTTCCTCGGCATTTTTGTGTCATAACCGCTTAGTCAAGCCAGGCCGCCTAGACAAGTGCCCTTTAGCCACCTCCATTGAAAACCGTGGGGGTGCCCGAGGTTGGACCTCGCGAGGGCGGGCAACGCAATTCTAAGGAATTCTGACAATTACTCCACAAAACAGTACCTAGGCCACGAGTAATAGACGAGCTAAAGCCCAGGTAACGTGCGGAGATGATTACCGATAATATACTTAAAATTCCCTTATCGGTTGCACTTTAACTAAAGAACACATATAACGAAGACATATAAATACATATAAGATGTTAGCCGTCGGTCTTGAGCCTGTACGATGTCAGGTATTCGTTAAAGATCCTTACTCTAAATACAATTGAGTTAGGCAAAATTTAGGACTCCCAAAGTAGAATTAATCATCATTGTGTGTGGTATCACAAAGGACCCAATGTTGTGGCTATGTACAGCCACTGCAATCTAAAGGGTTACGTACTACTACTAGAAACAAACAACAAGGAACTTACTTTCTGTCCATAGGACATTACTCTGTCTGAAATCCTTTGGTGAAAACTTGAAAAAAAAAAGGGTTTTTAGGGAAACCTCCTTGGTAAAAAATAAGTTAAACTTGTTATATAGATAAATGGAAGATTTAGGGGATAGTGGAAAATTGTTGTATTAAAAAACTGTTTTTCAAGCTAGATGTCCCTCTTGGGACATTGGTTAATAAAATTGAAGTTGTGTGATGGCATAAAGGAGACGTCGACAGGTATCCGTTGGCATAGGTCGAGGCACTCCAGTACTCCAGCTGCACAAGCCCATTGTGAAAACGGCCGCTTTTGCGCGCTCCTTCCGTACACAGCTGTCCACCTCTCTTCTCACCGTTATGATGCCCCCCCCCCATCACCTCCTCTCTCATTCTAATCGCCGCTATTAAGTCATCCTCTGTCCAAGCCATCACCCTTCTCACTTCCTCTCATCTCCACTTGCAATCTTATTTTTTTTTTTTGTTCCCCCAATAACGGATCTGTCCCTCTTTATTAAAGCGTGTATTTTCTTCGTAATATTTAATTTTACTAAGTCTTCTCGACCGTGTAACAAGCTTTTTTTTTCTTTTTAGTGGGGGCATGAATTGCTTTCATTATCCTAAGAACTATATCTTGACGTGTCATCACGCAGCTCAATTAATCTTTTTTTTTTTTTCTTTACTTTATATTTTATATAGCTAGCAATTTTCATATTGATAAACCCTACAAACAAACAAAAAATTCAAAACAGTTATTTATCATTTTTGTTTTGATACAACACGGCTTGTGATGTTTTCCCTTTTAGTGGTCTCTTTTAGTTGGTTTGCAGACACGTACCTCCTACTTTGTCAGTTTCGTTAAACTGAGATCATCGCCAGCATTATAGGCTCCACTTATGTTATGTGTGTTTCCTATGCTGTGTTGTCACTTTCTTACAATTAGGTCATCGTCATGTTTAACATCAGCTTCCGTTTGTGTTTTTTTTTAATCTTTATACCGATCCCCTAGCAGGTGATAACGTCAGCCATTTACTGGGTTTTTGTTTGATCAGTGATTCTACAGGATTCTACATTGAAAATCCTAAATTTTGCCTAACTATAGTGCATTTCGAGTAGGGATCTTTAACGAATACCTGGCATCATACAGACTCGGGACCGACGGCTTAACGACTAATCCGAGGGACAACGTACTCAGATTTATTCAATTCCTGCGTGAATAAATCGAGGGCCAGGTGGGAATCGAACTACGGACTACCAGCCCAGAGGCGAGTATTTAACCAATGAGCCTACCTGGCCCCCTTATTCTATATTTTACCTCACTTAGTTGATTAGAGTAGGAAGTCTTTAGCAAGTGTATGATATTGTGCAGCGATTGGGAGCTTTAAGCCCTCTCCGAGGTACTGCATGTGCAGTCTTAGGTACTAAATCCAAGCAAGCTGTCTATTTCACCCCACCTGTCCCTCGATTTATTCATGCGGGAATTGAATAAATCTGAGTACGACGTCCCTCAGAGAAGTCGTTAAGCCGTCGGTCACGAGCCCGTACGATGTCAGGAACTCGTTAAAGATCTGTACTTAAAATGCACTTGAGTTAGGCAAAATTTAGCTCTCCCAATGTAGAAATCCTGATGATTCATGATATCGTATTGGATGATAGGATACGAAAGCCAATTATGATGTTAGATGCACGGATTCTTACAGCATAAGATAACTGCATCATCAATAGAAACCAATGACCTAACTGGTAGAAAGAATTTAAATAAATCCAGTTATTCTCGTTGATAAATGATTGTATATATCGTTGGGCTCTACACTTTCCCTTCGATGTATGAATTATTTCAGTGAAAGCTAATAACTTAAAACAGGACGAAAAGCCAATCAGTTAAGTTCATGAAAGGTTGGTTAGTAATATTAGTTCGGTGTTGTCGATAATCTGAAGAAAGATAACGAATTTACCTATAGCCGATTTGTTTAAAAGTATACTTTTAACATATTGTTTGAAGTTGAATATACAAGTTTCCTGAAAGGATTTAGCTGATGATTGATTAATGATTTCGGCTATGAGCGATTCATGGAAAAGAATTCTGTGACTCATTGTGCTTGAAATTTCTGAAGAAAGGATGAGAAATTTCTCTGAAAGGAAATTTCTGAAGGCGGATTAATGATTTGATTACCTTCATTAATCAGCAATTCATGAAGAATTATTCTGTGACTTATTGTGCGTAAACTTTTTGATCTCTAGAGAGATAAGCTATATCTCTGAAAAGCAATTCTGAAGATGGGTGATCAATTCATGGAATAGTATACCGTGACCCACTGTACATACAATTTCTGAAGAAGGAAATTGATATATTTCATCATATAGGTTGTGACACAGTGATTGTATGCTTTCTGAAAAATATTTAAAAATTGTTGAGAGGGCAATAATAGCAGATGAACGAGCGTTTTCACTACCAATGATTCTTAGGAAAGTATACTGGTCTTCATGATCACAATACCTGCTACTTCCTCCATAACCTTTTCCTCAGTGGTTTGATTATAATAAACTTTTAATTTCATGGTATAACTGGTTACAACTTTCCTTCTTTCGTATGTGATTCGAAACAAAAGAAGTTTTATTTTCAATGTTCGCACCTCGACACAGCCTTCCAGTTGTATCAAATTCTACAACATTTGTTTTTTAAAGTAAATTCAAAAAAAAAAAAAGAAAAAAATTCGTTGGGACACTAATAAAATGGGGAAATGATGGGAGGAGGACCATATGGAGGTTTTAGGTTTTCATGTAAATGAGACACAGTTTTGGTCTGTGCCTCGTGGGTGTTCTCCTATAAACCTCTTGTATAAGGCCACCCAAACAACAGCCGCCAGCTTTTCTCTGTCTGCACCATGCATACACTAATGCTGATGCGACCGAAACCTTGAAATCAAGCACTATAACGTATTAACAAGTCACGGTATTATTGGTATTAAACTTGCTCTAAAGTTAGAGTATTTGTCCAAAGTAGAATACAGTCCAAAAGTAAAGTTAGGCCATTTCATATATAGAGTATTCGCTAAAATATAGTAGAGTTACAGTTGTCTTCTAAAGTAGACTAGAGCTAGAGTAGTCTTCTAAACTAGAGTAGAGTTAGTAGTCTTCTAAACTAGAAGAGTTAGAGTAGTCATCTAAACTAGAGTAGAGCTGCAGTTGTCTTCTAAACTAGAGTAGAGCTAGAGTAGTCTTCTAGAGTAGAGTAGAGCTGCAGTTGTCTTCTAAACTAGAGTAGAGCTAGAGTAGTCTTCTAGAGTAGAGTAGAGCTAGAGTAGCCTTCTGAACTAGAGTAGAATTAGAGCAGTCTTCTAAACAAGAGTAGAGCTAGAGAAGTCTTCTAAACTAGAGTAGAGCTAGAGAAGTCTTCTAAACTAGAGTAGAGCTAGAGAAGTCTTCTAAACTAGAGTAGAGCTAGAGAAGTCTTCTATACTAGAGTAGAGCTAGAGAAGTCTTCTAAACTAGAGTAGAGCTAGAGAAGTCTTCTAAACTAGAGTAGAGCTAGAGAAGTCTTCTAAACTAGAGTAGAGCTAGAGAAGTCTTCTAAACTAGAGTAGAGCTAGAGAAGTCTTCTAAACAAGAGTAGAGCTAGAGAAGTCTTCTAAACTAGAGTAGAGCTAGAGAAGTCTTCTAAACTAGAGTAGAGCTAGAGAAGTCTTCTAAACTAGAGTAGAGCTAGAGAAGTCTTCTAAACTAGAGTAGAGCTAGAGAAGTCTTCTAAACTAGAGTAGAGCTAGAGAAGTCTTCTAACCTAGAGTAGAGCTAGAGAAGTCTTCTAAACTAGAGTAGAGCTAGAGAAGTGTTCTAAACTAGAGTAGAGCTAGAGAAGTCTTCTAAACAAGAGTAGAGCTAGAGTAGTCTTCTAAACTAGAGTAGAGCTAGAGAAGTCTTCTAAACTAGAGTAGAGCTAGAGAAGTCTTCTAAACAAGAGTAGAGCTAGAGTAGTCTTCTAAACTAGAGTAGAGCTAGAGTAGTCTTCTAAACTAGAGTAGAGCTAGAGAAGTCTTCTAAACAAGAGTAGAGCTAGAGAAGTCTTCCAAAATAGAGTAAAGCTAGATTAGTCTCCTAACGCGGAGTAGAGTTAGAATAATGGAATACTAGATAAGTAAGATGTGAAATGATGTTTTTACCAAAGGTTAATTATATGCTAAAAGGTTTATGTTTGATTTTTCTTAAAGTCTTTAGTAAACAAAAACAAATTTTTAAAATAATAATTATTGTTAATAAGCAATCTAAAGTTAGGGGTAAGGTTAGCTCAGTGGCAACGTGCTCTCCTCTGGACCGGTAGGTCTGGGGTTCAAACCCCCTATGACCCTCGATTTATTCATTTGAGAAGTAAGTAAATTTGAGCATGTCGTCCCTCGAAATGGATGTTAAGCTGTAGGTCCCGAACCTGTACAATATCAAGTACTCTTTAAAGAATCCCTACTCTAATTGTACTTGAGTTAGGGAAAACTTAATACTGCCAAAGTAGAATCAATCTTCATTGTGTGGTGTTATAAAGGGCCAATGTTCAGTGTGTGTATTCGTTTGAAGGACTGCCACTTCAACCTAACCTAACCTAAAGTTAAAATAGCTAGTCATTCAACTAATATCCAGTCAATGCTGATTAGTTTTCTAAACAAAAATTTTTTTTCTTTTTTTATTGGATGTAATTTTTTTGGTCGTATATATTCCAAGAATTATTTTTGCTTCTTGGCATATAAATGTTAAATTTTAATTTGTTTTCAATAAACTATAGTGATGTAACAGAACATATTTTGCTATTTTTACAGATTTATGGTGATTTTGCAGCTTTTCGTTGACTTCAACTCTGAAGTCATTTTCTATTGTGTTTGTCATTGTGTGTAACTAAACAATTTATAGTGTCACCCTTTAAGCGGTGACTATAAAGACAGTCATTGTTTTTGGGTAATATTGAAGCAAGGTAAAGGCCCTTTGTATCATTTTATACGTGGAAGCCAGGTTAGCTCAGTCGTTAACGTACTAGCTTCAAAACTGGTAGGTTCGGGATTCAATACTCACCTAGCCCTCGATTTATTCACGTGGGAAGTGAATAAATCTGAGTACATCGTCCCTCGGAGTGGACGTTAAACCGTTGGTCCCGAGCCTGCTCGATGTCAGCTACTTGTTAAAGACCCCCTACTCTAAATACACTAAATTTAAGACTCCCAATGTAGAATCAACCGGTAATGTGACTCGCCCATTACTAAAAAAATGAGTGCTAAATATTAAATGAGCCACAGTTTCCGCCCCCATAACAACACAAGAAGGTGAGAAAGCCTTAGAAGTGTGGGCGTTGGAAAACAAACAACAAACACTTTATACCGAAACATATATTACTCTGATGATTCAAGAAACATTAATTTTACATATTAGGTATTGTCTTACTATGAACATATCATGAAAAAAACCACATGTACTTAGAATATTAGAAAGTATTTTAATAATGGTTCCAGCTATATTGAAATATCATATTGTTCTAAGACAATGATCCCGTGTTTATTAGAACTAATAAAAGAATATAGCCACATTAAAACAAATGAATCCTTTGAATGGATTATCAATGAGTTTTATAATACTTTACCATGGATTTGAAATCGTATCTTATCTGTAGCCACAAACAAAGAAAGCCAAAACTACATTAATTATTTCATTAATTGTGCAATCTGTTTTAGTGTGGTATTTACTCTTATTGGGGAAAGTATTATGTCTCCAAACAAACAAGTTTATGGTAAAAAAACTAACAACGCGTTTCGAACACTTGATGAGACCAACAATTCTTGCTTGGTCTCACTGAATAACCCAGCAGAGCAAATGTAACCTGAAGAAGAACATCAAGTGTTCGAAACGTGTTGTTAGTTTTTTATAATAAGCTAACTATTAAATTTTAACCTAGTACAATCAGTTATTATGTGGTATTTACTCATTCTAGGGTAAAAAGCTAAAAGCTAATGAAATGGTCTCCACATATAAAAATTTAATCGTATAAACAACGCGTTTCGAACACGTAGTGTTCTTCTTCAGGCATTAACTACGAGTGAGTATCTGTGGTATAACTGTTTTTGTCAGTTGTCAGTTGTACCACGGACAGTCACCCGTAGTTAATGCCTGAAGAAGAACACTACGTGTTCGAAACGCGTTGTTTATACGATTAAATTTGTATATGTGAAGACCATTTCATTACCCTACAATTAATTATTAAAGAGTTTGGTAATATATTGTATATGAAGTGATGACACTCTAGTGCAAATTTAAAACGAAAATTTATATTGTATTTTTGTTATTTTCTAGTTTATATCTGTAATTTTCTATATTAATAATCAAATAATTGTTATAAAACTAGAGGGCCTTTATATGGAGGAGTAGATAAACGTGTGCCTGCAGCAGATCTTTATTTACAAGGCAAGCAAAATCACTCGAAAATTTGCGAATTTTGTTATTAATTTTGTGGAAAGAATAGATTTGGTGTTGTTTAATAGCTTTTAAATGGTTTAATTAAATGAGTGGAACTGTGGTAAGAGTACAGTAATGCAGTAGGGAAAGGTGCATGTTAATGTAATGGTGTCCCGCTTGGCTGGGATCTGTGTACCTGTCAAGTCAGCAGGTGACGTGAGCAGTGCTGCTCTGTCCGTGCAGATGCAGTAGGGAAAGGTGTATGTTAATGTAATGGTGCCCCACTTGGATGGGATTTCTGTACTTGTCAAGTCAGCAGATGACGTGAGCAGTGCTGCTCTGTCCGTGCAGATGCAGTAGGGAAAGGTGCATGTTAATGTAATGGTGCCCCACTTGGATGGGATTTCTGTACCTGTCAAGTCAGCAGGTGACGTGAGCAGTGCTGCTCTGTCCGTGCAGATGCAGTAGGGAAAGGTGTATGTTAATGTAATGGTGCCCCACTTGGATGGGATTTCTGTACTTGTCAAGTCAGCAGATGACGTGAGCAGTGCTGCTCTGTCCGTGCAGATGCAGTAGGGAAAGGTGTATGTTAATGTAATGGTGCCCCACTTGGATGGGATTTCTGTACCTGTCAAGTCAGCAGGTGACGTGAGCAGTGCTGCTCTGTCCGTGCAGATGCAGTAGGGAAAGGTGTATGTTAATGTAATGGTGCCCCACTTGGATGGGATTTCTGTACTTGTCAAGTCAGCAGATGACGTGAGCAGTGCTGCTCTGTCTCGTGCAGATGCAGTAGGGAAAGGTGTATGTTAATGTAATGGTGTCCCACTTGGATGGGATTTCTGTACTTGTCAAGTCAGCAGGTGACGTGAGCAGTGCTGCTCTGTCCGTGCAGATGCAGTAGGGAAAGGTGCATGTTAATGTAATGGTGTCCCACTTGGATGGGATTTCTGTACTTGTCAAGTCAGCAGATGACGTGAGCAGTGCTGCTCTGTCCGTGCAGATGCAGTAGGGAAAGGTGCATGTTAATGTAATGGTGTCCCACTTGGCTGGGATCTGTGTACTTGTCAAGTCAGCAGATGACGTGAGCAGTGCTGCTCTGTCCGTGCAGATGCAGTAGGGAAAGGTGCATGTTAATGTAATGGTGTCCCACTTGGATGGGATTTCTGTACTTGTCAAGTCAGCAGATGACGTGAGCAGTACTGCTCTGTCTGTGCAGATGCAGTAGGGAAAGGTGCATGTTAATGTAATGGTGCCCCACTTGGATGGGATTTCTGTACTTGTCAAGTCAGCAGATGACGTGAGCAGTGCTGCTCTGTCCGTGCAGATGCAGTAGGGAAAGGTGCATGTTAATGTAATGGTGCCCCACTTGGATGGGATTTCTGTACTTGTCAAGTCAGCAGATGACGTGAGCAGTACTGCTCTGTCTGTGCAGATGCAGTAGGGAAAGGTGTATGTTAATGTAATGGTGTCCCACTTGGATGGGATTTCTGTACTTGTCAAGTCAGCAGATGACGTGAGCAGTGCTGCTCTGTCCGTGCAGATGCAGTAGGGAAAGGTGTATGTTAATGTAATGGTGCCCCACTTGGATGGGATTTCTGTACTTGTCAAGTCAGCAGATGACGTGAGCAGTGCTGCTCTGTCCGTGCAGATGCAGTAGGGAAAGGTGTATGTTAATGTAATGGTGTCCCACTTGGATGGGATTTCTGTACTTGTCAAGTCAGCAGATGACGTGAGCAGTGCTGCTCTGTCCGTGCAGATGCAGTAGGGAAAGGTGTATGTTAATGTAATGGTGTCCCACTTGGATGGGATTTCTGTACTTGTCAAGTCAGCAGATGACGTGAGCAGTGCTGCTCTGTCCGTGCAGCTAATGGCGTCAGTGTCATAAAGGGTAATATGTAAAAAACATCAAATAAAACACTCCATTCCTTGCCCTGAATAGTTTATTTGGTTCGTTATCACGAATGGGCTTGTTATCAATAGCATAAGGTCATCAGACTGGGTTTGGGTCAGCTGGGTCAATGACCTATATGGTCAACAGGTCTTTGTAGTCTATAGTTAAAACTATCCTCATCTTAGAGGTCAATCAAGTAATTGTCAAACTATGGAGCCACAACATCAAGCAAGCCAACTCAAAAACTTTAAACTCTTTATCTCTTTAAATCAATACTAATTTTTTCCTTCTCTCCTGACATTTTTAACTGACATTTTCCCAAAATATTTAATTACACAAGTTTAAGATGTCAGTCTAATTAAAGGCTTTGCCCTTTAGATGAGTTTCTTTTATGAAATAAAAATAAAAAGGCACTCCATCTTAAATGATCTTCATAAATATTTTACCTTCTTTATTGAAAGTATTACTTTAGCAAAATATAAATTAATCTGGAGTGGTTGACATTCGATTTTACTATAAGGACGTACTATGCAATTCATTGACAATCAATTTAATTCAATGTTTTGATTAGATACAGCACTTGATGAAAATCTGATAAGTAATGATTAGTAATAATTACAGCTTAATGAGCTCTCATTAAGTAACGTTACTAATCAAATCATATAACGAGATCATTAGTAACAGAAGATGTAACCCGATGCGCTATCAACCCCTCACTGCAGTTTACATAGTTAATTATATTCTCTCATCATGTATTTGGTAATCACTTCAAAGATCTACATACACATAATTTAGATTTAATTTAAATTAATAATTAATTAAAACTTGTACAATATTATGAAACAAATGTTAGTAGTTTTGTATTTTTACTTAATTATCCTCAAATATAAATTAATCCAATTGACTATTCATTATTATCATAATTTTGATTATTAATTAATTTTAATGAATTCTTTATTTGATTGTTGGAGATATTAATGAAATTAGAGTAAGCAATTTCATCAAGTGACATCAAGTGGATGTTATCCTTTTTTTTGTTGTATGTCTTCTTGCTGTAATTTAAAATACATGAGATTTGTATCATACATTACTCATATCAGAATACATTAAATACATTACTTGTGCAGTATTATATAGTATGGTATTTACTCATTTTGGGGATTTCAAGAATGATGTTTCCACACAAAAAAAAAGTTTAATATGAAACAAACAACGCATTTCGAACACATAATATTCTTCTTCAGGTTAACATATGAACTGTTGATAGTCGATCTACGGAGTTACTTAGGAATAAGTGACACTAAGTGTTCGAAACGCGTTGTTTGTTTCATATTAAACTTTTTTTGTGTGGAGACGTAATTCTGGAAATCCACCAATATGATTAAATACCATACTGTAACAGATAGCACAAATAATGAAGATATAAATTAATGAACTATTATTCAAATTAACTAATAAAAGAATAAGTATATCACTATTGCATGTTTGTAATTCATTTTAACTATAATTGTAAACTGAAGTTGAGTTTTTTTTTTTTTTTTTATTAGGTTGATAAGTGCATCGTCTACTTGGACATTAGCACTGAAGTTGAGTTACTTCTGTTTTTGTAATTTGTGTACTTATATAATTATGGTTAGAAAAAGAAACCATAATTTATTTGAGGCGATCTCAAGTTCCTAAAGTGGCTAGAATTGCGGTAAAAAATTAGTTCCTTATAAAGCAAGTTTCGCATTCTTCTATGTAGTTCAAAAAGAGGGTTATTTTCCAGGCCAAGAAATATATATCTGGTCAGACGTGCCGCTTACAGAGGGACAAGTCAAACTAAAATTTATGAATGATCAATAAAGTTTACTTTAACTAATTACAGATTCAGAGTGTAAATCAGTCAGAATAGCATTTTTATTTTTCATGATGACTGTGCTTTCTTGTAGTGAAGTAAGGGGGCCAGGTTAGCCCAGTGGTAATGTGGTTCGCCTGTGGAATATAGATCCAGGGTTCAGTACACACTCTGGCCTCGATGTATTCATCGGAGCACGTCCTCCGTCATAGAGGACCTTAAGCCGTCAGCACCGAGCCTGTACAATGTCAGATACTCATCTCTACTTTATTAGGTATAATTTAGCATTTCCAATGTGGTAAAATGTTCGGGCTGTGTATGTTTCATTATAGAGATGTCACTGCAATCTAACCGAACCTAACCTATTGTGTAGTATTATTTTTATTGTTTAAACCGATCCCCTAGCGAGTGATAACGTCAGTCATTTACCGGCTTTTTTGTTTGATCGGTGATTGTACATTGGGAGTCCTAAATTTTGCCTAACTCAAGTGCATTTCGAGTAGGGATCTTTAACGAGTACCTGACATCGCAGAGGCTCGGGACTGATGGCTTAACGTCCTCTCCGATGTTAAGTAACCAGGTATCCTTGGTACGCCCGAAATGTGGATATTCATCACGATTTGAAAATGAGATCCATAGATGAAGACAAGAAACTACCTACTCATCCAAACCTCCTTGAACAAGCTCTCAATCCTGCCACCAACCTTCTTCAACCTCACTGAACAATTACTTCATCCACTGACTATTTTCCAATGAATGTCTAAAAGCATTGGAAACTATGACTATCAAGACCACATGACTGCGAATACGACGTCATGACTGTACAGACGAAACTTAATATCTGACATAAATCACTGACAGTCTAGTTATAGAAGCACAGAAATCAAGCAGTAGAAGGCCTCTGGTCTGGAACTGCTAGTTTTACAACGTGCACTATAGTGCGCGGATGTATTCGTTGGTCCTCTCCAAGGGACGACGTGTTCAGATTTATTCACCTCCCGCGTGAATAAATCGAGGGCCCAGAAGCAGTAGTGAAGTAATTGGGGGTATTAATTTTTTAAAATAAAGAACAGTTTATTGAAATAAGAATTGCATTTACTCAAAGGTGTTATTATAAAGCTATAAATATAGAAGATATATCACCCCCTCAAGTGACGACTATAAAAGAAACAGCAAAACGCACGTTCATACATTCAGATTGTTTCCTTGATACGCGTAATAAGAATCCTTCTGTAATAGTAGACTTTAAGCCAAAAACTCATTCCTTCCAGCTTCTTCGCTTCGGTCAGCGATTCTATTAAAAGGAACGCCCGCCACACCACCTCCTTCATTTGGCTAACTCTCTAAACAGACAAAAGACTTTTTAAACAAATCACTAGTATAAACAAATTCGTTTGCATTTTAACAGTTCAATGAAAATAAACTCAACACGGGAATAAAATCCTTTTTAAAAAAACTATTGTTATTTTAAAGTCATTTTTAAGATGGTTTTCGGTTATCATTGTTTATTTGGAAAGTCATGCAAGGTAATCCATACTTTAGCGTATTTACAGAATTTTAGTTAAAGCCAGATATGATCTACAATATTTTTATTCATGATGACTAAATTTAACTTAAAAAAAAAATGGATTCAGAGTACGACTGAACCAGAGGCAGAAGCAGACTCAGATATCATTATCATTAATTACTTTACTGTACTTAATATAGTAATATACAAACAATTCTCCATTTACATTCGTTCGTTTTATGTTTTTTTTCGATTTTACGTTCAAAATTTCAACATATTACCTACTAGTGATGGGACCATATAGAAGTTAAAAATTTCGTAATTATCTGTCAATGTTTTCTCAATTTTCTCAGACTTTATTTTTCATATCTACTAGGTATATTTTATAATTCTGAGGTAAAATGGATAAACAAACAAAAGCCTTCACACAAATGAAGTTTTATTCAACAAAAACAACGCGTTTCGAACACTTTGTGTTCATCATCAGGAAGACACTATAATACAAATTATATCTAATCAGTTACAAAATTAGAGTGAAATAACTGACTATACTCGTATAGTGAGTAACTACTAGACTAGTAACTGATTAGATATAATTTGTATTATAGTGTCTTCCTGATGATGAACACAAAGTGTTTGAAACGCGTTGTTGAATTCAACAACAACTGTTGTTGTTGAGAATGTTGTTGTCTCCACTTCATTTGTGTAGATAATTTTGTTTCTTTAACCATTTTACCACAGAATGAGTAAATACCACACAGTTACGGATTGTACAACAATTTTAATATGTATATATTTATATATATTATATATTATATTATTTTATAATATATATATATAATTGAAAATAATGGCAGTTTCTAAATTCACGACCTTTTTGTTCACAGGTTCTATCCTCCTGGCTATTTTCCTTACCTTAGTTGGTAAACAATAAATCAGGTTCGCCAATGACATTTTCAATTAGATAGGTCAAGTGAATATATTTTATGTATAACTATATAAACTATTATTATATAGTTTAATATATAATTTATTAGTTTTTTCTGAGATACGGCAATTGAGTTAATGGATATATATATATAGCACACTATATATGTATACACTATAAGTGTATACATTACTAGAACGTACAGTTACCTACCAGTGATCTTATCTGGAATCATGTACGAGTATAAGTTAAAAATTTTAACGCATATCAACTAGATATATTACTTTACTATAAGTAAAGTATAGTGATCGTGAAAAAATTCGATCTCGAGATTTTGACGCAATTACATGTTTTGAGGTACCAGAAGTCGTTTATGACGTTTTTACGATGATGTCTGTGTGTGTGTGGGTGGGTGGGTGGGTGGGTGGGTGAGTGTGTTAGCATTGCTTGTTACCACGCTACGGTCCAGAATCTTTGATGGATCAAGTTGATATTTTACACAAAAATGGGCCCCATTTAGACGAAGATCCCTATTGTTTGGGAAGAATTATGCATGATGGGAAAGTCACTTTTTTTGCCAAAAACCGTTTTTTTAAAAACATTTATTTCTCCTAAACTGATAACCCTAGAGTTTTGAAATTTTGACATTATCTTTGAAGTTACAAATGCAACAAACGAAAAATATATTCAGAATTTTAAGACAACAGGAAATATTTTTTTTTCAATAAAATGTAAAAATTTTGACTTATAATTCAATCTCAAACCTTGTGAGAGCGATACAAGCCATACTGTTTGACGGACAAGAATGAAACTATGCCTACAAATAGAACATTATATGGAGAATGAGTTGAGATATTTTTTTCTAAAATTACATTCGCTAAAGGGGCGTTACAGTACGATTTGTGTTTTCAGAAAATGTTTTTTTGATGCTAAACGGCTCGTTAAAAAATAATGAAAATTTTACCAAAAATGGAACAAAAAATTATCAATTCATAAAAAAAAAATCATGAAGTTTCAATAACGGGAAAGAGCAATAACGATATAAAAGCTCTTTGTTTATCCTAGACTAAGAGATCACCTGCTATACTTGTCGAATTTTTTGTATTTTTTTACATTGTTTACATTGACTTAGAAATTTTTTGAGCGAATCCACTGAGATAAAATTGATGTTTCTAATGGAAAAATGAAAATATATTATTGACTTATAAGAGATGTAAGAGGAATAATATTGTGGAGGTAAATGATAACACTCATTAAAAAAAAAATCGTATATATGTTATTTGACAAAGGGGAAGGAAAATGATCTTATTAAATACTAAGAAGCCATAAAATTCCAAGTATAATAATTCTGTTAAAAACCAAAAATGTAAAAGATAATTCAAAATATAAATCTTTCGATTAGAGATTAATAACTGTAATTATCGTACATCTTTAATTAACCAATCACATTAAAACAACATTTTCTTCGCTGTTTAAGATGTTTTTCAGTGAAAAAAAGGGTATTTTACTGTTTCAAATTTGAAAATTTTACATTAATATTCAATGTAGAAGGATGTCAAGTAAACGATGTAAGAAATCTACTAGCTATTTGAACAATAGCCATGTTCTCTTGTAGGATAATATTTCGTATCAAGAAATGTTCACTTTGGTTTTTCAAAAATGTTATTACTGCTGTAGTTATACTAATGAAATTATTTGTGATGTACAAAAATAAGCTTATAAATTGATATGTCCTTCAATCACTATCTGTACTACCTCACGAATGCAATGCTAATAATTATATCCCATTTAGATATTTATGTTATGCTTAAATGATACGTTATGTTTTATATACTCAAGAAATTTGACGTTGAGTTACTTATAGTAAAGTAGAGTGTAGGCCACTCCAGATTTTTTTATAATGTTATGTTTATAACATATGACTTAAGGGTGTTTTATAAGATACGGTAATTGAATTAATAGATGGCTAGCATAGTACGAACTGAATACAATATTAGAACGTACAGTATCAACTCACGTTCATTTCTACCTTAAGTTCGGCCGTTCGGAACGTAAGTAAAACGTATCCCAGAATTGTCTGTATTAATATAATTAATTTATTAATAAATATAGTAACCCTAAAGTATTTTACTTTTGAAAGTTTGTTGAATTTACACGCTTTGAAACTCCCAGTCCAGTTTTGATATTTTTTCTATAATGTCTGTATGTATGTGTGTCTACATGTTGTTTACACGCTAATGGTCAAAATGATATGTACTTTACTTTATAATTTATAGAATTGAGATAGCCGTATTAAAATAAAGCAAATTAGAAGTTTGATTGTTGATGTGTTTGATTCTACGTTTACTTATAAAAAAGTTGAGTGTAGACCACTACAGATTTTTTTTTTCATGATACTATACATTCCTTGCAGTGACGTAATTATAGTTAACTCATTTTTAATGGAGAAACTGTTAAATGAAGGAAGGATGGTTAGCTAAATGGTTAACGTACCTCGCCTCTGGACTAATAGGTCCTGGGTTCGATATCCACTCTGGCCTCGATTTCACGCGATAGGTGAATAAATCTGATCGTGTGTCTGATCGTATTGACCCTCGGAGAGGACTTTTTGCTATCGGTTCTGAGCTTGTACGATGTCAGGTACTCGTTAAAGATCCCTACTCTAAATTCACTTGATTTAGGGTAAAATGTAAGACTCCCAATTTAGAATGTTCATTGTTTTGTAGCACAAAGGGTCAATGTTCGGCCTATGTGTTTCTCTTGTGAAACTGCTACTCCAACCTAACCTAACCTAACCTGACCTAAATAAAATAACTGTGTTTCTTCATTTTTGCCTTTATAATTTGTCTTTATGATTTGTCTAGAAGATGAATAATTTAGAATGTCAAATTATTCGCATACGATTTCCTCTCTTTTTTCTAGAAATTTCGATCTACATAAGAATAAGAAGTGAGGATAATTCTTGATTCTGTACTGTTTTAAATCACGTGTGAACTGAATACCCGGAGACGTCAGTGCCTCGTGGCGTCACCCATTCACGTTCTAACCAAGCCCAAAGTTACTAAACCTTCCCGCTGTAATAGTAACCGGTTTAATGTTGAGTGTAGACCACTACAAATTTTTTTTCATGATTCTATACATTCCTTGCAGTGACATAATTATAGTTTAGACATTTTTAATGGAGAAACTGTTTAATGAAGGAAGGATGGTAATTAACATATTATGTGTAATTAATTATATATTTAATTATATCGGTGTAATTAACATATTATGGTGAAGTATAAAGTACAGGTTTTCAGATAAAGTATATTTTTCAGTTTTATCAAATGGTGCTCTAACAGGGTTAATAAGTATGGCTCATTTGTTAATTAAGACCCGTTTTAGTTGTTGAAAACCATCTTAAAGACTTAAAGTTTATCGTACCTTAGATAAGACGTAGAACCGTCATTCGTTCACGAATCCTGTGTTCAGTGCCCTTTAAAAACCTCTATTTTAATAAACCTAAGTTAGGCGAAACATTTAAAACTGCCAGTGTGTGATCACATTGGTATTCCAGATTTTATTTAAGAGAAACATGTTTTACCTTAAACGGATGGCCTAAACATGTTTTGCCTAAACACGGATGACCTAAAGACTACTCATAGAGGAATGTGTTAAAAATAACTACAAACTTACTAGTCTACATTGCTGCCTAGTTAGCTAGGAGTGTAAGTGGACAACTACAGGTCAAATTTATACTTACTGTTATAAATTATAAAATTTATATAGTCATTTCATTGTGAATCAGTTTGATAATGGGTTTACTTACAGTTGGTTGAAGTGTAGACCATTCCGGATTTTTATAAGTTTACTATTATTATTTAGGTGAATATATTATACCATTGTTATTATTTTAAAAAAATATTTATAACATTATTTTCTAAATTTATTTTATTATTTAGAAATGTTTATAAATTTCAAATCCGTGTCTGCAACGAACTTGGCTTCATGTGTTTGAACACAACATTGTCAAAGTTACTTGCGTGCTTGCTAATTCGATTCCTCAAGTCACAAGTGATGGGGTGTACACCACGAACTTGAATCCATGTGTACAAACACAACACTGTCCAAGTCACTTGTGCCGACTATTTACTTGGTGAAGTCAAAATTGTGGTTGCACACCAACTGGAAATCACCTTTTCGTACTGCGTCAGCTGCTCTATGACTTTGCCATGCAAATGATGTCACAAGCAGAGTGGGTGTATGCTGATATAATACCAAGACTCTTTTAGGGTCAGCTTGTAAATTTATACCTCCCCATTCGTCTCTCGAGCCTTCATTTAAATATCACAGTGAATTAATCATACCTAATCTGTGCCTCTTTGAATACAATGGCAGTAAGCAGTCTCCAATTAGGTCACATTTCTTTGGCTCATGTCCTAAGGTTGCTGCCTCTTTGGTGAATGTATGGTAGAAAGCTAATATAACAGAAACTCAATGAGCTTTTAGCACTAGACATGCATATGGTTAGTGACACATAGGTTAGTAATTAATATATTATTATAAGTCGTCATGCCTCGTATATCACTGGTCGAAGTCGTCTGACCGGTTTCGCAAAGCCTGAATCATCAATGGAAGGTTATGACTGTTAGCATGGATAGCTACAGGAAGGTTTTTGCACTGACCATGCTATCCATGCTAACAATCATAACCTTCCTTTCAATGACTGTTTTAGTGTCAAATCATTAAACAAGTCAGCACAGATGACCATAGTTTGACCTTAAGAGCTTCTGAGGAGGCCCTCATATGGTTATTGGGGGCCCGATCAGCTCCCGGTTTATTGTATTTTTTTTCTTTTATTTTAAATTTGTTTAATTTCTTTATTTTTTAATTTATTTTCTTTTTTACGTTTCTTTATTTTATTATTGTTTATAATTTTATATTCTTTTGTTATTTTTTTTGGTTTTATTTATTGTATTTGAATTATACTTTGGAATTACCCTTTCCATTTTCCGACCTTTGGTGCCTAGTTCCTTAATTTTACGCTAGTGCCGCCCTCATCGGTCAACTCTTCAATATTTCACTCGCGTTCCTTCCTTGGACGTGGGGAAATCTCTCTCACTTCCTCCGCTCTTCTAGTCTTTTCCTGATGACTGACAACAGTTCAAAATATTGAATTTAGTATGTGTGTATTTTATCTTTTTTTGTGTCGTGTTTTGTGTAATTTAAAGCTTTAGAAGTTCGTAAGGACGGTTTCTTCAATTTATATATATATATATATATATACACTTTTTCGTTGGAAATACGATCCAAAACGGACAAATATAGTTCAATACAGACAAAAAAACATAGAGAAATCAAAAGAACACACTTACAGTCTCTAATTTTTGGTTTGAATCGTCTTCAGGAGAGATAAGAGAGGGAAACCAAGGGCACTGGTTCAGAGACGGTTGGAGACGGGTCTCTGAACCTAACTTTCAAACCGAAAATTAGAGACTGTAAGTGTGTTCTTTTGATTTCTCTATGTTTCTTTGTCTATATTGAACTATATATATATGAGGTAATGGTTGTGGGACTGTGTTTGCAGTACATTGTGGAGACCACTCCCTAGTGATTCAAGAGCCGATTTAGCAGTGACACGGCTACTCCCCGGTGACGGTGTGCTTACTTCACCCTCGACAATCCTGCAGGTGTGCCGTCACCCACTGTCTAAAAATGCAAAACAATCCTCCCATACATTCAAACAGTTTCTTTATACTCTGAAAAAAAAATATATATATATAAAGATTTCACATAAACACGTGAAATAACAATCAATGATCAAACCACAATAAGAAATGGGAAAACAAGACTAAGATCTTGTTTTCCCTTTTGTTTTTGTCCTTTGTTTCCCCAAACATCCCTTTCTGGACATTAGTCCTTTCCTGTACTTTCACCCTTTTAAAATACCACTCTTCCCTCCCACTCTTCTCAACTCCTCACCAGATGTTTTCTGCATCTAGTGTTCTTGGGTTTTTGACTCTGACAAAGACCGCTTGTTACGGTTGAAAGATCTTAGTCTTGTTTTCCCATTTCTTATTGTGGTTTGATCATATATATATATATATGTCTACTTAAAATAAACTATGACACATACAAAGAGACATCAAAGGCTCACTTTTCAATATTTCGTCTGATATGGCAGTTCCTAATAAATGTATTATTCATATATATGTATACATATGTTTTGTTTTCATATTTCTAAATGACATTGTAATGATAGTCTTTGATTTTTAAAATCACGTGTGTTTATTGGGGTTGAATGATTCAACTGTGGCAAAAAACCATTACTTGGTTGAAATATATTGATTCCTTTTCTGTATGTATTAATAATTTAGTTACCAATACATGGGACGGACTAGGCTGGACAAACAGGCGATCCAATTTATATAGCTTATATATATATATAAAGTTGAAAGATGGGTTTCTTGAGGATTTTTGTTCTAAAAAAAATTACACTCCTGTTTATTCGCCGACGTTTTGCCAAAAATTGTTTGTCATTTTCAAGGTTTGTTTTGGAGGAAGAAACTATTTACGGTCCATGCCTCTATCTACCATCATCATATCAGATCTGTAATCTTTTAGATGAAACGATTCTTCGAACTGAATAAATTAGAATTTTCAAAAGAACACTCAGAAAAGAAATCACTGAACTCACTACTATATTTCGATGTCCTCGTCGTCAGGAATAGATGTGAATCAATCCACTTCAATAACGACTGTCATTATTAGCCTTTAGAGCGATTCACATTTCCAAAGAACACACACATGTGTGTTCTTTTGAAAAAAAATTCTAGTTTGTATATATATATATATATATATACTTTTTTTCGTTGGAAATACGATCCAAAACGGACAAATATAGTTCAATATAAACAAAGAAACATAGAGAAATCAGAAGAACACACTTACAGTCTCTAATTTTTGGTTTGAACCGTCTTCAGGAGAGATAAGAGAGGGAAACCAAGCGCACTGGATCAGAGACGGTTGGAGACCCAACCGACGGTTGGAGACCAACCGTCTCTGATCCAGTGCGCTTGGTTTCCCTCTCTTATCTCTCCTGAAGACGGTTCAAACCGAAAATTAGAGACTGTAAGTGTGTTCTTCTGATTTCTCTATGTTTCTTTGTTTATATTGAACTATATATATATCATTATTTGTTTTCTTGACCGAATATTTATATGATTAAATTTTTTGAGGGTTGAGGTCTAATTAGATTAAATTAATTAAATTAAATTAAATTAAAAATTTAATCATATATTATATAACTAGAAAAAACAACACATAAAAGAACGAGAACACTTACTGGATCAATATTTCGGACCGAAGTTCGTCATCAGGAAGAGAGTAGAAGGGAAGAAGAAAAGGTACGTGCGTTCAGGATTCTTAGTGGAAGGCGACTCACCCAGTAAGTAAGGAAGGCGACACTGATAAGTAAGTGTTCTCGTTCTTTATGTGTTGTTTTTTTTTCAGTTATATATCTGTCCGGTTTGGACTGTTTAGTATTTTTATATATATATATATATATATATACACTTTTTCTATGAAAATACGATCCGAAATTGACAAATACAGTTCAATGTACATAAAGAAACATAGAGAAATTAAAAACACAAACTTACAATCTCTAATTTTCGGTTGAACAGTGGGTCTCCAACCGTCTCTGTACGAGTGCGCTTGGTTTCCCTCTCTTATCTCTCCTGAAGACGGTTCAACAGAAAATTAGAGACTGTAAGTTTGTGTTTTTAATTTCTCTATGTTTCTTTATGTACATTGAACTGTATATATATATATATATATATATATATAATACTCTTTTTCTTTTTTAACGAGGTTTGCTCTAGCTTCAGACAATACAACACCTTTGGACCGACGTTTCGTCTATATTTTTAGATATCTTCATGGCTTGGTATTTTGCTTTTGAAAAGAAAAAGGCACTGAAATGAAATACGCCTTCGGGTTGTTTTGTAATTGAAGGAAATATCACCCTAGGACTTCGCGTGGGCCTTGATTTCCAGAGAATCATCTATCCTTTATTGTCATTCGGTTAGGATTCCATCTAACATTATAAAACTATTGGAAATAAAATAGAATTTCTTTGGATTGTCCCATTATTTTAGGTTTGTTCTATGTTATTATGTGAGGATGAAGGTAGTAGGACTTGGCTGTAGAGATGGGGCGGATCTCTCAATCTAAGCCTTGGCTATTATTGGGATAATTGAGTAAGAGTCCAATACCGCCCACACCACCGATCAGAATTACTCATAATGACTGCCTCCCCTGAGGCTGCCCAACCTCTGCCTGCCTCCTGCTTCAACAGAACCAATCGGCTTCTTGAATCGCTCTCCCCTGCACTCCCTCACAACACAAAAGTCGCTGTCTTTACGATTAATGTATTCCACTCACGACCGGCTCCATCTGCTAGTCGACCTCGAATAGCAATCTATCACAGATAACCCTACACATCTAGTTTATCGTCAACAAGGCATTTCTAAATCTTACTATTTCATGAAATCATAACAAAACGTACTAATCTATATCGGAACAAACTCTTGTTATTGAAAATTATAGAACAACTAGAGACTACACGTGACCCTTTGTGTCACTCAGAAATTATAGCAATAGAATTCTTTGCCTTTCACCCCAGAATTGTAATCTATATATATAAGAATGAATGTACTCGATAGATTCAAAAACCATACATCCAATCGCCGTGAAAATTTAGGAAATTATTAGGTATATCCCCGGTAAGGTTGATGTAAAGTGTTTTAAAAATCAGAGTTGTGGTTCAGGTAATATCCCAAAAATATTATAATAGATAAGGTTTGCTGTATAACCTGTTTGTTTACATTTTGATTTTAATTGGTAATGGCAGCCGCAGGTAATTGAAACGATTTGTGCGTTTAAAATTCGTGTCATTATATTTAACAGATACGACATATCACATTTAATGAGCTAAGACTTCTTTCAAAATTTCTTGATATATTATTCGGCAAAAAATATTCCTTTTATTATTTGTTTAATCTAATCTATGAACTACCAATCGTATTAGACAATGTATGATATTTATAATCAGTGTTAGATTATATCTTTTTTGCGTAATCTATAATTTTAATTCTGTCATAATTTCGTTTATCTCAAAAAAAAGTTAAGTGTAACGGAACTATAGAAAATTTAAATTGTTTTCGTTTCATGTAATTTATTATTAGAGTTGGAATTAAATTGTTTCCCGGGTAAAGCTGGGTAGATCAGCTAGTTCTTTATATTTTGAAATATTTTTCTTAACAAAGCACAAAAGGCCGCTCTTCATGATTCAAAAGGCCACATGTTGTCTTAAGGCCGCAGATTCCCCACGCCTGGTTTAGGGTGTTATATTTAGGCTAAATGTAATACTCCCAATGTATAATCATTAGGCAAACACAGTATTCCCTTCAGAAATCAGTATCACAGTTATAGTTCTTTAGAAGATATTCAATTCCACCAAAAAATAAAAAAAAAAATTAAATTGATAACAGAGAATGTAAAAGTCAGAAGACGATAATAAACGTTCATGACAAGAAAAATGGATATAGACACATTTAGGTGTTGATCTAACACAGTGTTTCCCAAAGTGGGCGGTACTGCCCCCCTGGGGGCGGTGCTTTGATATCGGGGGGCGCTAATGCAAAAAGAAATGGGGATTCTATTTCTATAAATTGAAAATGTTCATGCGATATGATTTCTAAATTTAAGTGAAAACACCTCATGTAAACTTCTAAGAAAAGGTTTCTTAGAATTATTTTTTTTATAATTTATTTTTATGTTAAAAGTATATTCTCATCTAAGTTTCTTTTATTGTGTATTAATTCTTTTGCATAAATATGGTATGAAACAATACATATATTGGATTATAAATAAATATTCCATTAGTCATTATTTTAATTTAATTATTAAAATGTTACTTATTTCGTTGTTTAGTCTAAGATTCTGATTATTATTGAGGAGTGTTGAGTATACGGACTCAAGGGGGCGGTCGCTCGAAAAAGTTTGGGAAACACTGATCTAACATCTTGAAGGATGCCTTGACCACTAAGGGCAGGAATCTGGTATAAATTTCTTTCTACCCTTCGATGGAATAAAAATATATCTGGAAAACCAAAACGTATCAGAGTATTGGTATGGAAGACTATATTCTGCCAACTACACTTATCATACATAAAACAAATAACTAACAAAACAACGTTTCGAGCTCCTAGTGTTCGTCTTCAAACTTCAAATTATAATTTTTTTCTTTAAATAACCAAAACTAAATAGTCACCTTAAATTGATTATAATGTTCTGTATCCAGGAATCCGTATATTTTAAAATAAAATTCCAGGTTAGCAGACATTTATGACAATTTTTGATTATACAACTTTCTTAAAACCGCGATCACAAAAGGGTTTTACGAAACCCTTTGTAAGAAAACATGTATTTGATTCATTGATGTAAATAGAAAGGGTTCGTCATGAGTTTCAAAGTATAATTAATTGTAGGAAAGTGGGTGGTGGAGATTGTTGTTTTGTCGGAAGCCATTTGGTTTATCTGTTAACAGCGAAAGGTCAGGACGATACGGTTTGACACTGTTGTGGGAGCTGCATTTCAATACACGTAGCAGACGCTGCTCCATGATAAAGCACATCCCGCTCAGATGGACCTGATGTAATAGTTGTATTGCACCAGCTAGTTTTCTTGTCATGAACGTTTATTATCGTCTTCTGACGTCCACACATTCCCTTTCTCTTATCAGCCTCAATTTATCTTTTTTTTTCCGTTGGATTGAATATCTCCTAAAAATCTATACCTCTGATGCTGGATTCCTCGAAGGAATATTATGAGTACTAAATTTAGCTTAATTCAAGTGAATTTAGAGTAGGGACCTGTAATGAGCACCTGACATTGTACAGGCTCGGGACCGACTGCTTAACGTCTTCTCCCAGGGAACGACGTCCTCACGTTTATTCACCTCCCACGAATTCATGAATAAATCGTGGGCCAGGTGGGTATCGAACCATGGACCTTCCAGTTTAGAGGCGAGTACGTTAACTTCTGAGTGGTTTCCAACCTTTTTCATTTTTCGACTCACTTTTTTCACATACATAATTTTATAACACATCAACTTACTTTTGTAACGTGACGTTAGCATTTACAGAGGCTCTAGGATTAATAACTTTTGCTATCTAATAGAAATAACCTTAGCGGGACCTAACCTTAGTAACCTTTTCTTAAAACCTTAAAAAAAATAGCCTTCATGAGTACTGAACATTGCAACCTTCGTGGCCCAAGACTCAATGACCTTCTTGGACCAATGCTTACTGAACCTTCCAGGGCCCTGGCTAAACTACCTTCAACGATATTTCTATCTTCGATTTAAAAAATACAAATCGTTTTAAATAATTTTAGGTTAAACTGATATGTATCCATAACAAAACACAGAAATTTCATCATCACAAATACATTAATAATGTTTTCTTTTTTACATATGAGAGGTGTACTTAGTTATTACTGATTCTAGTCTATGACATTGCGAAACATATTAGTTTTTGGTTACAAAATAGACATACAAACACTAATATATAGTCATGTTTATTTTATGACTAAAAACTCATTAATTACATATCTCTTTATAGTATAATACATTTTATAGTTAAAGCCGACTCTATTGATTTGATGGCCAGGTTAGCTCAGTGGTCAACGTACTCGCCTCTGGACTTGTAGGTCCGGGGTTCAATACCCACTCTGGCCCTCGATTTATTCAAGCGAGAAGTGAATAAATCTGAGAACAACGTCATCAGAGAGGACGTTAAGCTGTCAGTCCCGAGTTTAACTGTACGATGGGTACTTGTTAAAGATCCCTACATTTGAGCTAGGCAAGTTTCAAGGCTACCAATGTAGAATAAACATGTAAATTGGCTCAGCCATTACTACAATGGCTGCCAAATAATAAATGAGTCTCATTTTCCGCCCCAAGAACAGCACTAAAAGGTCAAAGCCTTACAAGTTTGGTCCTTGGAAAACAAACAAACAAGATTTTATTGATTTAAAAAGTTAAATTTTAGAACAACTTGGGTAATCTGTTTCCACGATCATCTTACCAGTGGCGTAGCAACTATTTTTGCCACCCAGGGCGGTCGAAAAACTTTCCTCCCTTCCCCCAAGCCATCCGTTAACTTTCAAAATTACAGAACGTTCACAAAATATTTATTTTCATGGATTTTTAATCAAGGATCTAATTTTAGACTACTGTTATGAATCCGAGACTTTCATCTTATTACAGTACTCGTTTACATACACAGTCGCCATCAAAGAAAACCAAATATTTTTCAAAACAAAAACATACAATTCAAATTATAAAAAAACTGGTTAAATTAAATTAATTGGCGATGCAAAAAAACATAATAAACTTTCAACCCCTTTAAAATACTAGTTTTGAATAATTCAATAAGTCAATATTACAGTTGAATAATTCGTTTTAAGACAGTGTTATCACATAAAACAAAAGCATGTTACGATAATAAAATCTCTGATTTTTTGTTAGTTTTTTATTTTAATTTTTTACTATTTTCTCCTTGCTACGCCAGTGAATCTTACTAAAATAAATTAAGTAATTAAATTGATTACCAATTACGTTTGCTTATTGGTAAAAGTTAATTGAGACCATTCCTGATTGTTTTTATTGAGTTGTGTTTTTTGATGGATTGTTTTAAAATGTTCGGTTTATACTAGTCACTTTATCTTGAGAGTCTGTTAGAAAAGCCGCCTCTATTTATAATTGTATATCATCTAATAGCAGATTACGAGTTTATGTTCTCAGTCATTATAGTTAATAGGGAATTAAAAAGAAATAGACTCTACAGGAGGTTATTAAAGCAGCATTAGTAAAAAGGTTGGTTAAGATAAAGCTAATTGGGTGCTCGTCTTACAGAAGAGTATCTGATAATTGGATGACGTTGCAAGTCACGACTCTTTTGCCCGATTAGTTTTGATTAGAACATGCCACTTGTTTTGTCGAACCTCTCCTAGGCCGATGGTTACGGTGTTCTGACCTACTGACCTTTCTAAATCACCGCTAATTACTTTTCGATTGAGCAACTTCTGAAATCTTCTTTACTCATGCTCCCTCGTGCTTGTCCAGCTAAACGGTTCTTATTAGTGCAGTTACAAAGAAAAACGTCAAAAGCCTTTTAACTGGTTCCTTTTAAAACTAGTTGTTTCCAGAGTTTTCAATTCTCGAGTAGCATTGCTATTACTGATAGGAGAAGTCCGGAAACCATCCTCCGCCAGCGCAAAGGGTCTAAAAGCGTTAAATAGTGGGAGCCAACCTCCTACAAGTTCACCTAAGGACCCGAAGAAGGAGAAAAGAAGTTTCTTTTTATCGAAACGTGCTGAGGCTAAATGGGTATTATTAATGATGGTTTGTGCAGATTCTACAAAGAAGAGGAAGAAACACCGTTGTACCTGCTGGCTGACTGTCAGGCTACGTTCCTTCACAGGAGCAGTTGCTTCGGGACATTCAAAACTTTATCGCTGGACCCTGCAAAAGTGCTGAGCTTTTGGAGCCGATGAAACTAACTGGGGTAGTTTAGTACAGAAGGGGGGAAGAATAATAGTTCTTATGAGGCAGTGCTATAGTCACCTTGAAATAATAACAATCATTGATAGGATCCTAACAGAAATATATCGCCATTAAATTGTAATTTTGTTACTTTTATTATTTTTTTGTTGGCCTCTAAATTACTGGGGTTATTGGAGTATTATACTGCTGGGATAAGAGCTTCAGATTGATTTGCCACAGTATGCGTTATGACCGGAAGGCCCAGCTAAGTTTATAAATAACCAGAAGAAGGTTATTTTATCATAAGCCGCATAATATATCACATTCATGTTGACCATTATCATCCGAAACTGTTGATTCATTATCATGATCATGTTGACATTATCATCCGAAACTGTAACCTACCTCAATCTGTTCGATTCAAGACAACTTAGAAATACTTGATTACATTAAATAATATTCAATTGATTCTTTATATCGACTACATCTGAAACTCGGCGAAATGTGAAGATAACATAGGAGCTAAAACAAATATTTTTTTAAAAATATCACTAGCAATTTATATTCTACTAAATAATAATAATATCATGTTATTTGCTTCTTCTTTTTCTACGTCAGTGATACTATTTAAAGTTAATTTCAATGGAAATAGTCTCAAAGAAGTTAAATTTAATGTTTGTGCCCCAGTATTAAAAAACAAACTAGAATGCTATAGGGTTAGAGCCAACTGAAAAACAATATAAACGAATAAACTTCCTTGGAAATTATTCATGTAGTCTCCAAATAAACAAGTTTGATTAATAAAACAACGTGTTCGAACACATTGTCGTCTTCTTCCTTACAGTGTTTGTTATTTTTTCACTTGAAGTAAGTTTGCCTAAAGAAGAACACTGTGTGTTCAAAACGCCTTGTTTTATTAATACAACTAATTTCTTATGAAGATTTGCAGTATATTTTCCAAGAATGAGTAAATACCATATAGTAACTGGCTCTACAACAAATAAATTAAAAAATCGTTTAATAGTATGCTAAAAATAACATAGATACTCAAGACTTTCAGTGTTGGCCTTTCCTTATTTATTATCTTTAATCTTACTGAACTATTTGTGTCTTATTATTTATTTGTTATTGTTTAAACCGATCCCCTAGCGTGTGATACCTGGCTTTTTGTTTGATCTGTGATTCTACATTGGGAGTCCTAAATTTTGCCTAACTCAAGTGTATTTCGAGTAGTGATCTTTAACGATACCTGACATCGTACATCCGATGGCTTAACATCCTCTCTGAGGAACGACGTATTCAGATTTATTAACCTCCCACGTGAATAAATCGAAGGCCTGGACTTAGCAGCTCAGAGGCGAGTACGTTAACTACTGAGCTTGCCTGGCCTCCGGGTCTTTCCTTACTTGTGTACCTTTACTCTTACTGAATTGTGTAAGTTTCCTGTCTTTTTCTACATTTTCAAAGTATTATATATTAATTTAATATGCTTTTTTTTTCGATAGTGAAATTAAAGGTCTGCTACAAATCTACACCTCTAATGCTGAATATTATTTAACGTCCCAAATAATTCTACATTGGGAATACATTGCCTAACTCAAGTTTATTTAGATTAGGGACCTTTGACGTGTACCTGAAATCGTACAGGTTCAGTACGTACGGTTTAAGAGTCTTATTGAGAATTGAACACGGGATCTAACAGTTCAGAGGCGAGCCCGCCAGTCATTAGGCTACCCTGACTGACCTATAATGTCAAATATTAATATTATTGGAATATTAAATGAAAGATCCAGGGACATCCGTTGATATGAATGATAACTGGGCTGTTGAATATTCCCGTTACAATGCTACTCGTACCTTGAAAGTGAATATTGATAACTGAACGGCTAAAGCTGTAATCTAATTGAGGTTGTGGGATTTACCCCCTGAGAAACAGAGTATTGTTTACTAGATACAAATCTGAAGATGGAAATAGCTTGAGGCAGCGGTTCTTGCCTTGATCCAAAGTCTCTGATATGACGGAGGGGAATCGAATAACTGTACTTCTAGGCGACATATTAGTAGTCATGGAAACAATCTTGAATAATTCTAGAATAAGCGCTTGGAATTATCTTGGTTGAATTGAATTCTTTTACAGTTGTTCTATAGTCGTGTTTCAAAACAATCCCTAGAAGATGTTATCTTTTTTGAGAACAATCTGAAAGTAAATACATCTGAAGAAAATAAAGCTAAAACTCTTTGAAAAGCGAGTTGTTGAAACATTGAAGATAAATCGTTGCGAATAGAATTTATACATTAATAAATAATTCTTCTACCTAGTAAAGTTGATATACCTGGCTTACAGAGTATATCAGTTTTTACTGTTTTTAAAAGTTTTATCAGAGTTTACAATAATCCTGCTCATAAAAAAAGGAACGCAGAAGAAATATGAAGGATAACAGAAAAGACTGAACCTATTAATAAATGGTAACAAAACTACTTACTTATGGTTACTCCGAAGAGCATGCAGGACACTAGAGAAGCTCTCTAAAAAGGTAACCAAGCATCAAATTGCCATACAATTTTTAGAAACATATATATATATATATATATATATCTTGCATATATTTCTGATACATCTTGCACCACCTGTAACTGCATTTACCGTTTGGAGTGTACTCGATGTGAAGCTTTTTACGTTGGCTTGGCTTCAACCAAGCTGAGCCTGCGTATGAACAATCACAGGGTGTCCGTTGGTCAGCGCAGAGACTTACCCATAGCTATCCATGCTAATTTCCATGACCTCCGTTTCAATGATTGTTTCAGGGTACAAATCCTCAAACAAGTCCCCAGTCTAATTCTCATGTTACCATTAGAGCTTCCGAAGAGGCATTCATATGCCTCCTTGGGCTCGCTCTCCTCCTCTTAACCTCTACCGTTAATTATTATTATTATTATTTTCTCCCTCATTGTATTATTGTACTATTTATTTTTTTAATTTTAGTTGCATTCTTATTGTTGTCTTCATTATTATTTCATATTATATATTTTTTCTCTTGTTTTATAAATAAATATGGGAGGGATTTCTATTTTCCTCTCCTCCTCTAGGGGGCAGCATTGTAGTGGTTCCACGAGTTACTTATGAAATGGGAAAACAAGACTAACATCTTTCAACCGTAACAAGCGATCTTGACTCTGACGAAGACCGCCTGTTACGGTTGAAAGATCTTAGTTTTGTTTTCCCATTTCATATTGTGGTTTGATCATTGATTGTTATTTCACGTGTTTTATAAAATAGATAAAATTTTTTTAAAAATTTTATCTATAAAATAGATTTTATAAAAGTATTTTTTAAAATAGATGTTAAATAACAAAAATTTTTCCTCTGCTTTGGGTTCAAAAATAAACAACAACCTTTCACCAACAACATAAGAACATATAGCAAGTTATATGTATTGTACATCATCAAACCACAATATGAAATGAAAAAAAAACCAGGATCTTTCAACCGTAACAAGCGGTCTTCGTCAGAGTCAAAAACCCAACTGAAACAGTAGAAGCAGAAAACTTCTGGTGAGGGTATGAGATGAGTATTAGGGAAGAGTGGTATTTTAAAAGGGTGTAAAGGTCAGGAAATGACATGTCAAGAGAGAGATGTTTGAGGAAGAGTACAATAAGAAAGAGGAAAAAAAACTATTCGCTAGCTGTCTATTTTCTTAGAAGAGACTAAGCTGTACCTTTCTACAGAGAAATAGAGAGAGGTATATTCTATTCTTAGAATATACTAATACCTTTATATTATATAAATAATATAATTATTATACTATTTAATTTATATTATAAATTATATTATATAATTTATATTATATTATATTTATACCTCTGCTTCCTTGTTGAAGAGAAGTAAGACTGTTAATAATTGTCCTTGTAAACACTGAGCCAAGTTTGAACAACCCGTTACTAATATTTATAACTAATGTTTTTGAATCCTTGCATTTTTTTATTACCACTGAGGTTAGTATTATTAATATTAGAACTATAATACACCGTCTTACCTCGTGTAACATACTTCCATACTATCGTTCAGAACCTTTTTTTTATTCTTCTTGTAAAGTTAGTTGTAAATTTACGCTCCTACATTAATGAATGGTGTAAATTTCCTTAATGAAGAGTTGAAGATGAGTGACACCCGAAACCGGTTTGAAACCGATTTGTTTTATAGTTCTAATATTAATAATTTTTTTGACTCTGACGAAGACGCTCTTGTTACAGTTGAAAGATCTTATTCTTTTTTTTTTATTTTATATTGTGGTTTGATCATTGATTGTTATTTCACGTGTTTATTGTGGAATCTTGTTATTTCTGTATTGTCCTTTTGACCTGATGGTAGATTCGTGGAGAACAAAGGCTTGTAAAGCCGGCTTTCCAACAAGACACCCCCTGTCACCAGCTGGCTCCTATCGCAGAGCAAATGTTTGACTTTGCCTCCCATCACCTGGCCCCATTCAACTCCTATCTTAAATCCACAAGTCACTCATCTTCCAGCCTTCACACACATGCCCTATTTATGCAAATGTATGCACATTTCATTAACTAGTACACTTGTTCCATGTAAAACATACTTCTAAACCAGTCGTTCAGAACATTTTATCTTTACTTTACTATAAGTAAAGTATAGTGATCGTGAAAAATTTCGATCTTGAGATTTTGACGGAATTACATATGTTTTGAGGTCCCAGAAATGGTTTTATGAAGTTTTTTCAATGATGTCTCTATGAGTGTATGTGTGTGGGTGGGTGAGTATGTATCCATAGTTTGTGGCAAATACAAAATAGGAATATGTTTAAGTTTTAAATTGCAAAATTTGTCATAAATATTCAATATAGAAGGAGGTCAGGTTAAGTATGTAAGAGATTCACTGGCTATGGGAACAAAAGTCATGTTCTTCTGTAAGAGATTGTTTCGTAACACGTTTCATTTTTCTTTGTCTTAACAATATTATTATTACTGTTGTGGTAATATCAAGGATATTATATGTTTCATTGGTGTGATATACAAAAATAAATATATATATTGATAAGTGGATCAATAACTGTACCAGGAATGAAAGACTAATAAACCTCTCCTATTTAAATATTTATATTATACCGAAATGGAACATTATATATTATATACCTAAGAAGTATGATATTATGTTTACTTACAGTAAAGTTGAGTGTAGGCCACTCAAGATTTTTTTTTTATTCTTCTTGTAAAGTTAGTTTTGAATTTACGCCCGTACACTTATGATAGGCGTAAATGTTGACAAAAAAAAACTGTAATAATTTTGAATTTTACTTGATGAAGAGTTAATATAAACTGTAGCTATGAGGTATACTTGATTGCTGTGAAAGCGATGCGGAACTAACAGCAATAGTTAAAAAAAAAATATGATGGGTAATAGGGTATGTTAATGTCGCTTAGTAAGTACTGTTAAGTGGTTAGACCTGCGCGGGCAGAATAGGTGTATATATATATATGAGTGTGCATTACTGGCGGAAGGGGGAAATCGTAAATACTAACTGGTTAGCAAGTCTGCTTCCTGTAAACAACTCGCTTTCTCTCATGCCAGCGGAATCTTATTAGGTTTATCTTTTATTTAGCAAAAAACACACTCACACACCTTTATAATGTGTCGACAGTTTGACTTTCACAAGGTCGTAAACACGTGTAATTTGTCTTTGGATTCCTTTTATAGGATACGAGTTATGGCTAGTGGTATTGATGTTGAGATAGGGAGAAAAAGAAACTGAGAATAGAAGAAGTAGATTAATGAATAGAGAGAGAGAGAGAGAGAGATAATGAGAGAGTTAGTGAAGGAGAGAGAGAGAGAGAGAGAGAGAGAGAGAGAGAGAGAGAGAGAGAGAAGAGAGAGAGAGAGAGAAATAAATAAAGAGAGAGTGAGAGAAGGAGAGAGAGAGAGAGAAATAAAGATAGAAGGAGAGAGAGAGAGAGAGATAAAGAGAGAGTGAGTGAAAGAGAGAGAGAAATAATGAGAGAGTTAGTGAAGGAGAGAGAGTGAGTGAAGGAGAGAGAGAGAGAGAGAAATAAAGAGAGAGTGAGAGAAGGAGAGAGAGAGCGAGAGAGAGGTAATGAGATAGTGAGTGAGGGAGAGAGAGAGAGAGATAAAGAGAATGTGAGTGGAGCAGAGAGAGAGGGAGAGGTAATGAGAGAGTAATGAAGGAGAGAGAGAGAGAGATAGATAAAGAGGAGTGAGAGAAGGAGAGAGAGAGAGATAAAGAGAGAGTGAGTGAAGGAGAAAGAGAGAGATAATGAGAGAGTTAGTGAAGGAGAGAGAGTGAGTGAAGGAGAGAGAGAGAGAGATAAAGAGAGAGTGAGAGAGAGAGAGAGAGAGATAAAGAGAATGTGAGTGGAGCAGAGAGAGAGAGAGGTAATGAGAGAGTAGTGAAGGAGAGAGAGAGAAAGAGAGAGAGAGAGATAAAGAGGAGTGAGAGAAGGAGAGAGAGAGAGATAAAGAGAGAGTGAGTGAAGGAGTGAGAGAGATAATGAGAGAGTTAGTGAAGGAGAGAGAGAGATAAAGAGAATGTGAGTGGAACAGAGAAAGAGAGTAATGAGAGAGTGAGCGGAGGAGAGAGATATATAAAAAGAGAATGTGTTTGAAATAGAGCAGCCATATGTTTGAATGTTGGTCAGTCCGGCGCTCCAAAGGACTTAAAGCTAAAGATTTCCGGTCCATGTGAATTAGAGTACCTTTAAGAACAAACCATTCTAAAAATATAACGAATTGCAGCGTTGTCCCTCTGTTTATTTGTCATAAAGGTCCTCCTAAGGCCTTTAGACCCCCCCCCCCCATTCCTTTTAGATTTCAAAAAGGCATTGCCTTTTAGTAAAAGTGGCATTTGCCGCGTGTTGACATTTTGATTAGGATCTCAGTGATGCAGATGTTTCCACTGAGTGATTTACATTTTTTTTTCTCTTCACCTTAAAATCTAATATGATTCATAAGCCAGAAGAGAGAGAATAAGGCAAAACAAAAATGAAAAGCCAAAAGATGGGAGAGAACGAGAGTGGCCGAATAGAGGAGATATAATAAGGCAGAAGAGAGAGAATAAGGCAGAAAATGGGGGAGAGCGAGAGTAACTGAGTAGAGGAAAAATGGATGAACAGTGAGAAGAGGAGATCGATGGAGGTAGAGAGAGTGTGGGCGATAGGGAGAAAGAGTGGGAGGGATAGATAATGACAGGGAGTGAGACTAAGTGGTGAGGTAGAGAAAGAATTAAAGGGTATGTTTATGAATTAAAGAATTTCTTTTATGTTTATAATGTATTCATGTTTGACCGTGTTTCTTATAATGGGTGGAACGGGAGCCAGATAATAAAGTATAACGAGTGCTCCGGAGTCAGATGGGAGTTGAGTTGGCTGGCTCCGAAAGGCTGGTAGCAGGGGTGTCTTGCTGAGTCAAGGCCGTGCCTAATGCATTCTCCACACCGACTAGGCTCAAAACAAAAGCCCGTGTTGCATCACTGGCTAACTTCCGACCACCCATGGTGGACTCCTCACTAAACAGTTAGCCGTTTATAGACAACCAGGCTTTGCAATCAACTCCCATCCAGCTGCCTGCCTATCAATCAGGGCTTTCAGCTTTCTTATTCGTATCTTTCACTTTGCCTCTTCTTACATGGTAGTTGAGTCTCCGCAGAACAACCCCCATCACATGTTTCTTATTTACTCCATACATGCTAACTAATATGATTTGGTATTATAGACTCACGACCCACGTGCATACATGGTTATGGTCAATAAACACACACAGTCTGAAATAGTATAGAAGTAAGGTCAGGGATCATCATTGATATAATACTTTAAAAACAGAAAAAAACGAATGAAAACAAATCACTATGACTCACTTGCAAAATTTTAGCCCTTTCAGCCCTGTAATGGTGATTGTTAGGAGAGGATGGGGCTACAGGAGAAGACTTATGGTCCACTGCAGGGTTTTCAAGAATGTAGACCGAAATATATCACAACTGTATATATATATTTATGAATTAAATACCACAATAAACAAATACATATTAATTAAAATGCTCTAAGGCTTTTCGTTACAACATTATCAGAGAACTAAATGAAAGAGAGATATTTCATTTAGCTCTCTGATGATGTTGTAACGAAAGGCCTTAGAGCATTTTAATTAACACAGAAAGACACTACAGAACTCACTTCGATATTTCGACATCCGTCGTCATGGGGAAGAAGTGCGAAGTACTCGCGTTGAGAAGCAAACTGCTACTCATATATACATGAGCTATATATACGGAGCTACACACATACGTTATATATATATATATATATATATATATATATATATATGTGAATTTTGGTAGTAGTCCTTCTTTTAAGCATATATTATTAAAAACATAACCATGACAGAAACTTGCTTCTTTATAAGTTTCTCTATATTCCCCAATAAGGATATCGTTGTTGTATCTAAACTATATAACAAACTTTCTACACAGTTAACAGTCAACACGTTTCAACTCTTTCATAGAGCCATCTTCAGGACGAAAATGATTCTCAATCGACAAGGAAAAAGCAATTGAGAATCATTCTCGTCCTGAAGATGGCTCTATGAAAGAGTTGAAACATGTTGACCGTTAACTGTGTAGGAAGTTTGTTATATAGTTCAGATATAACAACGATATCCTTATTTAGGGAGATAGAGAAACTTATAATGAAGCAAGTTTCTGCCAACCATGGTTATGTTTTTTAATAATATAAAAACGGCGGTGGATCGCTTTTGTGGACACGAACTCCACATTAGCTGTACCACAACCATGAGGTGCATCCGAAACCATTAAAAAATCCATCAATTCCGGTGAAGCATTGAGGAGGATATATTACATAGGAGCTAAACAAAACAAAATTACTACTTATGTAATAAGAGTACTGCAAGGCAAAATCTAAGATATCTCCTGACTTTGAAAGTTAGGAAATTAACTGGGGATATTTGAGACTTTTTTTTTTTATTTATGAATCTTACTTTAAATTGAAGTTGTTCATACATTGTATAATTAACACTATAAAATTATAATACCATAATATAAAAATTATTAACGTCAGAGAAAAGAGACAAACATGATTCTCAAAATTTCGACAACATGCTGTCATCAGCATGTAATATATAAAGTAAGATTCATAAATAAAAAAAAACGAAGTCTCAAATATCCCCAGTTAATTTACTGACTTCAAAGTCAGGAGATATCTTAGATTTTGCCTTGCAGTACTCTTATTACATAAGTAGTAATTTTGTTTTGTTTAGCTCCTATCTAATATATCCTGCTCAATGCTTTACCGGAATTGATGGCTCTTTTAATGGTTTCGGATGCACCTCATGGTTGTGGTGCAGCTAATGTGGAGTTCGTGTTCAGTTTTGGACCCATTACTCTTAATGGTCCGTGGAGAAAAGATCGCCCGCCACTAATGAAGACTTCTCTTCCATAAAACTGAAATACTCTCTCTCTCTGTCTCACAACCTTCCGTCGAATTAGAAAACTTTTCTTTTAGTTTTGGTTCATTGACACCTACATAGTTATGGTCCTTCCTTTTCTCTCTCTCTCTTCTCTCTCTCTCTCTCTCTCTCTCTCTCTCTCTCTATCTATCTATCTATCTATCTATCTATCTATCTATTTATCTATTTATTTCTATCTATCTATCTATCTATCTGTCTTCCGCCTCTGTCTGTTTCTAGTCTCTAGTATATATTTATTTGTACATTTGTACATAGTGTATATTTGTGTATTTGTACATAGGAATATATGTAATCTTCCTGATATATGTTATACTTTTATATAATACCTAATTAAATGAATGAACTTTTAAATAAAAACGAATTAAAACTAAGGAAGCACACAGATAGACAAAGGACTGACTCACTTCTATTTTGATGTATGTATTAGTCGGCGCCCTGTCTTCCTGCGGGCTTCTTCGCCTCCTGATGGCGACGATCGTCGAAATATAGAAGTGAGTTATTCCTTTGTCTATCTGTGTGCTGTCTTCTTTTTAAGGAGTTTATATATATATATATATATATATATATATATATATATATATATATATATATCGTTGAAATGCTGACCAATAGGAGAGTAGAGTTAGCAGGTCCATGCGTGCGGTCCCAGTTTCCCGCTGCCCAGCGAAGCCTCCGTCATTCCGCCAATGTGTATAGAGGTTGCCCAGTCTCTCTGTGATACAAGATTATTGGCAGAAAACATAAGCCTCACTTTGCAGTGAACTTCTGTTCTCTTTCTATTTTTGATTTTTGTGGTGGTTGGGTGTTGGTTTTCTCTATTGTCTGGTACTGATATTGATTTTATTTTAATTGATTCTCTCATTTAACTTCTATGAAAAGCAGCCTTTGTCCATGTCAATAGGGAGTAGAGGTTGCACCGAGGGACCCCTGATTTCACAGAGGGACTGTACATAACCATTGGCGGAATAACGAAGGCTTCGTTAGGCAGCGGGTAACTGGGACCGCACGCATGGACCTACTAACTCTACTCTCCTATTGGTTACCATTTCGAACGAATCATATTTCTTTTCCTGGACAACTCATGGAAAATATATATATATCTTTTATCCTTCATTTACTTTAATATTCTTAATCTATTTATTCTCTATTAGTCCAGTTATACCGTTGACCTTTCAACTCTTTTATTCTAACCGCTTGTTTCTTGTTCATTATTGACCTTTGACCTTCTCTTTATATTAACCTGTACTATCCTTTTAATCTATTTATAGCAATGACTAAGCATGAGTCATCGATTTTAATTTAACATGTCACTTAGCCAACTCTGTCATGTCACTTTTCCAGTTGAACCCTGTTAGCAGGAGGTTAGTTCGTAGGATCGAATCTCTCAGTCTTAAGATCGTGAATGCCGAGACTGCGGTTAATTTTAATGATACCTGTTTAAAAGAGGATCTGCTGCCTATTTATACCAATATATATATATATATATATATATATATATATGATCAAACCACAAAAAGATATGGGAAAACAAGACTAAGATCTTTCAACCGTAACAAGCGGTCTTCGTCAGAGTCAAAAATTTCTTTTTGCATTTCTTTTTGTGGTTTGATCATTGATTTTTATTTCACGTGTTTATGTGAAATCTTTATATATATATATATATATATATATATATATATATACAATTAAAAGAAACGGTCCAGCGGACTTTTTTAAAATAAAATAAATTCAAAACGAAGGAAACACACAGAAAGACACAGACATAACTCACATCGATGTGAGTTATATCTGTGTCTTTCTGTGTGTTTCCTTCGTTTTGAATTTGCCCTGTCTTCCTGCGGGACTCTTCGCTCTTCCCTCTTCGCACCTCCTGATGACGACGATGGTCGAAATATATCGATGTGAGTTATGTCCGTGTCTTTCTGTGTGTTTCCTTCGTTTTGAATTTATTTTATTTTATATATATATATAAGAGTAACACACTTCTATATTTCGACCATCATCGTCATCAGGAGGCGAAGAAACCTGCAGGAAGGCGTAGAGTCAACTTCAGAGGTGCAAGCTCTCAAAAACACACGTACAAAAAAAGCCACTAATGTACTTGTTAATATCCATTTTTATTCTTCTCTCCCCAAAAAAAATGTTGAAACACCTGTTTTTAGACATATGTATGAGTGTATATGTGTCTGAATGCAAAACCACTTGTGATGACGGTTTAATCAGGAAATTATTCAAAGAGGAGAAAGCAGTAACAAATGCCAAGTGTGTTTGATTCCATTTACGATTGTTCAAAGATTTTTAGTGCAACTGACATTGACAAGTATGTATTTATTACGACTTGCAAATGGGATGTTGGGAGTAAAATCCACACAATTCGCAATATTATTTTAAAACAGGATATATTTTGAGTAGTAATTTAGTCAATTGATAAAAATAGACTTATTTAACTTCCTGAACAAATAAATTACTGAGAATCATGCAAGAAGGAGTTTGTAGATATTAAACATGCTGAAGATTGGAATACATTTCAAGGTCGCACTAATTGCGTAATAAATGTGTTAATTTTGCCATGTTTAAATGATGACATTTTCCTTTGACTAAAGAGTTTTAAATGTTAGGATAACAGACTGCCAGTCAGACCACTAAGCTGCCGTTATGCAATATCACATCAATTTTAACTAGTCAAGAAATAAACTACCTGCTGAGTATAGCTCCTAAGATCTAACCCTTGACTATCATATCAATTCTGACTCTTCAAGAAATAAATTACGAGTCTGGCTCCTAAGATCTCACCCTTGACTATCATATGAATTCTGACTCTTAAAGAAATAAATTACCTCCTGATTCTGGCTCCTAAGATCTCACCCTTGACTATCATATCAATTCTGACTCTTCAAGAAATAAATTACGAGTCTGGCTCCTAAGATCTCACCCTTGACTATCATATGAATTCTGACTCTTCAAGAAATAAATTACCTCCTGATTCTGGCTCCTAAGATCTCACCCTTGACTATCATATCAATTCTGACTCTTCAAGAAATAAATTACCTCCTGATTCTGGCTCCTAAGATCTCACCCTTGACTATCATATCAATTCTGACTTTTCTAGAAATACATTTCTATGACTCTGCTTCTACAAGCATGCTTTTGTTTCTTTTAACCTACTTTTTTTTTTAGCAATTCATTCACTTCGCTTTCTTTCACAAATTCATAAAACAATCGGTGAGACTATGATACCAATCTAAAGCAGGTTGTTGCTGCACATCCTCCCGATGATTGGTCACACTTATCTAATTAAGAATAAAAATCCGTGGGAGCTGAGATGTGAATCTGGATTTCTCTTGACTCTCACAAGCCTGGGACATAGGGAGTCTTCCTTTTAATAGAGCCAGCCAGCTGTCTCCACCGGATGGAAAGCCCCACAGTAGTCCTCAACCGACTTTGCTTTAATTAAACTTATTACAGACTTGTGTAGTCCGAATATTACCTCATTTATTCAAAGAGTCACTTCAATGATTTAAAAGGAATAAACTAGAATCTATAAACTTATAAAGCTCTAAGGACCTATCTTGTTTCGTTGTTTGTTCGTTTGTATTGTTTTCTTGCCACCGAGCATTGTATGAACTAAATAAATAATAAATTGTATGAGGACTTTGTGGGAATCAAACTCACGACCTTAACATTACAGTTTCAACACGCAATGCTGTGGAACAAATGAACCTTTTTACAAGAGGCTTCCAAAACCTGATATAAATAACGTCTTATATTCTACAAAAACTAGAATTTTGTTTTGGAGTAATGAATCAGCTGCCCTACTTGTCGGATTTGTTTGCATTTATTTATTAGACAAGTGAAAAAAAATGTTATTTAGAGGTTTATTGGGACCAGGTTACCTCTAAGGTTAACATAATCGCTTCAGGGCTGTTAGTCCTGGGTTCGATTCCCACCTGTCCCTCGATTTATTCACGCGGGAAGTGAGTAAATCTGAGTACGTCGTTCCTCGGAGAGGAATTTAAGCTGTCATATTATATGTTCAAGTGCTTGTCTTAGAGAAAGAGTAACAGACTTTAATTGAGGAAACTGGTACGAAAACTCTAGAAATTTTAGTAAGCATGGCATCGATGAATGAATAATAATCAAAATAACATTCGATATAATGGATGGATTAATTTACCACAGTCTATGGTAAATTAATCCATCCATTATATCATCTCTTATTTTATTTATTATTCATATATATATATATATAGGATCAAACCACAATATGAAATGGGAAAACAAGACTAAGATCTTTCAACCGTAAGAGGCGGTCTTCGTCAGAGTCAAAAACCCAACTCATTGATTGTGGTTTGATCATTGATTGTTATTTCACGTGTTTCTGTGAAATCTTTTTATCGATTATAAGTATCGACCGTGAAATAGAAACAAAATTAAAGTTAATCAGGACTCTATCACTTTTTAAGGTTTTAATATTAAACTTCCGTTGCCAACGTTTCGGCATTAATGAAAACCGAAACGTTGGCAATGAGAGTTTAATTTAAAGCTGATGAACTGACTGAGTCCTGATAAACTTTAATTTTATATTTATATTCCCATAAGGGGTTCTTGAGAATGTTGGTCATAAAACACAACTCCTGATTATAAGCCGACGTTTCACCAAAAGTTGTTTGGCATTTTCAAGGCTAAAAAACAATTTATTAACGACATAAGTAAAGCAAGATAAATACATCACCGGACATCACCCAACAGAAATCAAACAACACAAACAAAAATTTTGTAACAAGAGAACCACAAAGGATCATAAAATACCTAGTGTTATTATTATTATTTAAAAACAGACATTTGTTGTTTAAACCTAATTACTTGTTATTAATTATTCAGAACATCAAATGAACAATGTCTGTTTTTAAATAATAATAATAACACTAGGTATTTTATGATCCTTTGTGGTTCTCTTGTTACAAAATTTTTGTTTGTGTTGTTTGATTTCTGTTGGGTGATGTCCGGTGATGTATTTATCTTGCTTTACTTATGTCGTTAATAAATTGTTTTTTAGCCTTGAAAATGCCAAATAACTTTTGGCGAAACGTCGGCTTATAATCAGGAGTTGTGTTTTATGACGAAAATCCTCAAGAACCCCTTGTGTGAATTTGAAATATCAGTGGTCGAGAAGCTATATCAATATTTATATTTAGTTCAATATAGAAAAAGAAACATAGAGAAATCAAAAGAACATGTAAGTGTGTTCTAACCAAGCGCACTGGTCCAGAGACGTTTGGAGACGCTAATATTGAACTATATGTGTCCGTTTTGGATCGTATTTCCAACGAAAAAATATTTATATTTATATATATGTGCAATAAAATTGTGTTATTGAGTGGGCGGTGGGGATTGGCATGGCTGTGAGAGGAACTCATTGGGAAATGTTTGGGTTTTTATGGCCAGTCAACCTTGAGGGTTGTCGACCTCTTGATTTAAGAGAATGAGGGGGCATTGGGCTTAGCGATATGGGACAGGCTGGGGACGTGAAATGCTTTCTACCGGAATGCCCAATGCATACTGTTTGACCTACATTCTCACCCGCGTCGCATAACGTCTCCCTCAACGCAGTCGCGTCCTACCTACCCACCTCGCTCCTCATAAAGGAACAGTGGCGAACAAAGGAGGGGGGGTGATCCACCCCGGGCGGCTTTTTGAGGGGGTAAAAATAGAAAAAAAAAAACGCTAACAAACAACCTGAAAGTTTATAACAAACTAACAAACGTGCCCGTCTTTGACTGATATTTTCCAAAAAATTCGAAGTTTTTACATGGTATTTCAAAATATTATTAGAAAAATTATAGAATAGGAAAAAATATGTTTATTAGCACCGTGTTAAGTAAGTGCCTCTGTATACACCACATTAGCTGTCTATCCTTCAGGTGCATGGAAGAACACGGAGTTGGAACCTCTAACTCTTATAAAAGAGGAATTTTCAATCCTTTCAAAGCTTATATTTTAAGTTAGACATACGCAAATCGACTGTCAAAGTTTCAGCTTGCTATTGCCTTATGTTAGCCGAGTTTACTTGTGACAAAATTTTGCGGACCAACCGATAGGCAGAAATTTTTCTAAGCGTGGATTTTGTTTCTCCAATGTATGAAACGTAAGAATAACTTGAAATGAGTCAGGTCTAAGCAATGTACGGACAAAACCTTTCCTTTAGTTATATAAATGAGCTTTTAAGGTCGTCATTGTTTTTATGTCAATAATTCTGTTTTTAAACGGATTTTTCAATTATAATATTTGCAAATTGTAAATAAATTTATTGTAATTCGTTGAAAACTAGTTTTTTTAAAGGGATTAAAAGTTTATTATATTTGTTTAGAGTAGTCAGTTAAATTAATTTAACAATTGTTTTTATGATTTCAATTATACTTTTCTAAATCTTATGACTACCCCGGGTAGCAAAAATGGTTTCTACGTCATTGCAAGAGAAGCCTGACACAAAGTCGTAAAGACCTGGTCAATCCACCCCCATACCTATATAACTTACTGTAAAAAAAGAAACTCACCCTCCTTAAAACTCTACCCTCGCCTATCAACACCTTCAGGTCGCCTTGATTAGGTCAAATAGAAACTAGACAGTCACTAGTCATTCAAGGCATGAATGAGTTTCAAAATATATGTTTGCTTTATAAAAGAAAAGTATTTTGTTTATTTTATGTTTAAATACAATAGCGGGTGATGACGTCAGCCGTTTACCGGCTTTTTGTTTTGATCGGTGATTCTACCGATTCTAAATTGGAAGTCCTAAATATTTGCCTAACTCAAGTGCATTTCGAGTAGGCATCTTTAACGAGTACCTGATATCGTACAGGCTCATGACATCGATGGCTTACCGTCCTCTCCGAGGGACGACGTACTCAGATTTATTCACCTCTCGTGTGAATAAATCGAGGGCCAGGTGGGGATCGAACCCCGGACTACCAGCCGAGAGGAGATGACGTAAACCACTGAGCTAACCTTTCCACCCAAGGAAAGTATAATATAGACAAATATATAAAACAGACAAAGGAAACTGTCTGGAACTATCCTTCAAATGTGCGATAGAAACTGGTATTCAGATACATTCAAAATCTATGAAAGAGTGCTAAAGAACATTATAAATAACTGTAAAAGGTGCAAAAACGCTGATGATAGCGTTTCTGTGATTACATATTATTAAAACCATACAATCATCAGTCTTTATCACCAATAACAACCTCAGCAAAAATTCTTTATTGAAAAATAAAACTAGTCTAAAGTATGAGTACAAATATAATTAGGGGAACTATCCTGAGAGGGCCAGTAGCTTAGTGGTTAACTTACTCGCCTCTCAAGTGGTAGGTCTGGGGTTCGATTTCCACGATTTCGTTCGATTTATTCACGTGGGAGGTGAACAATTTGAGCACGCATATTTCTCAACAAAAACCGCAGAAGGCCGCTGGTTCCCCAAGCCTGGTTTACCCTAACATCTCTCTCCTGTCCATTGAGTCTGTTCCTGCACTTTACACCCTTTTAAAATACCACTCTTTCCTCCCACTCCTCTCAATCCCTCACCAAGATGTTTCTGCTTTTAGTGTTTCAGTTGGGTTTTTGACTCTTCCAAAGACCGCCTGTTACGGTTGAAAGATCTCAGTTTGTTTTTTCTCATTTTTACCGTGGTTTGGACGTTTATTCTTATTTCACGTGTTTGTTGTCAAATCTTGTTACATATAACTGTGTATACATACCTGTATCTAAATTCCTAGTGAAGTTGTGGTAACACCGGACAGACTGCTGCAACAACAACATTATTATCTTTGATTATAGTTTTTATTTCTAACTTCCATATTATGACGTCACAAAAACAAGGTATCCTTGAAATGATTTTCCAGCCTCGTAATCGGTTCTTTTATTATTTCTTTTTTTCTTTTAAGAACCCATGTTGCAATTCACATATATAAGTTGTCTTGTTTGTTTTTAATGGTAAGTCATTTATTGTAGATTATTCATTGTCGCTGTATATATTTTAGATATACTTATTTTAATTTAACTGCATGTTTGAATGACCTTGAACTTCAGACAGGCTTTAAGTTAGTAACAAAATCACTTCCTTATGAGGAGAAATGTATTTGGTTGGAGGTGGTTAGGGCATGGGGCACTGAAGCTGCTGTATCTGCAAACGTTAATGTCGTGACCTTGGGGCCAGTTAAGTCATCTTACTTCACTTCCCTGAACAAACACCACTGACTAACTGCTTGGCTTAAAATAGTATTAAAACCTCCGTCACTTAATTATTATCAGCTTCGGATATCAGTCATATGAATTTTTTATTTCAATTTACAGATTTTCTTTGTTCTATATATTCTTGATGGTGTATATAACTTGAATTGATGTTTTATTTATTTATGTAATAAAATAACAAGATTTCACATAAAACCGTGAAATAACAATCAAAGATCAAGCTACAATATGAAATGAAAAAAAAAAAAAGACTAAGATCTTTCAACCGTAACAAGCGGTCTTCGTAAGAGTCGAAAACCCAATATAGACTAAACATCTACTAGACTAAATGATCAGTTGGGTTTTTGACTCTGACGTAGACCATTTGTTGTGGTTGAAAGATCTTAGTCTTTTTTCCCTTTGCATATTGTTTTGATCTTTCATTGGTAATAAAATAAATGCATTTTTTTTACTTTTAATTTTTTTTTTTTTGGTTTGCCAGATATACTTACTGTGTATATATCATGAATCATGTTAAGAATACTATATCAAAAGGTTGGGACGATATAAGAATCTTTGTTTTCATGGTTTAATAACAAGAAACAGCAATAATAGTTATTCCTGTCCATCACTGTTACTATAACATCTTAAGATTGAGTGATACAAAGAGTCACGAGTCGTCCAGTTTCTTATAAAGTCTCATATCCATTTCAAAATGTTATTAAAACTTTACAAGTTTTTTACTGGTAATGAACAGATTTCCTTTAACAACATGCAAGTAAAAACAGTACAATAGTAATTAAGATGAGCAGGTGGTTATAACAAGTGTCTAGTTAGAGTGATTGTGTCTGCATGGTTGTGGCGGATGAAGACCTTGTGTCAAGTGATTTATACAGAGATGTCAGTGGATATGAAGCAAGGTGTCAGCAGTTGAATGGAATCTGACAGTCATCCCAAGTCCAAGCAGCCTAAACCCAAGAGGTGAGTTTCAATTCATGACTCGCTTAGTCAACACAAACTGCACAAATATTGAAACTTTTTACTAAAAGAAGTGTTTTTTTATCTCCTGTCGGATCCCCAATGTTATCAATTCGCTGTAATGGAGTCAAATATCGGGTAACTAACTATGTTATCAAATTTCGATTGTTGCCAATTTTCGGTTATTCTCATTTAATCGTGGAGTTTGATTTCATGTAAGGATTGAATGCACGTTTAAATTGGCAGAACGAAGCGAGGCAACCGCCCTAACTTCCGCGCTTGTTGGGGCTCTGCGGTTTGACCTTGGACAAATGACCTGTTCACTGGTTAATCTGTCATGCCGGCGGCAGTTCAGATTAACAGTTGCTGCAACTGTCATTCCTGCAAATCGACAGACCCTTTCTCTTATATTATATACACTATAATATATATTATATTATATATATATATATATTCACGCTCCGTTCTTCGACGTGGGGAGATCTCTCACACTTCGTCCTCTCGTCTAGTCTACTCCTGAAGACGGACAACAGTTCGAAATATTGAAGTCTGTAAGTGTTCTTTTTATTCTTTTTTCTGTGTCGTGCTTTGTGTAATTTAAAGTGATATATATATATATATGTATATAAAACTTGAAATGGTCCAACAGGACTACTAGTTCACACAAGAAAGAGAAAAACAAATAAAGACACACAAAAGACTTACAACGATTTTTCGACAGTCGTCGTCATCGGGCAGAAGTAGTCTCTTTGAGTAGCTGAAGCTAACTTTTATTTGTTTTTCTCTTTCCTGTATGATATATATATATATATATATATATATATAAAAAGATTTCACATAAACACGTGAAACAACAATCAATGATCAAACCACAATAAGAAATGGGAAAACAAGACTAAGATCTTTCAACCGTAACAAGCGGTCTTCGTCAGAGTCAAAAACCCAACTGAGTCAGTTGGGTTTTTGACTCTGACGAAGACCGCTTGTTACGGTTGAAAGATATATATATATATATATATATCAATGATCAAACCACAATAAGAAATGGGAAAACAAGACTAAGATCTTTCAACCGTAACGGTCTTCGTCAGAGTCAAAAACCCACCTGTCATTGATTGTTATTTCACGTGTTTATGTGAAATCTTTTTATATGTATATATGTACGTATGACAGTAAACTATAGGTACATAGAAAATGACGAACAGTGTGTTAGTCCCTTTACTCTGTATCTATAGGTTACTGTAAAACCTTTGTTGTCCTTTGCGGATCATTTTCTTGCTGATAATATCTGTATATGGTTCAATGTACATAAAGGAACATAGAGACAGTAAAAGCAGGTCTTTCTCGAAGACCTCGAATTGTCCGTAATGAACGGTGCTACCTGTAGTCTACTCCTTATCTCCAATTATTTGTTGTAACAGCAATAATTTAGTTCAGTGCATTTTCTAGGAGAGAATTTTTTTCCTAAATCTGTGAGTCTCAAGTGCCCTACGATGTCAATACTCGTTAAACATCCCTATTTTGATTAGTTTAGGTTAGTTTGAAGTGACAGTCTCAAAAGAAAACACACATATAATCAAAGATTGGGTCTTTGTGATACCTCACAATGAACATTCTACATTGGGAGTCCTACATTTAGAAAAGGGATCTTTAAGAAGTACTTGATATCGTACAGGCTCAGGTCAGAAGTCTCAACATCCTTTCTGAGGGACGACATACTCAGAATAAATACCTAATTCTGTAATAAATACCTAATTGATTTAAATACCTAATACGTAGGCATTTAACCCCGGATGTGGTAGTCCAAAGACGAGCACTCGGTCCCTGGGCAACTTGGACCTCCGTATTTAAAGTTAAAGAAAGTAAATTTTGGACTTACGATGTAAAATCAACCTGTTTTGTGGTTCACCCATTACGAACATTAGTGTAACTTAACAAATGTACCATACTTTCTATCCCTAGAAAACAACAAGAAAGGTGAAAATCTATAAGTGCTGGTGTCAAAAACAAACAGGCAATGAATTCTTTACATTGATTCACTGTCCATGAGTTTTTCGTGTAAGTTGTCTTTAAGTAGATATTGGATGAACAAGTTGCGGCTTTCTCCTGAGGGTTGCTCCAATCAACTGGGCCTTTAGTGGTTTCCTTAATTGTACTAAGTTTAGTCTAGACGAAAGACAAGTCGAGATAAGTGCTGGCTGTTGGATTGGGTTTCTAGTCACCTTGGCCACCACGAGGGGGGACTGGTCGGGTTTCAACCCGGATGTGGTGGGTCAAGTAACCTGCCCACTAATCAGCAGCCCCGTCTTTGCAGATCTGGTAACAGATAGCAGCTTTCAATGTCTCTCCTCTGCTTATATGACGCGACCTTCCTCTCCTCTCAGAAAGACATTTCTACAAAACAGATATAATAGAGAATTGATTAAGCACCAGCGCTTATAGCTGTGCTGTACAAACTAATTGCCCTTTGATTGACCAAACTCAAGCACATTGCAGCTTCGATTGCTGACACTCGGTAATGTAACTCATCCAAAGTTCAAATAACAACCCAAATAGATATAAGCCACACGTTCAGCCTTTTTAATTAACCCATAAGATGTTAAACGTTTATAAAAGTGGTTTTTTTTTAAAAAAAAAAGAAAAAGATGTTTATATATCTCTATATATCCAATGAACAACCCGCAATATGAAATGGGAAAAAAAGACTACTTTGTGTAAAAAAAACCACTTCATATTGTGGTTTGATCATTGATTGTTATTTCACATGTTTACGAAATCTTGTTATTTATGTATATCTATGGAGGATCTCCTGCCGTTGTGTTTCCGGCGTTCTTCCTCTCCCACTCTCTTTTCTCCTGAAGACGGAATATCCAAAAATTTGAGTTAGTAAGTGTCTCTTTCTCTGTGTGTTACTATTCTTATGTTTTAAATTCTATATATGTATATAGTATACCCAGTTGACATTAGCAGAGGTGATTCAGCTATTGATGAAATTAGGAGGATCAATATATTTATAGATAGATAGGTAGCCCTTAAACGAAATCAGTAGGACCACCCTTTCTATAGTTATTGCAAGCACTTTGTAGTGACTGTCGTAGATTAAGATATACTCGTATTTCTGTTGTTTTCTTTCTTGTTGGCTTACCAAAACCCTTGATATTGCATTCTCAACGCAACATCCAAAAAAACTTCTACTTCATCCACCTCTATGTTTTTGCTTCTGTCATTTTTCCCCGATTTTTTTATTTCTTTGATTATTAACTAAATACTTATTAAGTATTATTAAGTTATTAAGTATTATTAACTAAATACTTATTTCTCATAACGTATTAATACTCCATCCTCGCCTCTCCAAGGATAAGATAATATAAATCATCCACTACTTGTGCAATTTGTTACAGTGTGGAAGTCATTATCGGGAATTTCAAAAAGTCCTTCCTAGGCTCCTGTGTCTAATAACACCCTCAACAGTAAAGACGTAAACCTGAATAAGAGCACTAAGTGATTGAAACGCGTTGTTAGTTTTAACATAAAGCTCGCTTGTGTGAACATGTAACCTTAGTTGAAATTCCCCATCATAATATAAAGCATGGCTAGTCGTGAATGATGCAGGGGCTGGTGCAGCGTTGAAGTAAGTGTAACAGCGCGTCTGCACTGTAATCCCCTTTCCGCGCGGCAAGTCGTTGACACCTAGAAAGGGTGTGTGCCTCCACAGCGGATGACTCTTCACGCATGGCCACCCTCTCCCCTAGTAACACAGATCACATCCCAACTGGCGCTGCCTATATTCATTTAATAACTATTTTTAATTAAGATAAGAAAAATTAACCTTCAGACATCATAAAAAACATCACAAAGTCGTTATATAACTAAAATGCGCTCAAACTTAAGGCTTAGGAAGCTAGTTAGTTATTAAAAAATAGCCGGTTACCGCGGTAATGTGATATGCACGGAAAGTAGAAGAAAAATAGAGAAGGTAGTATTAGGAATGAAATTCTATTGTACTAGCGGACCAACTCTAGGATGGGGAGGGGGTGGGAGGAATTAACAATATTTATAACTACATAGGCGATCGGCTGACATATACAGCCTAGTCGTTTTTGGACTACATACGATACGACTAAGACAGTATGTCTTTCAAATAACATAGAGTTTGCAGTTTAGGACTACCGTATGACTTAGCCACTTGGTTCGTTTTCATGACCTATGTAGTATACATTATAGGACATCCATACGACTTCGAGACTTGAGTCGTTCAACTGACATATGCAGTCTGCAGTTTAGGACTACCATACGAATTGGACACTTCGGTTGTTTTCATGACCTATCGAGTATGCATAATGTGTGGCTGAACTTCCTGGTATGATTACCTGCCCTACTCCGAAACAATGACAGTGAGTAATGTATGAACTCCGAAACTTTGGTTCTAATAATAAAGGCAGTAACTGAAAAAGCGCTGCAGACCATACGATTTAAATCTTGAATTCAGAAAGAGCTCAACTTAACAGGGGTCTGTGATTAGAAGGATGCTGAAGGGAAGACACGCGGAAGGAGTGGTTTACCCACGAGTAGGCGTGCCTCTCGACTACACTGGTCACTTCTATTTCAACTTGATTTAAACCAAACCAAAGTAGTTTTTTTCCCTTTTTCTTCACCTACTTTTTGCCTTAGGCACATACTTGCGTAACCGTTGTCAGACACCAGCAATCGCCTTTCCATTCCTTTAAATTGGCCCTGACACGCTATCTGTGCTCTTTATTAACCTAACAACACGCTCTTTTCTCACTGCCTTTTGGTTTCATGTAAGAACAAATGACCTTAGTGTCATAATCTCTCATCCTCAGATCTTTTCGTTTCATATAAGAAAAATTACTTTAGTGTCATAATCTCTCATCCTCAGATCTTTTGGTTTCATGTAAGAACAAATGACCTTAGTGTCATAATCAATCATCCTCAGATCTTTTGGTTTCATGTAAGAACAAATGACCTTAGTGTCATAATCAATCATCCTCAGATCTTTTGGTTTCATGTAAGAACAAATGACCTTAGTGTCATAATCAATCATCCTCAGATCTTTTGGTTTCATGTAAGAACAAATGACCTTAGTGTCATAATCAATCATCCTCAGATCTTTTGGTTTCATGTAAGAACAAATGACCTTAGTGTCATAATCAATCATCCTCAGATCTTTTCGTTACATTACAAGTTCCTCTATCTTCACATAGATTTTCCTATTTCTCACTGCCTCCTTTTTTTTTAAGTCTTATTTTATTTTATAATATCACGGATCAAACATGATTATCTCACTATTCACTAAATTGATTTTGGATATCTTTTAAATTTATTTTTATGAAAATTTGATTGCTTTTTGTAAAAGATACTATGTGACAGGAAATATTGAATTAACGATTTAATAGGACAAAATAATTAAAATTTAATGCAAGAAAAAGTTATAGTCTTTGAAAATGTTAATCTTCGTTTTGGTGAACTATGGCGAATGTTGTTTTATAAAAGTTTAATTCATCCTTGTTGTTTATTTATACTTTTCATTTCATTTGTTTAAAATCGTAAAGATTTTTTTTGTGACCTCCGACATGGAATCAGTTCGCCTTCTTTAGGTTTACAGTCGTCTTTTTGAATTTCAATACCAGTCGCTTTTAAGAGGTGTTCTGTTGAAAGAGTAACGGTTCTCTGCGTTTAGCTGTCCTGGCACGAATAAAGAAAACAATTCCCGGCCATCGCCTTGCTCCTTCACACTTTGACCGCATTTCAAAATATAACAGATACCCGTTTTACCATGATTGTTCAAGAATGCCAATATTTGTTTTCTTTACTTTTTCTATAAGTAAAGTTTAGTGATCGTGAAGATATTCGATGTTGAGATTTTGACGGAATTACATCTTTGGAGGTCGCAAAGGTCGTTTTATGACGTTTTTTCGATGTTCAGTAATGACAATAATTTTTTTTTTACTTTACTATAAGAAAAGTATAGTGATCGTGAAGAAATTCGATGTTGAAATTTTGACGGAATTACATGTTTTGAGGTCCCAGAAGACGTTTTATGAAGTTTTTTCGATGATGTCTGTGTGTTTGTGTGGGTGGATGAGTAAGAGTGTATCCCAAGTTTGTAGACGCTACAGTCCAGAATCTTTTGTGGATCAAAATGATACTTAAAACAAAAATAGTCCTCATAGTGCAGATGAGCTTTATAGTTTAGGAGTAAATTATGCATAATGGGAAAGTAACTTTCTTAGCCAAAATGTCTTTTTAGGCAATATTTTTTCTCTTAAAATAGTAATTCTAAAATCTTGAAAACCAATAACTGAAAAAAATACTCAAATTTTTAAAAGATGTGAAAATCTTTTTTTTTTTAATAAAATGTAATATCTGACTTATGATCCAATTTGAAAGCTTCTGAGGACGATGGGATCTATACAGGTTGACGGTTCAAAATAAAATTATACCTAAAAATTAAGAATTATATGGGGAATGAGTTGAGGTAATTGTTTATCAAAATTACATGACCCAAAAGGGCGTTATGGTCAATTTTATGTTTTCAGAAAATGTTTTTTACACGAAACTACATATTAAAGAAAAATGTATTTTTCCCAAAAATTGAATAAATCAATGGTTTTGCATGGACCCCTGTATTATTCTCCTGAAATATATACCTCAGTTTAAATATACTTAAAGGCACAGGCTGTATATCTTTGAAAATCTTATTATGCAATGTGATTATAGAGAAAGGGGGGGAGGGGTGATATTAAAGGTTTAAAGCCGGAGAGAGAGAGGGAGTGGGAGGGAGGGTGTGAGGGAGGAGTAGTGATAGAGAGAGAGAGAGAGGGAGTGGGAGGGAGGGTGTGAGGGAGGAGTAGTGATAGAGAGAGAGAGAGAGAGAGAGAGAGAGATGATGTTAGACGAAGATGATAAAGGGGTTTTGTTACGACTGTTAATGTCATTTAACTATTGCACACAGATGTCGTCTATCTGGTAATACCCGGCCAAATCTTGTTTGTATATCCCTCATACACAATTATATGTATTTTACAGGACGTACTGTGAAATATTATGAGAACAGAAAATATTTTCTTCAATAAAATACATTTATTAATATAAATCAACGAATTGTGTTGTATTAAATTCTTTCCCTCAAATGACACTTACTATTACAGTCGATACAATGTTACGTAAAACACATCTAAACAATGGAATATTGATTCCGAATGAAGGACGAAGTTTCAGAAGTAAATTGGAGATTTTCTATGGTGTATTAATCATCATTTTATTCTTAAATGAGTGTGTGTACAAGGATAAGTAAATAACAGCCATTTTTCAGTGATGTTACTCTCCGGAACTTGAGTTGCTTGATTAAAAATTGAAATTGTCATTTCAATTTTTTATTAATTTGTCCATGGATGTGATGTATGATGTACATATATACAGTAGTACATATATATGTAACATATATAAGGTGTTTGTGAATATATGTAAAAATGATGAATCCCGAGTCAGGGTCCTTAAAAGTAATTACCTTGGTTACTAAACTATACGTCCATATGAGTAATCTAGGAATAGTGTACATATATCTCATCTCACTCGATAAAAAGATTTCATATAAACGTGTGAAATAACAATTAATGATCAAACCATAATATGAAATGGGAAAACAAGAATGAGGGAGAGAGAGAGAGAATCGAGAAAGACAAGGAGAAAGAGAAACAGCTAAATAGATAGGTGTTGAAAATAAGAGAGAAAAAGTTGGAAGAGTAAAAAGACAAATAGAGAGCTAGTGAGAAAAAAACAACAGAGATAGAATGAGAGGAAGGCAGAAGGATAGAAAATTGGAGTGTGTGTCAAAGATATTGTCAGAGGAAAAGAAAGAGTAAATAAAAGATTGAAAGAAAAGAGTAGTCGGAGAGAGATAGAAATGTTGAGAGAAATAAAGGGTCAAATGGAAAGAGAGAGAAAGAAAACTCAAAACGAGAAAAAGTGAGATTTAAAAAGTCATATGAAGGATTGAAAGAGGGAGGGAGACTAATTAAGATGAGTGAAAGAGAAAACTGAGTGACAGAGATAGAGATATAGTCACAGCAAAGGGGGGGAGGCAATTAAAACATAAATAAGTTTACCCTTAAACTTTGGCTCTTTCACATTGATGGCGAACCTATGACACGCGTGTCAATCTTGACACGCTACCTCATTTATGATGACAAGCATCTCTCATAACAGAGATTTGTCTCTCATAACAGCCAGACTTGGATATTAATAATAATAGTATTACTTACATATATTATGAGACCAGCTATGCATCTGCTAGTAAACTAATATTACACGACAAATATACATATTGAAATTGATATAGCTTATCGAATACTGATTATTCAAATACAAACTGGGTTTTTTGAGGTTTAGGTCTAAAATTAATTTCGACGTTTCGCCGAAAATTGTTCGACATCATCAAGGCTTTTTGAAAGGAACTATTTCCAGCATTTTAACACAGCTCTTCTTTCATTTTTTTTTTTTTAAAATAATTTTACGAAATGTAATTTTACTAAAAAAAAAAAAAAAAATAGATGTGCTAAATGCGGTAAATAGTTCCTTTCGAAAAGTCTTGAAAATAGTAATTAAATCTGGAGGAATTAATTTTGGACTTAATCCTTCAAAAACCCAGTTTGTATTATACATATAAAAAACATTATGTTTTAATAATGATATTAATATAAAAATAATTCTCAATACCTGCTAAATTGTGGTTTCATAATTTTGGTTCTTGTATTTTAAATGACATTAAATAAAATTAATATTTAAACATATTGTTTTAATATTAATAGCAAATTCTAAATTCTGAAAACATGCTAAATTGTTAAATTTTGGTGTTTGTGTTTTAAATAGCATTAAACAAATTGTTAAGTTACAAATATTATAAATATTTAATTACAAAATTAACTATTTATAAAATTAATAAAACTAATAAATTAATAAAATTTTATAACTATTATAAAATTTATAAAAATTAAACTTACGAAAATTATAAATATTTATATATATGTTAGTCTTTACTTTTGCGATGTGTGACACGCCATGAAAATTATGACTGGATTTTTTACAATTTTGACACTGGATTTTGCCGGCACTGTTATGGAAGGATTGAAAGAAAGAGAGTAGTCAGTATGAGTGAAAGAGAAAACTGAATAAGAGAGAGATAGAGCGAGGAGGAGTGGGGGGACATTAAAACATAAATGAATACACCCTTAAGCAAGGCACTATCAGGTAACCCAACATCGCATACATAATGGAAGTCTTTTAAAAGTTTCATATTATTCTCGTTGATAAAGATTACTTGTGTTGGGTGAAGAGGGATGAACGATAAAACCCTTGCCTTCTATTAAGGTGATAGAAGGAAGAAAAAAAAAAGGCCCAATAATCTAGAAGGCTGAGGCAAGTAGCTAATGGAAGCCCAAAGCATTAGTGGGATTAAACATTTCAGGCGAACAACTTGGAATTCTGTTTTTGTACTAAAGGTCATTTGTATTATTAAACAACTTGCGTATCGCGCAAACATCCCTCTACAAACATTAATTAGGACTGATGCGTTAGAAATATTCCACAGAGTAATGAAACGATATAATATTAATTCCTTTATTGACGCACATATCAATTTACATAACTGTGGAAACCCAACACCGCCTATTTATATTGTTTATTGCTAAGAAAATGTGTAACATAATTCAAGAACATCTTTTTTTTTTACAAATATTCATTCGATTTAAAATTTTCACATGATTTACTAAGAAGTATCATTTCTTACAAAGTAACACTATGCCAAAGTTTAGCAAACAACAGAGCACACACACATGGCTTTATAAATACCAGCATATATATATATATATACAAAACACTTTTTCTTTTTCTCGGAGTTTGGTCAGGGTAAATATATGGAATCACCTTTTTGCCAACGTTTCGTCTTTATTTCAAGACATCCTCAGGGCTATAAACTAACAAAAAACAATAAACAATGGACATTTTTTCATTTCTACTTTAAAAACATCATAAACAAATTGAAAAAAGAACTTACTGAAGGCTTGGTTCTGTTACATTTACAAACAACCGTTAACTGTCATTACATGTGCTGTTCCAAGCGACAAATTATTGAACCACTGTTTTTTTAGTACAATCCATTATATATAAACATATATACTTATACACATATTATAATATATATCTATTATAATATGTATCACCATAATATATATCTATAATACATTTATAATAAATTATTATTTTAACAATCCTTAAAAATATAAACTAGATAACATTGCATCTTTAACTATTTATCATAACTATTTATGATGGAATAGTTAAAGATGCAATGTTATCTAGTTTATATTTTTAAGGATTGTTAAAATAATAATTTATTATAAATGTATTATAGATATATATTATGGTGATACATATTATAATAGATATATATTATAATATGTGTATAAGTATATATGTTTATATATAATGGATTGTACTAAAAAAACAGTGGTTCAATAATTTGTCGCTTGGAACAGCACATGTAATGACAGTTAACGGTTGTTTGTAAATGTAACAGAACCAAGCCTTCAGTAAGTTCTTTTTTCAATTTGTTTATGATGTTTTTAAAGTAGAAATGAAAAAATGTCCATTGTTTATTGTTTTTTGTTAGTTTATAGCCCTGAGGATGTCTTGAAATAAAGACGAAACGTTGGCAAAAAGGTGATTCCATATATTTACCCTGACCAAACTCCGAGAAAAAGAAAAAGTGTTTTGTGAATATTTTGTGGTCAAGAAAACAGTACCGTATATATATATATACACAAAACTAATGTTTATCGGGACTCAGTCAGTTTTTCAGGTTCAAATTAAACTCTCATTGCCAACGTTTTGGTTTTTATTTAAAACCTTTTTCATGACTCATATCACATCCATATGTTCTTATATTCTCATAGAAACCCATATTTATTATCCCAAATTATATAAATATTGATAAAAAAGTATAAGGTTTTAAATAAAAACCGAGAGTTTAATTTGAACCTGAAGAACTGACTGAGTTCCGATAAACATTAGTTCTGTTTCTATTCCACGGTCGATACTTTTATCAATATATATATATATAAATCATTCTATCTTTTTTCGACCACAAAAAATTACAGCAAACAGCAGAGGTTATTGAGGGTTGGTCTACACAAACAAACACTTCACTTACGCCAACGTTTCGCTATATTTGTATAGCATCATCAGGGCTTTACAAATAACAAGATATTTGTAAAGGTTTACTACACACAATTTACTACATTTACTACTGTTTTCGTTGTGTCCATCTGTCGGACGTATATCTTGTTATTTGTAAAGCCCTGATGATGCTATAAAAATATAGCGAAACGTTGGCGTAAATGAAGTGTTTGTTTGTTTGGACCAACCCTCAATAACCTCTACTGTTTGCTATATATATATTGTAGTTGGGCTTGTGGTAATTCCCACAGTAATTTGGCCGGATACATATTAACAATATTAAGAGTTTTGTTAAACACAACGTAACGAATTGAAAAGAATTACAAACTGATATCTTACCTAACAACAACCTTTCAACGACACATTGGCCATCTTCAGCTTAATTTTGTAACAATTTGTATCTAATAATTTTACAGAAAGTTTACGAATGTACAACTATCAAATAAGATTAAAGAAAATTTAAAAGTAAAGAAACAGTTATAAATAAAATTTTATTTAATATAAAAGTTTATAATAAAGATCCAACTTGTTACCACAGTAAGCTGAAGATGGGTCAATGGATGGTTGAAAGCTTATTGTTTAGGTAACAAATCAGTTTTTAATTCTTAAAAACAAAAAAAAAGTTGCGTTGTGTTTAACAAAGCTCTGATTATTGTTGATATGTCTCTGGCCAAATTTCTGTATTGGTTTGTGTTTTATAGTTGTGTTATTGAGAACAGTAAATGCTAGGTGATTTATGTTTTTGTTTTCTGAAGCCGGTTTTGTTTGTAGGAACGTTGACATATAGCTGTTAAATAGGCTTCAACTGTTTTTACCTGCTTTGGTTTGGTCAACACCAGGTAGAGACAATTGTTTGGCTCGCAGGTATGCTCACTAAACACCTCTCCGTCTATCCAGTCACGCTCCTTCCGATGAGACAAAGTAGCCTGACTGACTGCCTGCCTGCCTGCCTGCCCTCTTAGGTCAAACATACCTGGCTTTTATTTCCTCTCTGAATAAAGTTCAAGAATGGCAGTCCTCCATTGAGAGGGTTTTAATGGCCTGACTGGGAGAGTTTACAGTGGCCCAAGTAAACATCCGTGGGGGATATTGTTTAAAAATAGCACTAGCAGAGGTCAGGATAGCCAATTGGTTAGCATGCTTGTCGCTATTAGGGGTAACAGTCGTCTTCCGATCTTGATTGAGCGATTGGGGTTCAGGCAGGTATAGTTGTTAGCACGCTTGTCTCTATTGATTTCCAGGTAGGTTTAGTGATTAGAATCTGACTAATTTGGGTTTCAGGTAGTTCTAATGGTTAGCATGCTTGCCTCCATTGGTTTTCAGGTAGGTTTAGTGATTAGTATCTGCCTAATTTGGGTATCAGGTAGGTCTAGTGGTTAGCATACTTACGTCTATTATTTTTCATGTAGTTTTAGTGACTAGTATCTGCCTAATTTAGTTGTCTGGTATGTCTATTTCTCATGAGTTACCTAATCCCGTGGCATCCTGTGATTCACTCTCGATATTGAATCAAAAGAAAGAATTTTTGCAGAGGTTTATAACAAGTTGTAAGTTGGTCCACAGGTTATTCACCTCAATGATTATGAAATCGCTTGTGCAAATGATGACAATCCATCATTACTCATTACACTATGGTGAATCAGCGGATTTCTTGACTAATTTCTTTAATTGGTTTGTTTCAGGAATGTCACCATGTCCAAATCGGGTTATACTTGCATTAGATATGTCTTCTGTTTTGTCAACGTGCTTCTTTGGGTAAGAACTTAAATATTTCAATGTTTTATTTTGTTTATTATTTATGTTACTATATCTGTAACTGCAGATTTGTTAATATTATTGTTAATAAATTGATTTATAAATGTATTTTAAAACTTTGGAATATGAAATCAAATATTATGTACATGAATTGTAAATACCATTGTGCCTAGTATGAAATTTTCTGTTGTAAACTAGATAATATATATAACCATTTAGATGAAACGATTCTTCGAAGTAAATAAATTAGGATTTTTAAAAGAACACCCAGAAGTGAAAGAAATCACTGAAACTCACTACTGTATTTCGATGTCCTCGTAGTCAGGAATAGATGTGAATCGCTCCAAAGGCTGATAACGACTGGCTTGCGTTCAAAAAGAAGCACTCAAACAGTGTAGCCAACTTTCGAAGGAAGGAGAGACAAGTAAGATAAAGAGATAAAAGCCAAATAAAAATTGCATGAATGAAAACATTTAACTAAAAATAAAATTAAAAACTAATAACAACTTGAAAAAAAAACTAAAAAAATAAAAATTTAAAATGAAGCTGAGGAAGTAAAAAAGACTAAAATAAATTAAAGGAACAATTAATCATTGAGGGTAAGCCCAGGAGCAGATCTACCACCCAGAAGACTAACAAGTGCTTCTTCTGAAGCTCTCAGAGTGACTTTCGAATTATTCTAATTAATCTGCCTCAGGACCTGTACACGAAAAAGTCATTGAAACTGAGTCCGTGAGAACTGGCATGAGTAGCATCAGAAGGTCACTGCGTTCGTTAACGGATGACCTGGGATTATTCATACGTAGGCTTAGCTTGGTCGAAGCCAAACTCTCTCACACACACACACACACACACACACACACACACATATATATATATATATATATATATAATATATATATAGAGTTTACATCGGCCAGTGGACGCATTTACGTCTCCGTTCCTTCATTCTTTCTCCTTTTATTTTATTTTCTTACTTTCTACTCTCCTGAAGACGGCAAGACGCCGAAATAATCGAGATTCGTGAGTGTTCGTCCTTTTTCTTGTGTTCTCTAGCTGTAACTTTAATTATATATATATATATATATATATATTATATATATATATATATATCAATGATCAAACCACAATATGAAAATGGGAAAACAAGACTAAGATCTTTCAATCGTAACAAGCGGTCTTCGTCAGAGTCTGCTCTCATGTTATTTCACGTGTTTATGTGAAATCTTTATATATATATATAAGATTTCACACAAAAACATGAAATAACAATCAATGATCAAATCACAATATGAAAAGGGGAAAAAAACTAAGATCTTTCAACCGTAACAAGCGGTCTTTGTCAGAGTCAAAACCCAACTGACGGGTGAGTTTTTGACTGTGACAAATACCGCTTATTACGGTTGAAAGATCGTAGTCTTTTTTCCCTTTTCATATTGTGGTTTGATTTGATATATATATAGCAGATTAAATAATATATCGACCGTTTGATAGAATAGGTGTGTTCTCTAATCGGGATTCGGTCAATTTTCTAGGATAAAAAATCACACTCTCGGTGCCAACGTTTCGGTTTTATTTAAAACCTTTTTCATAGGCCTACAAACAAAGGATAATAAGAAATCACATATCAACATGAAACATGTACACAATATGAAAATGGATTGTTACAATTTATGAATATTACACGCAGAAGTATTTCAGAGATACATAACACAATTATTATAATAATTGTGTACTTATTATACATACACATAATACTTATTATATGTGTATAATACTTATTATATATACAGACATAATAATACAATTATGCATAATACTTATTTATTACTTTATTTAAGTAATGTTGTTTCATGCGTGTAATATTCATAAATTGTAACAATCCATTTTCATATTGTGTATATGTTTCATGTTGATATGTGATTTCTTATTATCCTTTGTTTGTAGGCCTATGAAAAAGGTTTTAAATAAAACCGAAACGTTGGCACCGAGAGTGTGATTTTTTATCCTAGAAAATTAACCGAATCCCGATTAGAGGGCACATCTATATATATATATATATAGATATATAGGTTTTCTCCTGAAGACGGATTACCGGAAAATTGTAAATTATAAATTAATAATTTTTTTACTAGTAATGATTTTATATTGTAATAATATATCTTATAACCTTATTTGATGAGATTATAATGACTTAGTTTTAAGTTATTTAAACCTTTATTATTCGTCAGCGAATGAGTTAACACTGCCAGATGACAAGTGGTTTATATCTATTTTCATCGTTGAGTTAAACACTGTTAACAACTAGATGTAAATAAGACATAATTAAGAGCATGACGCCGACTATGAACTGGGAGGCTATTTACGTAACCTCAACTACACCAATTAACTCTAGTCGACTACAATAATTGAACTGGTCACTATTATCATATTACACGGAAGAATCCTATTATAAATGAATTCAAATGGGCCTCAACACGAAGTAATTATCATTAAAACAGATTAAGGGGCTTTTAAACAGTTTTTATAACAAAGGAGAAGTGAGAAAATTAAATTAAACGATAATTATTTAAATAGAAAACAATTTGATGCGTAAATGAGTAGTAACTTTCAAATTTGACACCACTGGCAAGTTCTTATTATTTATTGAACTTATGTTAGTTATATTCAAGCGTATTTTTAATACCACTGAGGTTAGTATAATTAATATTTGAAATAGAATAAACCGACCGAAAGATGAGTGACGCCCGAAACCGGTCAGTTATCTCGACCAGCAATATACGGCGTAAGAATTTATTCTATTTCTAATATTAACTATGTTAATATTATATATTATTTTCAATATATTATATCAATAATATTATTTTTATGGTATATTAGGATACGTTGTTTAGAAGGTATCCTTATTTAGTTAGTATGACTTGTGGTCCACACTAAGTTTTCAAGTGTAAGGTCTGAGCTTAATGTTCTTGGACAAGGTTTGGTATAGCCTCATTTTTACACACTACTCTAGTGTGTGGTAAACTTCAATTCTCTAGTATAGCATGAGCTCTTACCTCGATTTTCTATTAAAACGTGATCTACCCTTACTTTTCCAGTAGCGTTTGAACTACTTTTAATTTTCTAATACAGCGTTTCATCTACTCTTAATTTTCTAAAATAGTGTGTGATCTAATCTTAATTTTGTAGTATAGCGTGTGATCTACCTTTAATTTTTTAGTATAGTGTGAACTTTATCCTTAATTTTCTATGTAGCCGAAAGACAATGATCTTCTCTATTTGTAGGTGTGTCCTAACCTTCATAAAATTATAAGGTTAATGAAAAAAAAGAAGCTCTCTCATTAGAGAAGATCGTACACCTTCAATTCTTGGGGTACAAGCATGTACTCAGATATAATAAGAAAAGTTAATAAAATTAATACTTTAAACAATAAAATGGAGGATATTTTATCCAAATATAAATCTGTTCTTAAAGGCATCGGATGTTTCCTTTTTACACTGCATACAAGTTGGGATTCATGCTCTCGGCGGTCCGCATGTGGCCCACGGGCCGTAGTATGCCCAGGTATCGGATGTTTCCTTTACACTGCATAGAAGTTGGGGTTCATGCTCTCGGCGGTCCGCATGTGGCCCACGGGCCGTAGTATGCCCAGGTATCGGATGTTTCCTTTACACTGCATAGAAGTTGGGGTTCATGCTCTCGGCGGTCCGCATGTGGCCCACGGGCCGTAGTATGCCCAGGTATCGGATGTTTCCTTTACACTGCATAGAAGTTGGGGTTCATGCTCTCGGCAGTCCGCATGTGGCCCACGGGCTGTAGTATGCCCAGGTATCGGATGTTTCCTTTACACTGCATACAAGTTGGGGTTCATGCTCTCGGCGGTCCGCATGTGGCCCACGAGCTGTAGTATGCCCAGGTATCGGATGTTTCCTTTACACTGCATAGAAGTTGGGATTCATGCTCTCGGCAGTCCGCATGTGGCCCACGGGCTGTAGTATGCCCAGGTATCGGATGTTTCCTTTACACTGCATAGAAGTTGGGGTTCATGCTCTCGGCGGTCCGCATGTGGCCCACGGGCTATAGCATGCCAAGGTATCGGATGTTTCCTTTACACTGCATAGAAGTTGGGATTCATGCTCTCGGCAGTCCGCATGTGGCCCACGGGCTGTAGTATGCCCAGGTATCGGATGTTTCCTTTACACTGCATAGAAGTTGGGATTGATGCAAGCTGTCGTAGTATACCCACCCGTGGTATGAGAGGATATTGGAAGTGGCATGGTTGTGATTTCTGCTGAAGACCCACTTGTGGAGTGTGATTGACTGAAAGCGGTCGAGTGTGTTGTGCCCCAGGTGGGTGCCAGCGTCACTTATGACTAGTCAAGTGTCGCCCTAACGCTTTCCAATCGCCCTCTCTGTCACAGTCTAATCAATGCTCTGTCCCCTTCATTAAGCCTCACTCACCACACATAATTACTAACATTTCCCCACTTTCTACCCACTCTACTAGCAATTTTTTCATGTTCTTTCTATTTTTTTTCATTTATTCTACTTAGTACTGTGTTTGTCATGAGTTTCGTGATTTCGTTGTACCATTTTTATATTCTAGCGATTCATATCGGTTTGTTAAACGTGATAGTCAATTAATATAGGCTTGTTAAAGACTGGTCATACCGATTTGTTAAAGCTAATTAACATTTGACTTATTACATGTAATAGTCATCGGCTGTTAAAGATAATTCACATTGACTTGTTAAAGCTAATTCACACTGACTTGTTAAATGTAATTCATATCGGCTTGTTAAAGCTAATTCACATTTGCTTGTTAAATGTAATTCTTATCGACTTCTTAAAGGTAATTTATATTACTTGTTAAATGTAATTCCTATCGGTTTGTTAGTGGTAATTCACATTGTTTGTTAGATGCAATACATATCGACTTGTTGGAGGTAATTCACATTGGCTTGTTAAGTGTAATTCTTATAGGCTTGTTGAAGATAATTCGCATTGACTTGTTAAATGTAAATATTAATATTGGCTTGTTAAATGTAATTCAGATTGGTTTGTTAAAGGTAATTCACAATGACTTGTTAAATTCAATGTGTAGAATATTACCGGATGGAATAACATAATTTCTGATTTGGGCAAAAAAAAATATGGGATTGTATATGTATTGTAGAATAAAAAATACTTTTCGTCATTAATATTGTTAAGAAATACTAAGTATGGTTATATAGAACTGTATAAGGATTGAAGGTGATATTACAGTCGAAGCTTTGACTCTGTGTATTTACAACCAACATTTTCAGAGGTTCAGGGGTAGAAAAATGATGAGATAACTATATGAACCTGTTGCGAGGTGGACGCTGTAGTAGTTTTTTCCTTATGATAGAATGCACCTAGCAAAAATGGAGCTCGAATACGTTCAACTGGTCTTTATCAACATGAATACAATCTATATATGTTTTGTCTTATCACAATGTGTTTCCTTTTCCTTTCTTTTTTCATTGTTTTACCGATACTTTAGCGGGTTAAACATGTTAGCCCTTTACGGTCTTTTTGTTTATCGGTCATTCTACATTGGGAGTCCTAAATGTTACCTAGCTCAAGTGCATATAGAGTAGGGATCTTTAACGAGTACCTGACATCATACAGGCTCAGGACCAACGTCTTAACGTCCCCTCCTCTGAGGGACGACATTCTCAGATTTATTCATCCCCGCGTGAATAAATCGAAGGCCAGATGGGTATCGAACCCTGGACCTACCAGTTCAGAGGCGAATATGTTAACCACTGAGCTCACCTGGCCCCTCCTTATCAGAATGTTAGAAAATTGGTTTCCTTGTGAAGAATACGCTGCTCTCCAATGAGAAATTTGTTTCTCCCAATGAGGAAAACCTGCTCCCAAGTGTGAAATGCAGTGCTTACCACTGAGAGATTGGTTGCACCCCAGTAAGGAACCCTCCGATCCCTAGTAAAAAATCCGCTGCTTGCCAATAGGGAATGCATTACTCCTATTTGAGGAATCATTATATCCACAGTATAAAATCTTATGGTTACCAATGAGATATTCGTACTCGTGGGCAGATCTCTATGTCCATCCTATTATTATCACTTCATTCATTCCCAATGATTCTTCATATCACTTTTGACTGCCATCTTGTTTACAGATAGTGGGATGTGGATGCCTTGGACTTGGTCTTTGGCTAAGCTTCGCTCGCCGAGGCAGCTCCACTCTACTACCCCAGTACTCCTGGGCAGGCCTCGATATCTTTCTCATTATCCTTGGGGCAGCCACATTTATTATCACTTTCTTCTTCTGACTGCGTTCTTGTTTACAGATAGTGGGATGTGGATGCCTTGGACTTGGTCTTTGGCTAAGCTTCGCTCGCCGAGGCAGCTCCACTCTACTGCCCCAGTACTCCTGGGCAGGCCTCGATATCTTTCTCATCATCCTTGGGGCAGCCACATTTATTATCACTTTCTTCTTCTGACTGCCATCTTGTTTACAGATAGTGGGATGTGGATGCCTTGGACTTGGTCTTTGGCTAAGCTTCGCTCGCCGAGGCAGCTCCACTCTACTGCCCCAGTACTCCTGGGCAGGCCTCGATGTCTTTCTCATCATCCTTGGGGCAGCCACATTTATTATCACTTTCTTCTTCTGACTGCGTTCTTGTTTACAGATAGTGGGATGTGGATGCCTTGGACTTGGTCTTTGGCTAAGCTTCGCTCGCCGAGGCAGCTCCACTCTACTACCCCAGTACTCCTGGGCAGGCCTCGATATCTTTCTCATCATCCTTGGGGCAGCCACATTTATTATCACATTCTTCTTCTGACTGCGTTCTTGTTTACAGATAGTGGGATGTGGATGCCTTGGACTTGGTCTTTGGCTAAGCTTCGCTCGCCGAGGCAGCTCCACTCTACTACCCCAGTACTCCTGGGCAGGCCTCGATGTCTTTCTTATCATCCTTGGGGCAGCCACATTTATTATCACATTCTTCTTCTGACTGCGTTCTTGTTTACAGATAGTGGGATGTGGATGCCTTGGACTTGGTCTTTGGCTAAGCTTCGCTCGCCGAGGCAGCTCCACTCTACTACCCCAGTACTCCTGGGCAGGCCTCGATGTCTTTCTTATCATCCTTGGGGCAGCCACATTTATTATCACATTCTTCTTCTGACTGCGTTCTTGTTTACAGATAGTGGGATGTGGATGCCTTGGACTTGGTCTTTGGCTAAGCTTCGCTCGCCGAGGTAGCTCCACTCTACTGCCCCAGTACTCCTGGGCAGGCCTCGATGTCTTTCTTATCATCCTTGGGGCAGCCACATTTATTATCACATTCTTCTTCTGACTGCGTTCTTGTTTACAGATAGTGGGATGTGGATGCCTTGGACTTGGTCTTTGGCTAAGCTTCGCTCGCCGAGGCAGCTCCACTCTACTACCCCAGTACTCCTGGGCAGGCCTCGATGTCTTTCTTATCATCCTTGGGGCAGCCACATTTATTATCACATTCTTCTTCTGACTGCGTTCTTGTTTACAGATAGTGGGATGTGGATGACCTTGGACTTGGTCTTTGGCTAAGCTTCGCTACGCCGAGGCAGCTGCCACTCTACTACCCCAGTACTCGAAATGTTCCTAACAAATTGTTCCATGAACTTCCATTGAATCTTTTACAGAAGTGGTACCCGAGGACCTCGCCGTAAAAACTTTGCATAGAGCTCCTTGGATCTTTCCCAGTAAACTGTAGCCAGTTTTCCGCTCCTTGGCCATTATATCATCATTTCTGATCTTTTACAGATGGGGATGAGCTGGATTGTTGGCAGTTTGCAGGCGTCCTCATCCCAGATCTGGAGCTGTTCTTTTATACTTGGGCAGCATTTTTACTTTTTGACTGCTTTGTTTCAGGTGGGAGTGGATGCCTGATGTCTTGGCTAAGCTTCCCGAGATCCATATCCTCTCTGGAGCCTGAATTTTCACTTGGGCCATTTATTATCACTTTTTCTGATGCTTTTTTACAATATGGGATTGGTGCTTGACTTGGTCTTGTAAGCTTGTCGAGGCATCCATTTCCCAGTATCCTGGAGCTATTCTTTATATCTGGGGAGCAATTTATACTTTTCTTCACTGCTCTTGTTTAAGATATGGGTGTGGATCCTTGGCTTGTTTTGGTAACTCGCTCCAGGATCATTACTCCCAGTTCCTGGCGGCTGTATTTTTCATCTTGGAGCCAATTTATTATCACTTTTTTTACTGTCTTGTTAAGTGTGGTTGCTTGGCTTGGTTTGGTAATTCGTGCCGAGGATCATTACTCCCAGTATCTGGGAGGCTCATGTTTAATCTGGGGCAATTTATATATCTTTTCTGATTTGTTAAAATGGATGGGACTTGATTGTTTTGTACTTTGCAGATCATTTCCCAGATCTGGAGGCTTTTTCTATACTTGGGGAGCACTTTATATCACATCTTTTCGAGGTTTGTTAAATGGATGGATCTTGATGCTTGAGTCTCGCACCCACGGGCATTTCTGGGCATTTTTTTTTTTGGGCTGCTGTTTGATCGTCCCAGGGCTACTGGGAGCTTACTTTCTACTTTTGAAGGGCTGACTGTTTGATCGCCCTCCAGTCTGGAGCCAGTTTCTGGACATTTATTTCGACCCTTTAGGAGACTGTGTTGATCCATTCCAGCTGGGCTCTTTTTGGCATTTTTTCTTTGGTGCTGTGTTGATCGCCCCCGGGCTTTTCTGGGCTTTTTTTTTGTTGGGCTGTGTTGATTCGCCCCCGGCGCTTCCTGGGCTTTTTTCTTTTTGGGCTGTGTTGATTCGTCCCCTCGGGCTTTCTGGGACTTTATTTTCTTTTGGGACTGTGTTGATCGCCCCGGGCTTTCTGGGCTTTTTTCTTTTGGGCTGTGTTGATCGCCCCCGGCTTTCTGGGCTTTTTTTTTTGGGCTGTGTTGATCGCCCCCGGGCTTTCTGGCTTTTTTTTTGGGCTGTGTTGATCGCCCCCGGCTTTTTGGCTTTTTTTTTTGGCTGTGTTGATCGCCCCCGGGCTTTCTGGGCTTTTTTTTTGGGCTGTGTTGATCGCCCCCTGGGCAGGCCTCGATGTCTTTCTTATCATCCTTGGGGCAGCCACATTTATTATCACTTTCTTCTTCTGACTGCGTTCTTGTTTACAGATAGTGGGATGTGGATGCCTTGGACTTGGTCTTTGGCTAAGCTTCGCTCGCCGAGGCAGCTCCACTCTGCTACCCCAGTACTCCTGGGCAGGCCTCGATATCTTTCTCATCATCCTTGGGGCAGCCACATTTATTATCACTTTCTTCTTCTGACTGCCATCTTGTTTACAGATAGTGGGATGTGGATGCCTTGGACTTGGTCTTTGGCTAAGCTTCGCTCGCCGAGGCAGCTCCACTCTACTACCCCAGTACTCCTGGGCAGGCCTCGATGTCTTTCTCATCATCCTTGGGGCAGCCACATTTATTATCACATTCTTCGGTTGTTGCGGCAGTTGCTACCAAAGTCGCTGTATGCTCATCACAGTCAGTACAATTTTATTTTTTTTTTTTTAATAAATGTTTAACCATCTTCATTTTTATTCAAATCAGATGATTAACCCTTTCTAATTTCTCCATAATCTTTTTCCCCCTTCTTTAACCAGTAGAACAGAATAATAATCTTTTAGAATATAGTTTTCAAGCTAAAAGAGTTACCTTCAAAACTGTAGTGTCTATTCAAGAGAATAGTATCTATGGCTCAGATATCGTTCATTAGTATCCTGAAATCAGAAATAACAAATACGATTTCACATAGGTGTTGTGAAAACGGTCCAGAAAACCTAATGCATGTCTGATGATGCATTACATTAATATATTTATATATACTATATAATGATGTGACAAATTTTTGAATCACGTTGCTTCAAGATTAACTGCATAATCAGTTAACTCAATATTTATTTTTTACTTTACTATAAGTAAAGTATAGTGATCGTGAAAAAATTCGATCTCGAGATTTTGACGGAATTAATGTTTTGAGGTCCCAGAAGTCGTTTTATGAGGTTTTTACGATGATGTCTGTGTGTGTGTGTGGGTGGGTGGGTGGGTGAGTGTGTTAGCCTTGCTTGTTACCACGCTACGGTCCAGAATCTTTGATGGATCAAGTTGATATTTTACACAAAAATGGGCCCCATTTAGACGAAGATCCCTATTGTTTGGGAAGAATTATGCATGATGGGAAAGTTACTTTTTTTTGCCAAAAACCGTTTTTTAGAAAACATTTATTTCTCCTAAACTGATAACCCAAGAGTTTTGAAATTTTGACATTATCTTTGAGGTTACAAATGGAACAAACGAAAAATATATTCAGAATTTTAAAACAACGGGAAATATTTTTTTTTCATTAAAATGTAATAATTTTGACTTTTAATTCAATCTCAAACCTTGTGAGAGCGATACAAGCCATACTATTTGACGGATCAAAATGAAACTATGCCTATAAATAGAACATTATGTGCAGAATGAGTTGAGATATTTTTTTTCAAAATTACATTCGCTAATGGGGCGTTACAGTACGATTTCTGTTTTCATAAAATGTTTTTTTGACGCTAAACGGCTCATTAAAAAATAATGAAAATTTGATCAAAAATGAAACGAAAAATTAGCAATTCATAAAAAAAAATCATGAAGTTTCAATTACGGGAAAGAGCAATAACGCTATAAAAACTAGAATTAGTAATAATACATTCCGTCATACCTCGTAAAGTCTCTGAAAAGCTCGACCGGTTTCGGGTCCGCCTGGATCCCATCTTCAAGAGCACCTAACTGACTGTGAATGTTGTTTTCCTATAACCTACCTATATATAGCATCTACATTGTGTAATCAGTGTTGTGTGTGTAGGTAATTTTTTTTCCTATTTCTTTAATTGCTATGTTTTTTTCTTTTATTGCTTATTTCATTATCTATTTCCAGTTCCTTGTGTCGTCTTTTAAATGTTATTAGTGGTTTTGTTAAAATGTCGGTTTAAAAAAAAAAAATACCTACACACACAACACTGATTACACAATGTATGTAGATGCTATATATAGGTAGGTTATAGGAAAACAACATTCACAGTCAGTTAGGTGCTCTTGAAGATGGGATCCAGGCGGACCCGAAACCGGTCGAGCTTTTCAGAGACTTTACGAGGTATGACGAAATGTATTATTACTAATTCTAATATTACTAACCTCAGTGGAACTAACCCATTAGCTATAAAAACTGTTTGTTTATCCTAGACTGAGAGATCACCTGCTATACTTGTCGAATTTTTTATATTTTTTTTCATTGTTTACATTGACTTAGAAATTTTTTGAGCGAATCCACTGAGATAAAATTGATTTTATAAAAGAGCAGTTTAAATTGTTTATTGACGTATATGAGATGTAAGAGGAATAATATTGTGCAGGAAAATGATAACACTCACTCAGAAAAAAATTGTATATATGTTATTTGCTAAAGGGGAAGGAAAATGATCTTTTTAAATACTTAGAAGACATAAAATTCACAGTATAATAATTCTATAAAAAACCAAAAATGTAAAAGATAATTCAAAATTGAAATCTTTCGTTAGAGATTAATAAATGTAATTATCGTACATCTTTAAGGATAAATCATCTTAAAACAACATTTTTTTCTTCGCTTTTACGATGTTTTTCAGAGAGAAAAAGGGTATTTTCTTGTTTATATTTGAAACTTTTACTTTAATATTCAATGTAGAAGGATGTCAAGTAAAAGATGTAAGAAATCCACTGGCTATTTGAACAAAAGCCATGTTCTGTTGTATGAGAATATTTCGTATCAAGAAATGTTCACTTTGGTTTTTCAAAAATTTTATTACTGCTGTAGTTATACTAATGAAATTATTTGCATCAGCTGTGTGATGTACAAAAATAAAAGCTTATATATTGATATGTTCTTCAATCACTATCTTTACTACCTCAGGAATGAAGACTAATAATCATATCCCATTTAGATGTTTAGGTTATGCTTAAATGAGACGTTATGTGTTATATACTCAAGAAGTTTGATATTAAGTTACTTATAGTAAAGTTGAGTGTAGGCCACTCCAGATTTTTTATAAAGTAACTATGTATGGTTTTTGTTTGCAGTATTTCTGCTTGGTGATCATTATGTTTACTGTGGAGTTCTTAGTAGCAACACTGGCATTCGTCTACAGGGAGAAAATCAACGAGACAGTAAGGGAAGAATTCTTGGAGGGAATTCGAATTCATTATAGGCAGCCAGATGGTAACGGGCTCGAAGAAATGTGGCACCACATTCACACCAATGTGAGTCGAGTCAACACTAAAGCACCTATCAATGATCAAACCACAATATGAAATAGGAAGACAAAACTAAGATCTTTCAACCGTAACAAGCGATCTTCGTCAGAGTCAAAAACCCAACTGATATATTGTACATCAGTGATGAAGACCGCTTCTTACGATTGAAAAATCTTAGTCTTATTTCCCATTTCATATTGTGGTTTCACCATTGATTGTTATTTCACGTGTTTATGTGAAATCTTTTTAAAGTACATATGTTTTAACTTTTATATCTCAATCATGATTAATTTATTAAATTCAAGTATACATGTTCAAGGTGGTGCTAAACCACTATTGGTAGCATTACAATGGGTATTTGTCTTATTTTGTTTGTTTAAGAATTTAATTTGCTTCTGTGTTAGACTGCTCGTCTTCAGGGATTTTGTCAGCCTTGAAGGTGTCAACAAATATACAAATTGACGAAACGTTAGCTAAAAGGGGTTTTACTGTTTGACACTAGACCCAGTGGCATAGCAACTATTTTTGCCGTCCGTAGAGGTGTAAGATCCCCCCCCCCCCTCATGGTGGCCGTTGATCTTCAAAATTCCAGAAAGTCCTAAACATTTTTTTTCATGGAATTATAATGAAAGATCTAATTTCAGTCTGATGTTATTAGACTTTCATCTTATACAGTACTCGTATAAATATTAAGTTATCATGAAAGAAAACAAATAAATTTTCAAAACAAAAACGTATAATTCAAATTATAAAAAAAATTGTTAAAATAAATTAATTGGATATGCAAAAAAATATAATAAACTTTCAATCCTTTTAAAAAACTACTTTTTACAATTTAAAATAAATTTATTTTTAATTTGCAAATATTACAATTGAAAAATCCGTTTAAAAACACACATAATTACACACATAAAACATAAAAACTATTATGTCCTTACAAAATTAAAAACTCTATAAAATTTCAAATTTGTTGATAGCTTTTTGTTATTTTAATTTTTTTTTGTATTTTTACCCCCTCAGAACGCTGCCCCCTAGACGTGCCACCCATTGTGGACTGCCCCTCCCCCCCTCCTTGATCCCCACTGGCTAGACCAAACCTTGGTCAATTAGCAAATAAAGTATTGAACCCCGAACCTAGCAGTTCAGAGGCGACACATTGCCACTGAGCTATCCTGGCACCCTCATCCTAATATGTAACAAAATACGGATGTTATAAAGAGTTAATTGGTTTTTTGTTGAGGAACTGAATATGTAACTTCATATTTAACAGAGGTGTTTAGTTCTGTTTACTTTATAGCTATAATATTGTTTCACTTGACAGTGAAATTGAAAGTTTAAATTATAAAACAATAGGAAGTTTCAAACAAATTAATTATGATTCAGCGATTAATTTAATTGGAATCCTGAAGTAATCGTCACGAGTTAATAGCTTTTCGTAAATGAAACAATAAACTTGATGCAATAGGCCAGTTTTAAATTACAAGCACGATGAATTAGCTAATTGTCTGGGGATATTTATTTTGTCGCCATTTTAATTAAAAAGCGATGAAAATACAATTGTTTTATGACAACCACATCAACAGTAATTGATATCAATGCCATCTGGATCTGGCTAGAGTAGAGTAGTAGTAGAGTAGTCAATGACAACAGTGTGGTGAGATTGACGAATAGAGCAAAATGAAAAACAAATCACTGACTTCTTAAATAATTATGTACAATGATTTTTCTTTTTACTTACCACATTAATATTATCAGTGATAAATCATTCTAATTTTTTTAATCAAAACCAACTTAAAATAGTAATTTACAGGCATATTAACAAAGTGGAATAACTATTTTGTATAAAATATATAATATATACATATATGATCAAACCACAATATGAAATGGGAAAACAAGACTAAGATCTTTCAACCGTAACAAGCTGTCTTCGTCAGAGTCAAAAACCCAACTCCGGAGTTCTGTTCTGTTCAGTGGTTTTGTTCTTATAGAAAATAATCTTATATAATTTGTTCTTATAGATAAGCTACATCCTGTCTTCTTGCTTTTTGACCTTGATATTGTTCTTTAATATTGTTTTAAGTATTCTTTCGTCTGTTTTATAGCTGTCCGAAATTTGGTTTTCATAGTATATCTTGTAGGTAGTTTGATTTGTTACTTCAACTCCTCCATTTGTTTCATTTTTCTGATTGATACAGTTTTTAAGAGTTTTATCAAATTCACTGTTACTGTAGCCATTATGAATAAAAACCTACTTTAAATGTTATATTGTTCTGTTGAAGGTTTCCCAATCGGCCGAGATTTTAAATGCTCTGTCTATCAATGTTTTAATATGTTGTCTATTAATAAAACAATATCTTAAATTTTTTTGTTTTCATAAAAAAGTTAACACCATAATTTTGAGAAGTTATTATTCGAAAGTGATGAGGTTCCATATCATGGTCAAGAAGGCTAAAAGGTATATGGCAATAAATCAAACAAGTTTGAAAGTGATAGGTTAAATTAGGTTGCAGTGGTAGTCCCACAAGGAAACACGCGTAGGCCGAGCATTGTACCTTTCTGATACCACACAATGAACATTGATTCTACAGTGAGAGTCCTAAATTTTGCCTAACTCAAGTGTATTTAGAGTAGGGATCTTTAACGAGTACCTGACATCGTACAGGCTCGGAACCGACGGTTTAACGTTCTTCTCTGAGGGATGACGTGCTCAGATTTATTCACCTCCCGCGTGAATAAATCGAAAACGAGATGAGGTCAGAGGCGAGTACGTTAACCACTAAGCTAACCTGGCCCCCTTGAATGTGGCAATAAGACGAATTATTTCTACTCAAAGATTATTGACCGGACCCGTCTTTCTTGGAGTAAGTGAATCATTGTTGTTTTAAAATGGCTTGGTTAAACATAGAAATAACTTTTCAGTTACACTGCTGCGGTTTGAATGGCCACGAAGACTGGTATGACATCGATGCCTGGCCTGGAAAGAAGATCGTTCCCAGCAGCTGCTGTCTACCGGAGTACCTCAACGACACGAGTAAGCGCTTACCCGGGATTATTCAATAAGAGCTTCTGAAATAGTACTCAACTATAGAGTGATCTAAATTCAACTTTTTACTAAACCCATGTCTAACAGCTTGATTATTATATCGCTAGAATTATGAAATTAGAATGAACATAATTGGCTCTTTTAAACAAATACCTATAAATATTGGAAACTCCAATTCCTATGTGAACACAATTCAGATCAGTTAAGTGCTATGTTTTTTGAACAAAACTAATATAAACAGATCCACTATTTGCGATACTATATTACAGGGTGTCCACGAAGTCTGGATGTATATAAATTTTACTACTTTGTTTATTTATATTGATATAGCTTCTCGACCACTGATTTATTAAGTTGAAAGAAGGGTTTCTTGAGGATTTTGGTCATAAAGAAAATTAAACTCCTGTTTGTACGCCGACGTTTCGCCAAAAATATTTATGTTATTCTTCATCCTTAGATGGAATGATGGCTCTTTTTCTAAAGAAAAAAAAAAATCCTGTTGGTAGTCTTAAGCAGACGATGAAGGATGATTTTATCGAAAACATTGCAAAAGAATTTAACCTTTGACACATTCACCGGTAACCTATTTATTTTGCTACCGATGAGAAATTGTTAATGGAGTTTAAAGAAACAGGCAGTGTCTTGAACGATCAAAGATATCAGAAAGAGGTTGTCATCACTTAACGTTTCTGCTAGCTCACAAAGGAAAGCAGTTTCTGCTAGCTCACAAAGGAAAGCACTTTGTCGAACATCCATAGAGTTGGGAGTTCCAAGATCAACTATCCACAAAATCCTGGTAGAAGAGAAGTTCTATGTGTACAAATTACAGATAGTGCATCACATACAGACGAATGCAGATGTACTCAATGAAGATTGCAAATATAAATCACTTGAGAGAACACATATCAGTGAGTGTGCTGAAATCGACGGTAATTTGTAGACCTATTCAATCGTGTTCACATGAATTTTTTTAAGAATTATCAAATTATGCATTGCAAATTATATTAAAATTTAATTTCTTAATATTATACTTAAATAAAATTGTTTTGTTTTAAAAGTAAGTGTTTAGCCTTTATGTATCCAGACTTTGTGGACACCTTGTAGAATACTATGTTGTAACTAATCCGTGATAACCTTCATTTTGTGCCTGCATAGGTGGCATTGACATGCCTTGGATTGTTTTTAGGTTGCTGGGATGAAGGCAAACAGGACCTCTGGTACGAGAAGGGCTGTTCAGAGAAGATTCAAATGTGGCTGGTCAGCCAGTTGCACTACGTTGGCATTGTTGGCCTTGTCGTGTCTTTCATCCAGGTACATTTCAGTCAGCCAATTCATTTTTAACACTTGTTTTTTTTTTCTTTATGTTAAAGGCATAGCTGTAGACTTTATTACAAGTCAATAATTTTGTGAAGGACAGCTTATTGATAATCTTTTAATGCATTATGATTTTTTTATGATTTTACAATTTATGATTAGTAATACGAGTATTATGAAAAATGGCAACATCATATATATATATATATATATATATATATATATATATATATATATATATATATATAGACAAAGAAACATGTTTCTTTGTCTATATTGAACTATATTTGTCCGTTTTGGATCGTATTTCCAACGAAAAAGTATATATATATATATATATACAATTAAAAGAAACGGTCCAGCGGACTTTTTTAAAATAAAATAAATTCAAAACGAAGGAAACACACAGAAAGACACAGACATAACTCACATCGATATTTCGACCATCGTCGTCATCAGGAGGTCTTCCTGCGGGACTCTTCGCTCTTCACACCTACTGATGACGACGATGGTCGAAATATCGATGTGAGTTATGTCTGTGTCTTTCGGTGTGTTTCCTTCGTTTTGAATTTATTTTATTTTATATATATATATATATATATATATATGTCTTGTTAAATTGTATGCCTCTTTTTAATTTCACAAATTTCCTACTGAGTCTCTCAATTTCTCTAATCTAGTTTCTCCGTGTTTACATGTTAAAGTTAAATCTTAACATGGAGAAAGTTTATTAGAGGAATTGAGAGACTCAGTAGAAAAGTTGTGAAATTAAAAATAGGCATACAATTTAATAAGACATGTATAAACGAAGGTCTGCTCACGAAATATACGAATACATATATAGTAATTAAATGAAACGGTCCAACGGACTTTTAAATAAAAACCAATTAAAAAGAAGATAGACACAGGAATAACTCACTTCTATATTTCGACCATCGCCGTCATCAGGAGACTGAGTCCCGAAGGAAGGCAGAGTGGTGACTGAACACGAACGGTAGCAGCACAACCGTTAGTCAGGGAAGTGAAAAAAGAGACACACTTACAAACTCAAATTTTCGGAAGATCAGTCTTCAGGAGAAAAGAAAATGGGCGACCAACGACACCGGAAACACAACGTGTGTTGACCACGCTGACACTTTGCGCCCGGTTCAGGAAGTAATGAAGTAGAGAAGAACAGAAGAAATAAAATTAAAATTGAAAAATACCTTAAAGCATGAATAAGGAAGATGACAGAGTGGTAAGGCGATGAGAAACAATTGAAAATAGATCAATCAACCAGAACTGTTATCTTAATTTTAATTTTATCTCTTCTGTTCTTCTCTACTTCATTACTTCCTGAACCGGGCGAGCGTCGCAGCTCGGTCGATTGCAGGGACGGTTTCCTGCCGTTGTGTTTCCGGCGTACTTGGTCGCCCATTCTCTTTTCCCCTGAAGACGGATCATCCGAAAATTTGAGTTTGTAAGTGTTTATCTTTCTCTGTGTGTTGCTTTTCTTCGTTTTTGAGCTGATTTTCGTCTAGTCTGGATCGTTTTGAATGAATCGAATTTCGAGTGAAATATATATATAAATATTTAAATTACACAAAGCACGACACAGAAAAGAGAATACAAAGAAAACTTACAGAATTCAATATTTCGAACTGTTGTTCGTCATCAGGAGAGTAGACTAGTAGAGAGGACGAAGTGAGAGAGATCTCCCCACGTCGAAGAACGGAGCGCGAAGAACGGAGCGCGAAATATATATATATATATATATATATATATATATATATATACGAGTTTGAGATTAACAAAGAGCAACACACAAAGTAGGGAAACACACTTACAGACTCAAATTTTCGGGTAATCCGTCTTCAGGAGAAAAGAGAATGTGAGACCAAGCACGTTGTAGACGCAACGGCAAGTTACCCGAAAATTTGAGTCTGTAAGTGTGTTTCCCTACTTTGTGTGTTGCTCTTTGTTAATCTCGAACTCGTATTGTATCCAGTTTGGATCGTATTTCGTTTTATCAGTGAATATAATATATATATATATATATATATATATATATTATATATATATATATATGCATTTAAAAAATGAATGTCCAATTTCACATTATTTAATTTGTTAGAAAATGTTTCTAATGTATCCAAGAAGGACTGCTTCCAGCTTTTACGAACGTTAGAACATATATATATATATATATATATATATATATATATATAATTAAAAGAAACGGTCCAGCGGACTTTTTTAAATAAAATAAATTCAAAAAGAAGGAAACACACAGAAAGTGATCATCTGATGACGATGAGGGTCGAAATATCGATGTGAGTTATGTCTGTGTCTTACTGTGTGTTTCCTTCGTTTTGAATTTATTTGATATATATATATATATATATATATATATATATATATATATATATATATATATATAAATTCAAAACGAAGGAAACACACAGTAAGACACAGATATATATATATATATATATATATATATATATATATATATGCTTTTAAAAACTGGATGTCTGTTTCCACTTGATTTAATTTTGTCTTATATTTTTCCAAAATACGAAATTTTTTCTTTAACTCAGAACTCAATTTAAAAATTAATTCACCATAATTACTTGTTTTATTATTGAACATGTTTCGGTGTACGTTCACCATCTTCAGCAAACACACGATTAATTATAATTACCTTAACAAATGAATCTAATAGTTAAATTACATTTCAAAAACAATGAGTGAACAAGTTAACTAAGGTTACACTGACAGGTTAGGGGTTGTCAGTGTTGGCAAAACTAGCCCTAGGTTTCCAAACAAGCGCAACTGGTTGGCAAAATTACCTTTTTGATCGTTCATTCTAGGAGCTTTTTCTAGTATGAACAGCGCTTCTAATATCCTGAGTCTTCTTCCGTCCTTTTCTTTTGCTATAATTCTAGTATTATTCACCATAGTTTCCCTCGAAATTTTTGTTTTGTGAATCTTTTGGAAGTGTTCTTTGGGGGCTCCTATATATATATATATATATATATATATATATATATATATATATGAGTCGTTGTTTGCCTGCGGAGCGACTCGTTTTTATCTTCCTGATGACGAGGACATCGAAATATAGTAGTGAGTTTCTGTTTCATTTCTGAGTGTTCCTTGTGTCAACATAGTTTATATATATACATTTTTGGCTCTAATTATAATATCAACAGCCATGTGATTGTTGATTATTGACACTTACAATCGTTAATAAGATCTGAAAGTAGAAATATCCCGTCATAATTACAAGATTTGTGAATTTACTTGTTTAATAGCTCCATTAAAAATTCTTTTGTGGAATTCTTCTTCTGTTCATATACTAGCGGGAATAAATACTACGTTTATAAATATAGATGTATATTCGGCCTTGGTTTTGTATGAACCATTAAATCCTCTCTTTACAACCTGTAATTTCATGAAAATGCATAAAAATGTTCTTATTTCTTTCTTTGAATTGTCCCATTGGCTTTAATTTTATTTGATGACAATCCTAAAATGTTTACCTTAAAACTTCTAAGTGATATTTCTAGTTGTATAAGTTTCTCTTCTGTCACGTTCTGACGTTAACAGTTATTATTATTAATAACCTATTATTAATCTAATTTTCCAAAAATTTTGTTGAATAGTGATAACCTCAATTTTTTTTTGATGTGGTAGTACAAACAATAATCTCTATATATAAAGTTCGTGAGTTTGTTTGTTTTGTTGTTTGTTTGTTCACCCATATCCCGTGGAGGTAGAGACCTAAATTTAAATATATATTATTTATTACGTGAATAATGTTAAATAAAAGACAATTATCACTATATTCCCAAAATTGGAGCTAGGGTAGCAAGTGTCTTGCGTCTCGCCGATGACAGTAGTGCAAATGTATTATTTATAAATGTAACAATTTTTTTTAATTTAATATTTGTGTAATATAAACACTGTTAATAAACTAAAGGCATGGAGCAGGGTAGCCTAATGGCTTGCGTGCTCGCCGATGACAGTAGCACAAATGTATTAAAAGTAAATGCATCAAAAAAATTTTTGAATTTAAAATTTGAATAATATATACAATGGTAATAAAGCAAAGGCATTGATCCAGAGTAGCCAGTCGCTTGCGTGCTCGCCGATGATAGTAGTGAAAATGTATTACGTATAAATGTAACAAAAAAAAATATTTAAAATTTGCGAAATATAAACACTCGGAATAAAATTAAGGCATGGAGCCAGAGTAGTCCAGAGATTTATGTGCTCGCTGATGACAGTAGTGCAAATGTATTATAAATAAATGTAACAAATATATAATAAACTACTACATTAGAGCTTAAAAATGAATAATTGTAGAAACAAACTTGAACACAATTGTCAGATAAAATACGAATGTTCTGAGGTAATATTATAAAGACACATTCCTTTCATTAATTTTATTTTATATTGGGTAAATAAATTGAATAAATTGATTGCACTCCTAATGAATATTATTGATTATTTTAGCTGACAATTGTGAATAATATCTGATAGTAGAAATCGACCGTCATGATTACTAAATTTGTAGAATTTACACAAAATATTAATATCTTCATTAAGAATGTCTTTTATAGAATTAACTTTATTAACGTAAGGTAACAATAATCGTTACTGTAATGATTGCTGTTAATGGTAGACTAACAAACAATTATATAAAAAATAGAATTGTATGTTTCTTTAATCAGTAAGAGATTCTGATTTACAGTTTTACTCGCTAAGCTCACCAATAAAATTTTAGTGATAGGCGTCCTACAGTAAACTATAGATACAGAGTAAAGAGACGAACACACTTTTTCGAGTCTCTAATTTTCGGTTGAATGTCGTCAGAAGACTAGAGATAGGGACACCAAGCGCACTTACGAAGCAACGGCTGTAGACCGACAGTGTTGTCACACGCGTGCCCAGTTCAAGTCAAGTAAGAAAAAGTAAACTAGGAATAAGAGAAGAGCTGAGAAATAATAAGTGAAACTGAAGAAAATGGGGAAACATAAATAATAAAAACTTAAAAAATATTAATAATAATGAAGAATATTAAGAAGGAAATAACTGAAACTAAAGAAAATCTAGGACTATAAATATTAAATATTGAAATAATAATAATGAAGGCGACTAGAATAAATTTCAAGTTAAAAATAAAGTTGTATAAATAATAATTTAAATTGAAAGATAATAAACGCCATAATAAATTTTAGAGATAGATATGTATGTCCGATATGTACAAGTTTTTTTTTTGTTATTGTTTAAACCGATCCACTAGCGGTGATAACGTCAGTCGTTTACCGGGTTTTTGTTTGATCGGTGATTCTACATTGGGAATCCTAAATGTTCCCTAATTCAAGTGCATTTCTAGTAGGGATCTTTAACTTTGTATCTGACATCGTATAGGCTTGGGACCGACAGCTTAACGTCCTCTCTGAGTGACGACGTACTCAGATTTATTCACCTCCCGCGTGGATAAATCGAGGGTTCAGGTGGGGATCGAACCCTGGATCTACCAGCCCAGAGGCGAATACTTTAACCACTGAGCTAAATATAAACAAGTTAGTACGCTATGAAAATAAGTGCAATATTACTTAGACATATTTCGTGTCTACTTGCATAGTTTTTTAACAGCGCCATTAAAAAGTCTTTTATGGATTTCTACTTCTGAATGATCGTAAGGTAACAATAATTATTATTATAATGATTGCTGTTACTAGCAGGCTAACAAAGAATCATATAAAAAATAGATTTGTGTTTTTCTTTAATCAGTAAGATTTTCTGATTTACAGTTTTACTCGCTAAGCTCACCAATAAAATGTTAGATACATATCATAAGATAGATATGTATGTACGATATGTACGATCTTACCAGTGACGTGCGGTGAAGTTCATGGCAGGTGAGGCATTGAGTTCATTGCAGTCAGATTAAGATCATATAGTGACAGACAAACCCTACCATGAGGCAGGAGGACTGTACGAGTACTCGTATGCCTCACTTAGTGACTCTTTGCAGCAGTTTTATGATCGCTTAGCATAAGGAAGTACTAGCGTATAATATTGCTGACAAAAACAAAACTGTGCGTTGAAAACTTAGTTAATGTACCAAGAATGTGCATTTTAAGAAGTACAGAGGGACAGAATATGGTATCACTGTATAGCATGCCGACACTGTTAACAGTTTTGCGCAACCTATCAAGATGCAAATTTCTTTTCAGTATCTGAACAGTAAATGTAGAAAATCCAGCAATTTTGAATAAAAGCATATTAAAATGGTGAAGTGAAGTGAAAAATATTTTACTGCTTAATTCATTGGACATTAAATTGGACACTCAACAAAACCATAGAAAAACTTTTACCGCTGGACCCAGCAAATGTGCTGAGCTTTTTGGAGGCGTTGAAGCTAACTTCTGGGGTACTTTAGTACAGAGGGGGGGGGGGGGATACAATAGTTTTTAAGACGCAGTGCTATAGTCACAATTAAATAATAATAATAGTATGTTATGTAGGGTAAAAAGCTAATGAAATGGTCTCCACTTATAAAAAATTAATAGTATAAAGAACGCGTTTCGAACACGTAGTGTTCTTCTTCAGGCATTAACTACGGGTGTCTGTGTTACAACTGAGTTACGTTAAAATGGTATGCTATGAAAATAAGTAGAATATTGCTTAGATGTTTGACGTCTGCTTGCAGCTGTTCGGGCTGATCTCGGCCATGCTGCTCTTCTGCACAGAGCGACACAAGAGGACCAAAGGCCACATCTACCACCCGGCGTCCTGAGCGCCGAGCCGCCTATCACTCCAGTCTTCATCTAACTAGTTCTACTTCATGTCTAGTTTAATTTAAGCTATTATTAATATTTATTTTTGTTTCCTTTTTTTTTTGTAATTTCTTATTGTATATACTTTCTTAATATATTTGTTTTTAATATAAATATTTTCATTGTAACATTATATCAGAAGTCTTTTTTTCTTTTTTTTTTTTAAAACAAGAGATATTTTTGTTTGTTTTGCGATGCTAACACTTATATCTTTCATTGTTTTTCTATGGTTGGAAAGTGTTGTTAATTTGTTATTTGGGACCCATTTTGGACGAGCTTGGTTACCTTGATTGTTCATTTTTACATCTACAGATCTAAATATTAACTAACGCAAGGTCATTACATATATAACGCAAGGGTTATAACAGACTTGACAATGGATGCATATTTTTTGGAATGAATTTGACAGTAGATAACATTGTTAATGTTATAATTTACATTTCTTTGGATACAATCATCTAAATGTCGAGACAAATCCATCTTGGTGTGTTTATTTTTAAACAACTTATAAGTTGTTCAGAAATCGTATTTTTTTTTTAAAAAAAAACTATTTTTAGAACCTTTGCTTTCCGAATGGCAACCTGTACAATATTTCTCAACTCTCACATGACAAATCTAGGGTTATGTAAATAATTCGAACCTCCAAACTTCAGTCATAAAAAAACAACTACCTGTTGATGTCACCTGACTCTACCTAAAAAGGTAGCCCCTCAGTTTTTTTTTAAATTTACTATAATTAAATTATAGCAGTTATGAAAAAAATAGATTTTCATATTTTTATGAATTTACACGTCTTAAAGCTTTCCTGGTCTATTATTGAAGTTTTTTTGATTATGTCTGTGGGTAGGTGGAGGTGTAGCCAAACATTTGTGAGCGCTCTACAGGGGACTCCGTTACATAGATCCAAATACATACTCCGACACATTTTATACCCAGAAATCGCCCCTATGGTGTAGATTCCTCTATAGTTTTTGGCTAATATTGCATGATGAGAAAGTCACTTATTGTACTGCATGATGGACCATTGTTTTACTCCTAAACTACTAACATCAGAATGTTTTATTTTTTGGGTTATTATGACACGTATATTATAATTAATTAACTGTATAATAACAATAATTAACTGAAAAAAATTAGATTTCTGAATTACCGTAAAAGTGAAATTTGAGTTAAATGTAAAAATTTTACATAATTTGATGGAACAAAATGACATAATACCCAAAAATAGTAGCTCTTTATGGAAGGATGAACTCGAACACGTTTTTGTAGAAATTACTTGAACGGAAAGGGGAATTATGGTAAATTCTATGAATATAGAAAATATCTTTTGCTGATAGCTAAACGACTAACTATAGAATAGTAAAATTTAAGAGAAAGATATTATCGTAAATTGTGTGCGCTATAAAAATAACTTGAATAAATTCTGATAACTGCAATATTAGAAGATTGCAATAGTTATCATATAGCGATAATGTAATATAGCCCTAAAACCTCTCTTGCAATAATTGTAATTTGCTGTCCTAGTTGAACTTGTTAACTTGCAATTCGAATTTTTTTTTCCGGTTTAGAATGAAACAGAATTCTTATTTAAAGGTTCAATCAAAGCTATTTGAAGATGTTTTAAAGAGTTTAATATTATATGAAAGAACAATAAATTTCTCAAAACTATAAAAGCAAATAGTCGTTAACCATTTATTTTACGATGGTGATTGTTGTATAGCGAAAGAGTTATAATAAAACTACATGTCGCACACTTTAACAAATCTAAAGGTCGAGACATAGCTCTTGGATTGTTTAGGGAACCTCTTTGTTTTGGGTAATATTGAAATATAGAAAAGGTAATTTTTGTACTCTATAATAAAACGGTTATTTATTTTAAGGCACTTTTCCAGTAAATCAAGCAATTAAAACTTTGTATTAGATATTGTCTTACTACGAGTATTTCATCAACCTACAATTGTAATAGTAATATTATGGGAAAAACCCAACTATTAAGTGTCATTTGCAGTAACATGTCAGATGGGGTAGAAATGGAGTGATTATGCGCCTCTAATAGCCTCTAGCACTCAACTCCGACTTTCGGCCTTCACGAGGTTACCCTGTTAACCTGCTATATGCAGGGACAAACGAAAGAGGAGGAGAAGGTGATCAGGGGCTGGGCCTCATCACCTTCGTTTCACATCCTTCCAATTTCCCAAATCCTCTCCTCTTTTCCCAGCTCCAATCCAAGGCGTTATGTGATTTGTGCCAAAGTATGGATGATACTGGGGGGTTACTGTATTACGAACGGAGCCTCAAGAGTACCAGGCGACCCCCTTGAGTAAATAGCCTTACTCCGGAGTGGATGCTCAACCGGAGTGGACAAAATACCACGCAAAGAGCTTCAGGGATTTTCCCCTGTATGATACTAAGGAGTAGGCAGTCCAGAGACCATCCTCCGGAAGCGCAGAGAGTCCAAAAGCGATAACTAGTGGGAGCCAACTTCCCATATGTGCACCTAAAGACCCGAAGAAGAGTGTCCTGAAGAAGGAGAAAGGAAGTCATTTTCTTCCGAAACGTAAGAAGCCTGAATGGGCACTATCAATGATGGTTTTGTGCAGATTCTGCAAAGAAGAGGAAGAAACACCGTTGCATCTGCTGGCTGATTGTCAGGTAATTCTAAAGTTATCGGTTCAAAAAAGTATGGACGATAACAGGTTAAACTTGAGTTAAGGCAACCTTATAAACTGTGAATTCAGGTAATTCACAGAGTTATTTGCTACGGGTCACTCAACAAAACCATGGTAAAAGTAAAACTTTTACTGGACCAAGCAAAAGTGCTGTGCTTCTTGGAGGCGTTGAAGCTAACTGCTGGGGTACTTTAGTACAGAAGGGGGGGAAGTGCAATAGTTCTTAAGACGCAGTGCTGTAGTCACTCTGAAATAATAATAAAAAAATTTAAAAAAAATTGATTACACATGAGTTGAAAATACTTTACTACAGAGTTTGATATTATATTGTTTACATATAGGAAAGTTGAGTGTAAGCCACTTCAGACTTTTTGTTCAGAAGGTTTCCCTGAATTAGGAATTTTTTTGGTTTTTATTTCGCTAATCAAGGATTACTTGTTCATTTTCAACATGAACATAGTTAAGAGCTATCACATTTAGTGCGTTCCATAGGATTAAAATATTTATGGACACTTATTTTTGCTATAGGAGAGGTACTTTCACTAAAGGATTGTTGATGCATATGCAGTTTGAAAGGTTGCCTTAACTCAAGTTTAACCTGTTATCGTCCATACTTTTTTGAACCGATAGCTTCACACGCACAAGATTTCCTATATCCCACATGATTAATTTAGGGCCATAGTCAAGTAATTTCCTTTATAAATATATGCATATTGTTGGTGCTATAGAGGTTAGTAAATAAGATATTATTAACCGTCATACTTCGTCTATCGCTGGTGAAGTCACCCAACTGGTTTCGCAATGGCTATCATCAATGGGACTAACCTTACCTTCCAAAATTACGGATATACAGTTTAATGTACATAACGGAAAAAAGAGAAGTTAAAAGCACACACTTAGAGTCTCTAATTTTCGGTTGAACCATCCTCAGGAGAGATAAGACAGGGAAACCAAGCGCACTGGTACAGAGACGGTTGGAGACCAACAATGTTGCCACATACGCGCCCGGTCACAGAGAATAAGGTAGACAAGAATCAATTTAAAATTAAATTGAACGAACAGAGAAATTGATACATAAATAAAAGTACGGACTAAGCTATGATAGAATAAAATAAAAATTTTATTCTACCATTCGGACGGTTCAAACCGAAAATTAGAGACTGTAAGTGTGTTCTTTTGATTTCTCTAAGTTTGTTTGTCTATATTGAACTATATTTGTCAGTTCTGGATCGTATTTCCAGCGAAAAAGTATATATTATATATTAGAGTATTTCGGCAGCAAGTCCTCTTTTAAGCATATGGTATTGAATTTGATAGCAGATTCTGCTTTCATGATTTTTTACTTATAGCTTCCATATTTCTCACAATCTTCTTTTGTGCTGGTGTTAATCGACAAAACAAGCTAGCATAATACATTCAGAAGGCTGGAACACTTCACTAGGAATATCTATATTTAATTAACTACTACTCTGACCTAAATTAATATGATAAGCATTCGGCCCCGTGGGTCATCTTCAGGTTCTTAAACTACTTATATTAACTAATACATTATATACATATTAAATACTACATAGGCGTTTAAATGCCAACTGAACACTGCTATTCTGTCTAAGTGAAAGTTGGTGGTGGGGATGGAGTAGGAGTGAGTGCGGGTCAATAAAAAATCATGACCCTTCAACTCAACCTAACGCAGTCATCGCCCTGCTTTCTTACTAATTTAAAAGAATTACCAATATTCTTAAAACTAGGAATTACATTAAAGTCATTACTTTGTACATTTAAACTGGGTAAGAAATCTTTAATGTACAGTGCTTTTAGGATTTAAGTCTATTGAGATCACTATTAACATGTAGGGTGGTGGTACCCTCAACCAGATTCTTCCTAGACAGGGGAATACCGTGTGCCTCTTCTGCATGGTTCCTTGGTGCTCCTGTCGTGAGATGGAGAGTCAGACGTCTTGACAGTTTCGTCCTAGTCATCCCGATGTACCTAGAGGGCAGGACTTCCCTGTGGTGCAAGTGTATTGGCACACTAGGTGACTACCATTGAGGTCTGGGATGTCAACTCTCGGACGGTTAAAAGCCAGCAAGTCTTAGGTCCTTTTACTTTTCTAGTAGCTGGTGATCTTCAGTGTGTCACCTTCGTTAGTTGGTTTAACATTATTATAAATCAGTTTTCTAAGGGGACTCAAGTTTTTCAAGGACTAAGGTTTTCGTTCTTCCTGTTTGTTAGTGCTCATATACGCTTTATCAAACAGCTGTATTTGCTCACCAGGTTTTCAGTTCTTCATTCATGTTGTTGTGCCATTTTTCTAGATATGTTTTAACTGCGTTGGCCAGTGCTTTGTTTGAAAATCCGTTATTGACAAGGACTAGCGCACACTTGTCAATTTCGTTATGTATGAGAGTCCAGTCTGTACAGTGGGTGAGTGCTCTTTTTATATGAGCGTTAATTGTAGACATCTTATATCTATCTGGGCACTCACTCTGGCTGTTCAGACAGAGACCAGGGTTTGATGGCTTCCGGTAAACTTCAGTGTTGAATTCACTGGCTTTCTGGTGTATCAGAATATCCAGGAAAGGTAATTTCCCTTCCGCAGCATATTCTGAGGTGAATCGGAGTTCTGATGCTTCTTCAAGGTTTAAGCGTAATTGGGCTATTTCATCTACGCAGTCAGCTAAAACGAAAATGTCATAATGTATCTGGCATAGATACAAGGCTTCTTTGTTCTATGAAACAGGTCTTTTTCTATTCGAGCCAAGAAGAAATTGGCAAATAGAACATCAAGAGGTGATCCCATGGCTACACCGTCTATCTGCTTATACATCTTTCCCTGGAGTGATGTAAAAACCGCATCTTTCGCACAGAGTTTAAGAAGGGACTTCAAAGCTGTTTTTGAAATATCGAATAATGATCTTACACTCTACCGACACTAAGATCATACTTTAATACCTACGATTATTTTACATAAGTAAGCAAATTTATAAATTATTAGATTAATCATATATTTGACATGATGCTCAAAACAAGTAATGTCATTTAGTTCTAAAATGTTTTAAGAGGTTTATTTATAAAAAATAGAAGGATACAAACAGATAATAATTCTGTGTTTATTTGAATATATTGAACAAATATCTCAAATGCAACTTAACACTAAACATACAAAAATTGGTACACAGTTAATCTTTGAACAATGGCATTCTGAAAGCAATCATGGATGAACAGATCGAAACTACATCCTGGTACAGCTTTGACTGATTTTATTTTTGCAGAAATATGCTACACACATTCGAGTTTTCTTTTTCGAAACTCTAGAATAAGTTAGTAGGAGTATTTAGAGAGATGACAATTTTCTCAGCATCTCCTCAGTGGGTTTTGAAAGGATTCAGTTTCTTGGAGCCAGTACGTTTCCTGGGGCCACTGACATTTCTCCACCTCCTTGGGCTGACTCTCTCTGAACGCTCTGCTAACACAATATACATCTGTGTATTAGTATACAACTGCGTATTACTCTTGCGTACAACCATGAAATAAGCTACATACCCCTGTGCAAAAAAAAAATATGCGGACTACATCTATGTCATAGTATTTTCATCGCAGTTCCTGTAGTAAATACCACTATATATTTTTCAAGTTCACAGAAGGGGTTCTTGAGGATTTTGGTCATAAAAAAATTCAACTCCTGATTATATGCCGACGTTTCGCCAAAAGTTGTTTGGCATTTTCAAGGCTTGTTTTGAGAAAACACTTTTAACCGTCCATGATTTTATCATCAAATAATAATAAAAATCATCAATTAATAATAAAAATATCATATAAAAGCATGGACGGTTAGGTTAAATAATAGCTCAAAAACAAGCCTTGAAAATGCCAAACAACTTTTGGCGAAACGTCAGCATATAATAAAGAGTTGAATTTTTTTATGACCAAAATCCTCAAGAACCCCTTCTGTGAACTTGAAAAATCAGTGGTCGAGAAGCTGTACCAATACTATATATTATTATTATCACTAATTGTATTATTACTTCTGATTTGCTGGATCCAAAGGCATGTTATCAAAAGCTCCTTCAATATCATCCATGCAACTCAACCAGACGTATTATCAGTCAGCGGAAGGCCAGTCATTTAAAGACGGCTTTTTAAATAAAACAAAAAGAAAACAACTTTATTATACAAAAAAAAAACAATCCTAGAATTTAAAAATGATAAATATTCCTTTTTTCTTATTTTTATTTTATTGATATTTATATTGTATTACTATATATTTACATTTGTTTAAGTTATATTTATATATTTATATCTTGCTATTTATTTTTTTAAGGTCTCGGTTAACCGATAAGTACATTTGTTCCAAAAGTCGCCTCCCGTTAATTGATAAGTTTCTCCAGATTTTGCAACCAACGTATGACGTGTAAGCTCCAAATTTAATGTTTGTATTAAAATAATACAATCATTATTATTTTTGACTCATAACTTTTACTTATATATATATGTTTTGTTGAACGACGATTGACTGTGGTATGAATAAATTTCATTGTCATTTCAAGTTTTCTCACCTTTGTTTGAAATCTTTCTGGTACTAAATACACTAGTTCTCCAAATGGTTTATTATTTATAACTAACATGTTTCGGTTTCCTTGATCATCTTCAGAGTTAATCATAACATATGTATAATAAATCTTATTCCTACTAACTACCACTATATACACTATACATTTCTTAAACTAACATATAGTGTATAATAGTGGTAGTTAGTAGGAATAAGTTTTTTTATACATACAATTAACTCTGAAGATGATCAAGGAGACCGAAACATATCAGTTATAAATAATAAACCATTTGGAGAACTAGTGTATTTAGTACCAGAAAGATTTCAAACAAAGGTGAGAAAACTTGAAAGATGGACGACAGTGAAATTTATTCATGCCACAGTACAAAGGTCGTTCAAAAAATCATGTATAAAAGAAGGATTGCTCCTCAAATTTACAAATATATATATATATATATAATCAAACCACAATATGAAATGGGAAAAGAAGCTTAAAATCTTTCAACAGTAATAAGCGGTCTTCGTCAGAGCGTCTTCGTGAGTTGGGTTTTTGACTCTGACAAAGACCGCTTGTTACGGTTGAAAGATCTTAGTCTTCTTTTCCGATGTCATATTGTGGTTTGATCATTGATTGTTTTTCACGTGTTTATGTGAAATCTTGTTATATATATATATATAAACTAGAATTTAAAAAAGAACACATAGAAAGGAAACCACTGAACTCACTACTATATTTCGATGTCCTCGTCTTTAGGAAAAGAAGTGAATCGCTCCAAAGGCTGATAACGACTCATAGTATATATATACAGTATATATATATATATATATAGTTAACACATTAAAGAGAAAAAACAAATAAAGATACACAGAAAAGACTCACAACGATATTTCGACAGTCGTCGTCATCGGGTAGAAGTAGTCCCTTTGAGTAGCTGAAGCTAACTATATATATATATATATATAATAATAAACATTTGGAGAATAGTGTATATTAGTACCAGAAAATTTCAAACAAGGTGAGATAAACTTGAAATGATGGACGTACATGTGAAATTTTTCATGCCACAGTTATCAAAGCGTTCAAAAAATCATGTATAAAAGAAGGACTTGCTACCTCAATTTCATATTTATATAAATTTAGATTAATCAAACCACAATATAAATGGGAAAACCGATAGCTTCTGAAGACTTAAGCAGAATTGGAAAATGAAATCCTTTAATATTACTAATTTAAGACATATAGTGGGCAGAAAATTTGAATTCTCACAAGATTTATATATATATATATATATAAGATATATGATATAAAATTTATAGATATATATATAATCTTAATAGATTAGATTAAATAATTCTTATCTGGACCGCATACATTCTGCAGTATTTTTCTTCACCGAAGTTTAGTTCAGCGTCCAACACTTCTCAATAGAACACCTTTAAGCCAACGTTTCGTCTATGTTTGTAAACATCTTCAGGATTACATCAATACAAAATACAGAGAAAATGCCTCCGCTATTTGCTCTCCTGAAGGCTGTTAAGACCAGAAAGTTGGAGATGTAAGTGTTGTTATCCTTTTATATGTTAGTTTACTAACTTTGAACTATTACTGTCAGTTCTGGATCATTCTCACAAGAGTTTATAAGTATTACATATTGAAGGCACTGATATGGCATACACAAACTCTTACAGCATATGTAATAATACCTTGACACAGATCTGAGCCTTAATAATAGCAGCTCGAAGGATGAGCATTCTCGTCCTTCGCTGATAGTCCTTGCCCATGCTTAAGGCCTTTTTAAAGGTCGTACTTCTCTGGTCCATATCTTTGCAATAAAGGATCTGAAAATAGTTATAGTTACTTTTCAAAATGTCCAAGTTTTTGTTCAACATTTTCAAAAATTTTAGATATTAAAAAAAAAAACTTGTTTAGTATTATCGCCAAATCGGACTGATGTTACAATTCAGATTTGCATTTGATATCAAACGAATACAAGAAAAGAACACATAAAAACAAAACACAGATCACTTCAATATTTCGAGTCGTTCTTATCAAAAGGAGAAGAAGATGAGTTCTGCTCATTCGGCAAACAGCAACTAACCAAGCAGTGCGTACGGCTTAGGAAAAAAAATTAACTTAGCAATACTACTTATCACTAATCTTTTTTTTTGACTAAGCTAAAAGCGTTGAGTGGTTAATTGCTGTTTGCCAACGAAGTAGAATTCACCTTTGCTTCCTACCTTCATAGACGAAATATTGAAGTGAGTTGTGTGTTGTTTCTCTTGTAATCGTTTGTTATCCTAACGGACCGTTTTATATTTTGAATTTACATTCAATGTTATATTAACACCAGCTTAGTGAAAACATCTAGTACTGTTAACATCTTAGTCTTGAAGTAATGTAAAAGTTCATAATTTCTCTTAATTAAGAAATTCATACTTCTAGAACTGCTTAAATTGAAGGATAATTGGCCTGCTGATCTCTTTTTTGAGTATTTTTATTTACTCTGTGTGTTACTCTTCCTCAATTTTTAACAGTTCAAAATTGAAGATAGGTAGCACACAAAGTAACACATTGCGTCTACAACATGCTTGGTCTCCCTTTCTCTTTTCTCCTGAAGACTGATTGCCCGAAAATTTGAGTTTGTAAGTGTGTTTCTTTACTATGTGTGCTACCTATCTTCAATTTTGAACTGTTATTGTGTCCAGTTTGGATCGTCTTTCCGTTTATTAAGTGAATATATATATATATGTTTCACGGTAAATCACAAAATATAACAAAGGAACAAACACACTTACTGTCTCTAATTTCCGGTTGAACCGTCATCAGGAGAGTAGAGATAGGAACAGTGAACCCTGTTGGTCTCCAACCGTCGTTTCACAACTGCGCTTGATCTAAACTCTCCTGATGCGGTTCAACCGAAAATTAAGTAAGTAAGTAAGTGTTTGTTCTTTTGTTCTGTGTTTTCCTGTTTACAATATATATATATATATATATATATATATATATATATATGTATATATGAATTAATCAGTTTTTAATTATTGGCATATCACGTACATATTTGCTTTAGTTTTACAAAAAAATTTGGTTCGTTTGGTACCTTTCGGCATTTGATAGTATAATATCCAAAAATGTAGTTCTTTATAATATATATAATATGTTTGGGGACATTCTAAACAAGAAATTAAATATGAAGATACCGTAATCAACGTCATGCGTAAAGCTCTTCTTTTACAGAATACACAGTACAGAGAGGATCACAAGTACAGCTGAACCTCGTAGTACGAGTGCCTCCTTTACGAGCAGCCATTCGTAAGAATTTTTGTCTTGTATGACGAGTAAAAATTCGCAGTACAAGCAAACCATCTTCCTCACGCCTAGATTGTCTCCATTTTAAGTTTACTAGATTAACAAATAATGATTTTTTTCTAGGATGCAATTATTGTTTAAGCAGTATTACTCATATTAAATGTACAGAATTGTTTATTTTTTCGAACTACACCTTTTCTGTTTAAATAATAAACTTAAAAACCAACATTTTGGAAATGAAACGGATTATCTATTTTCATATTCGTAATACGAGTACATCGGAATAAGAGCTCGGTCTAGCAACGTATAAAACTCGTACTGCGAAGTTCTACTGTATTGAAATATTTGAATACTCTTTATTAATAATCTTAATTAATAGAATATATGAAGCTATTTTATAATCTTCAGTAAGAAATAAAGAAAAGTTTGTTACTTTATTGTGCGAATCAATTCTAGCCTGGATTTGTCCATCGAGTATCAACTGCATTAGTTCATCCTCAAGCGCTGGTACTGTTGTGTTGAAGGCGACTGCCATTTTGCCAAGATCTGCCGACTGGTAAGGACTGAAATAAAACATTCAGGTGAACCACATCAGCTTATCAAGGGACAAGAGAATCTTATCGAAACAATCATTTACACATAAGAATAATTACAAAAAATTTACACATAATGAATTAAAGCAACTGCATTTTTCCTATTTTCGAATTTAATGATTTTAGAATTTTTAGATAAATAATGAATGATTTCTGAATTGTTTTATCCATACTGCCGCCTTAGAGGGATACACTGCCAAGCCTACAGCAAGAGCAATAGTTGTAAACAAATCGAGTGAAAATAATTTTTTTTTATTTGCTGTTAATTTATCATGAATAATTGTCATTATTCATTATAAAATCTTAATGATTTTTTTTTATTATTCAAAAAAAAAATCGAAGGGAATCAAAACGGTTTTCTGAGACAAAAATGATACAATCCGATGCGTTTTTAATTAGATGTGGCAAAATTAACATAATTATATTGTCAATTTCTTTTGACTATCATTTGAAAAGACATACTTTCAATTTATCTGATTATTTGAATTCATATATGCAATCCTAGATTTCTACGTTTCCTTAGTTATAGAAACAGAAAAAAACATAAGTTTCTCTTTAAGAATTAAAGATCTGAAAAAGAAATGACAATTATTCATGATAAATTAACAGCAAATAAAAAAAAATTATTTCACTTGGATTTATATTTTTATTGTTCATATTATTAATTTTGTTAAAAAAAAAAGTGAATAGTCATTAATATTCATAAGAATACCTTAGCAGGTTGAAACTAGCTCCTAGTCCATCATTCCCGTGTAACGCGGAGACACCCCATTCTCCTAGACACTTGGTGTACGATTGCTGTTTGAGGGAACCACAAAGACTGGCTCTCATACTATATATGGTCTTGGTTTGTGGAGAGGAGTGGCTCGTTAGGCCTTCCTCATTAATTAAAAAAGGTTATTATAAGGAATTTGTAAAATTTTTATACAGTATAGACATTTAAGAAAAAGATATTATAATGTTGAATTATGAATGAATGTAAAATAAGTATTTTGTAGTGTTAATGAAAGTATTGCGTATGTTAATGTCATGTTAACGAAGTATTGCGTACAATTTGACGATGATGCATGTAATACACAGTGGAACATGCTGAAATAAAATAAAAAAAAGTCATTAAATTTTGTGATGATTATATTAAATTGAATTAAATGAATTGATTATTAATCTAATATGACAAAAGAAATTGAATTAATGAAATTTTTATAAAATCCAAACACACCGTCAAGTGACTGTGGATAAAACTTGATACTTGTTTTTACAGTTACCTTACTTACAATAATCCAAAACTCATGAAATTTTTGATATTATTTATGCAATAATGATATTAAGATATTATTAAATATAAAATTTTTAATTTCTAGGTTTACCAGTAGGAAGTGACACAAATTATTATTACTCGTTGATATTAAGTTGTTTTCCCATAAAGTACATTTCCAGTTATACCAAGTAACAATAGACCTCTGTAACAGACTAACTACCTATAGTGGTAAAGCACTAACTATAGTGCTTTAGTGGATAAAGTTGCTTATCTCAGTCATAGAGTAATGGTTTCCACTCGTATAATTCTTGTTTGTTTGTGTTCTACATATTTCATACTTCAGGCTTGTTGAAATTATTTTAATAACTTAACTTTTATTAATACTTGTAAAACATTAAAAACTTGTAGCATGACTGAAAAAAAATATTCACAAAGCTTCAAAAAGTGTAAATCAGTCAAAATCTATGTCTCATGTTCACTATATTTTACTTAAGAGTAACGTATTACACGCTTAAACTATTAGTAATACAATTTATTAAAGCAATTTCAAACCTGAAATACTGTATTAAGGCTCGGTTTCTGATCTGCCCATACAGTGTATTGACGTGTGGAGCTATGTACATGTCTAGGTGAAGATTATCCTGAAATCAAAAGTATAAATATAGAAAAATATCTGTTAAATCAACTTACAGTCAAAGAATAAGTTTGCACCCCATCTTCTTAATCTAAATGTTTCTTCTTGCCGATTGAAGAGAAAAAACGGTAAATGAAGGTTAAAATTTGAAGACAGGTGATACCATGGACAAAAGAATCCTTTGTACCGCAGAGGTTAGTTTAGACGAAATTATTCTTACAAAATATTCTTCACCAGTATGTTGCCTTGCGTACTCGACTGTTTTTAAACCCTGTTCACCTTGATGAACAACATTCCTCAAGGTCAAGGGTCAGCCAGCTATGAACAACAAACAACATGCCAAACTAGTGGGACAGACAATATGAACTTTAACTGCTACACAACAGCTCAAATATTTTGAGGGGTCAGGTTAGCTCAATGGTTAACATACTCGCCTCTGAACTGGTAGGTATGTCCAGGGATCGATACCCACCTGGACTTCGATTTATTCACACAGGAGGTAAATAAATCTGAGTACGTCGTCTCTCGGAGAGAAGGCGTTAACGTTAAGTCGTTGGTCCCGAGCCTGTACGATGCCAGGCACTAGTTAAAGATCCCTACTCTAAATACACTTAAGTTAGGCAAAATTTAGGACTTCCGATATAAAATCAGCGGTCAAACAAAAAGACCGTAAAGGGCTGACGTTTTTAACCCGCTAGGGCAGGGGTCCCCTGCACCCTTTTCGTCATTTGTCGTAAAGTCATTCCCCCCTCCTATCCAAGAAACCTTTATCAAAAAGTCCATTCTAAATTATGTGCAAATATTCCTAAAAAATCCTTTTCGTAGTTCTTTTTTATGTTTTAAATATTAAAACATAAAATTAATGCTCACTAAATATATTGAAATATAACTAAAATAGTACTTTCAATTTATAATTAAGAGATGAGAATTTATTATTACTTTCCTCATTCTGTATGTTTACTGTGGAGCCAATTCACCCCTTGAAAACTCATAATTCAGCCCTGGGGGTGAATTTCACACCAATTGAGAACCCCTGCGGTAGGGCTCTCCCTTAAAAAAAGAAAAAAAAGTAAAAGTCAAACTATTTGAGTTAAGCAAACTTTCATACTCTCAGTGTAGAGTATTCAATGTGTGGTATATCACAAAGGACCAATCTTCGGCTTGTGTGTGTGTTATCTCGTAGAACTGCCACTGTAACCTAACGTAACCTAAGTCAAGGTTTTTAACGTAACCAATGGCGCTTTACGCATGTCCATGACAATTGAAAAATAAATCATTTCGATAGCTACTCGTAATATTAAACCATTAACCAATGACCATGAAATACGTAACACATAAACCACGTGATGATCAATAACCATGAAATACATAACATATGTGAAGGATGTTTGGTATGTAACATCTAAAATGACATTACGCCAACAAAATACAAAAAGGGACAAGATTCCACTGCAATATTATTCTTTAACACAACTACTAAATAACTACAAACCTTAATATCGTCCAAAAGCTTGAGACAAGTTGCATATTTAGATTCGTAGAACTTGAATATAATATCCCTCAACTGAGGCTCCAATTCCAAAAACAATTTGAAAGAACTGTAAAGAAAACACAAATAATAATAGCAACAAAATGAATGAGATGAGCACGTTTTTAAAGACTAAGTCAATGTTAGTTCTTAACGAATGAGGAATGAATAAGAGTTGTTAATGAATAGAACTAAATACTCCTTAAGAACCAACAAACTAACAAGAAGTCTCCTAGGTAAACATGTTTTGATTCATAAGCATGCCTCCTGACCTTTCAGCCAATAACATGACATGAAACAACACAGATCGATGTTTTTTACTTGGTGCCCTTTAGCTGCATCAGCAGCGCCAAACCCCTCCAAACTAAATCGTAAGGCAGATGTCAGACGCACTCCCGATCTCCTAGGTAAACCGTCTTTATAACTTTGAATCAACAAGTACATACAAAAAAGTAAAGGCGATTAAGATTCTGTAACTAAAGTGAGTTTATCAATTAATGCAGATCTATGAATTATTGTTATGTACTTTGTACTCTTTCCAGAATATTCATTACAAAGAAGAAGTGTTTTCATTAAGATTCCAATCATTCCTCCTGATTCATTCCTTGTTTTACCATTACGAGTACCAACATTAGGTGAAAGATCTAATCCAATTAGATAATAGCTTATTGTGATTTAAATTAATTTTTTTATCTATTAATTGTAGAACCCCTTTATTATATATTTCTGTATGTCTCCTGTTGTTGAGCGCACTGACCTTCCCACTGTAATTCACGCCAGTTCTCACTAATCCATTTTCAATTACTGTTTCCCTGAACAGATTATATGGCAGATTCCTGTTCCCAACGGTAATAACCCTTTGAGAACTTTAAAAGAAGCACTTATTTTACCTCCTGGGAGTCACATAGGTCTCCTCCAGGGCTTATTCACAATCTTTAATTATCATTATTTATTCACTTAAAACAAATTTATTTACTTATTTATTTTTCATTTATTTAGTTGGTTTTTTATTAATTTTTAATATTTACTTTATTTTTTCTTGTTTCCCTTCTTTCGAAGTAGGCTGGACCAGGGGTGAGGAACCTTTCTTGGAATAAAGGCTATTTTAGCACCGTCCACTTCCCCAAAAGGCCATCAAGAATAGATAAGCCAATTCTTATATAATAGTTAAATTGTAAAATCTTTGAATCTATCATTATATTACTCGATCAGTGCATCTAAAACTGTTTGGCATCTTTCAAAAGATTCAGCAGTGTCCTCACTGCCTTCGTTTATTACCTTTGTTAATTCAGGAAAATGATCTTCTAAAAGCTTAGACTTTTCAAGTAATGATTCATGAATAGTCTTCTTCCTAAATGCCAGATTTTTTTTACTTTACTACCAGAATTTTAATTCTTTATATTGTGAAACATATTCGTCAACAAAAACCGCAGAAGGCTTCATTTCATGGTTCAAAAGGCCACATGCAACCTTAAGCCCGCAGGTTCCCCACACCTGGGCTAGACTGATTCAATACCTACTGAATGAGAGAGTCATCAGTCCTCGCTTGTCTTCAGAAAACTTCATATTTTCCTACCGGATGAGAATTAAAATATCAGCATAATGTAAATATAGATAGAAATAAAACTATATAAAACCTTGAAAAAATGACATTCTTCTGAAGTTCAGATCGGTCAAAAGTAGCCAAAGCACACAATCCACCATAGAGAGCGACATTGGTGGGGGAGAGAAGGTCGGGGAAGTCGCAGTGGTCGAGGTTGGCTTGAAGGAACTGTTTGGCAGCCGCTTTGTACTTCTTTGTAGCTAACTCGGCTAAACCGGCAGCGCACTTGAGCTTAGTAACTAGCGCCTGGCCTGTCTCCTTGCTCTAAAAACATGAACAATGCAACTAATGAAATCACGAGCTGGTCCAGAGGATATATTTCAGAGAAAGTTGAATCAAGAACTATCCTACTTCAGAGAGTACGTCATCAAGAGAACAGATTTGAAGATATTATATAATCAAGAATTGCTTCACGAGCAAAAGTTTGATGTTATGGAGGCAGTGGTTGCTTTAAAAGCGGAATTTCAAAGATCTGACATATGGAAATGGTTTCTAGAGAGAGCCGAAATCAGAAGCTAATATGGGAGCTGAATTACAGAAAATGATAGAATCAGGAGCTGATCTGCGAGCAAAATATGAGAGCATTATATATAAAAACAGCAACTGCCCACACCGGTAAAACAATTTCAGTAAGTGATAGAATCAGGAGTTGTCCCGCCAGAAAAATATGAGAGCATTATATAACAAACTGCCCCAACCCGGGAGCAGAATTTCAGAAAGTGATAGCTTCAGTAACTGTTCCAGGAAATAAATTTCAGATATAATTAGGAGCTGTCCTAGGATCTGAATTTCAGATTGTTCTGAAATTAGAAGCTCTCAGAAGAGTGATTAATTTGATTAACATCCTTGAAAGGTGCTTATTTACAGAATCCTCTAGTTTCAGAATTCCCCATGCCTTGTGTACACGTTGAATATAACCACCATACTCTAAAAGATCAATATATTTACTTTTTTAGCAGCGCTACGCTAGCTAGAAATGTCGAGATCTCTACTACATAAAAACAGCACGACGGTTATACTAAAGGACAGATAATGTTTAAAATTTACAAAACCAGATTGATACGAATTCCTGCGATCATGATGCTAAATTGTTTTAAATTTTTTTTATTTCTTTATTGTAAAACTGGTAACAGGTGTGAGAAAGAAAAACAAAGCAGGTGGACTCCATGGAAACAATTCGACAACAGTCAGCAGAAGAGATAAGAGAGTTTTTGGGTGATCTAATTGTTTAGAGATCGGCCAGATCGTTCTGGCATTGTTGTTGTGCTGATGCCTGCATTCCGCCGGTTATCTCAAGGAGAGCGGCTGTTTCTACTTCTACAGTGTTGTTCCTTTTCTTTATTTGGATCTCGAGGAAGTTGAAGGAAGGACTTCGGACTGATTGTGAAGAACTCAACCCATCGTTCAAGTGAACATAACCATATATTTAACTTGAATATTATTTATGAATTTTCCTTGGTTTTTCAGTTCTGTTCTTGAGATATTTTTTTGCCTTAATTAATACAAAACGACTGTGTAAAAGTGAATTATAAAATTGTGAATGAGTTGGTAAATCACTTTGATGACTATCTGTTTTTCTTTCCTATTTTTTTAAAAAAAAATTAAGATGTATATAAAGAAATACCGGACTGTAACAACCGTGACGTTTGCCAAGAATGACAGTTTCCTGGTATATTGTTACACAGATCATCCAAATAATTTTGGATTACAATTAAAAATTCTATATGAAGAGATAGAACTTTTTAACAACTAATCGTTTTCCCTCCTCAAATTTTTGAGAAATCTATTTTGATGATTCAGCCCTGTGAATTGTTAACATGATCTCTCCCCACGTAAGTCTACTTGACCTTTCCTATTTAAATTCATAATTTGATTATTAATAAGTTATCAGCATATTTTAATTGTTATCGTAGGTTAACGTGAAGATGAACAATATAGTTTAAACGAAATATTTTTATTATAAAACTACTCCAATCGTAAACTCTTCCTATAATAAACAACTAATGCATATACAATCAAATCATTCATTTTATTCGTTCATTAAAAATAAAAATTACCCTATTAGTGCATATAAAAATCTTGATATATATATATACACTTTGAATTGAAATTGAAATCAGACGGTCCAAACGGACAAATAATTAAAGTTACAGCTAGAGAACACAAGAAAAAGGACGAACACTCACGAATCTCGATTATTTCGGCGTCTTGCCGTCTTCAGGAGAGTAGAAAGAAAGAAAATAAAATAAAAGGAGAAAGAATGAAGGAACGGAGACGTAAATGCGTCCACTGGCCGATGTAAACTGGCGCGATACAATGACACACAGTGCAGCCACCTTACCAACGTGAACCAGTGTAGGCTGTGAGTTAAAAAAATTATAAAAGTGATATTTAAGTAAAAGGGAGGAGAAAAGTAAAAAAGAGAAAGGAAAGGAAAAAAACATAAAACTAACTAAAATTAAACGAGAAAAAAAAATAAATAAATAAATGATTAAATAAATAAAAATAAAATAAAAAAATCATCTGATTAAATTTAGACCAGGGGAATTTCTTGCACCCAATAACCAAATGAAGGCTTCCTCAGAAGCCCTTAGAGTGGTCTGGGTGTCATCATTTGAGAGTTTTCTTAATATTTTAACCCTGAAGCAATCGTTGAAGGGAAGGTTATGGAGATTGGCGTGGGTGGCAACAGGCAGCTGCTTGCGTTGACCAACGGATGACCTGTGACCATTCATACGGAGGCTAAGTGACGTGGAAGTCAGGCCCACGTAGAATGAGTCACATGGTGTGCAGTCCAGACGATAAACACAATTGCTGGAAGTGCAAGAACTAGCAAAGGAGAGAGGGTATGAATGGTTGTTCACTGTCGAAATGAAATGGCTGTCAGGATTGATGATGGGACAGGTGAGGCATTTCCTTCTGCCACATTGCTTTGTGCCAAAAGTGTCAGGTGCAGGCCTGGAGCGTTTAAAACTTCTATGGGAGAAGATATTGCCCAGAGTGGGGGGTCGTCTAAAGGAAATCCGGGGTGATTTGGTGAAAATATTGGAAGTGGTCGGAGAGGATGACAGGAGAGGGAAGAGTTCCTTGATGACTAAGCGTAACTTATTAATTGTGGGAAAGTATGTGGTGGTGAGGAAGGGGCTATTATTATCGGAAATGCAATTATTTCGAGGTGTATGAATGATTCCAGCCGGGATGATACGCTTGTCAAGAAGATGTTGGGGGTAGCCACGTTCAAGAAATTTATTTTTCAGTTGACTAATCTGATGTCGTTTGTCGTGAATATTGCTACAAATTCTATGGATATATACAATAAAATAAAAAACGAAGGAAACACACAGAAAGACACAGACATAACTCACATCGATATTTCGACAATCGTCGTCATCAGGAGGTGCGAAGAGCGAAGAGTCCCGCAGGAAGACAGGGCGGTACTCCCTGACAGAGTACCGCCCTGTCTTCCTGCGGGACTCTTCGCTCTTCGCACCTCCTGATGACGACGATTGTCGAAATATCGATGTGAGTTATGTCTGTGTCTTTCTGTGTGTTTCCTTCGTTTTTTATTTTATTGTAAAAAAGTCCGCTGGGCCGTTTCTTTTAATTGTGTATATATATATATATATATATACTTCGAATAAAATGAAAGGTCCGTGTGGACAATAAACACTTTAACACATAGAAAAGAACACAGAAAGACACTACAGAACTCACTTCGATATTTCGACATCCGTCGTCATCGGGAAGAAGTGCGAAGTACTCGCGTTGAGAAGCAAACTGCTACTGGCCACCAGAGTAACTCGTGGAACCACCGCAATGCTGCTCCCCAGCGGAGGAGAGGAAAAATAGAAATCCCTCCAATATTTATTTAGAAAACAAGATAAAATATATATAAATATATATATATATATATATATAAAATACGAAATAATAATAATAAAAAATAAATAATAATAAGAAAATAATAATAATAATAATAATAATAATAATAAAATAAAAAATAATTAACGGTACAGGTTGAGACCAGGAGGAGAACGAGCCCCAAGGAGGCATATGAATGCCCCTTCGGAAGCTCTAAGGATGACATGGGAATTAGACTCGGGGATTTGTTTGACGATTTGTACCCTGAAACAATCATTGAAAGGGAGGTCATGGGAATTAGCATGGATAGCTATGGGTAGGTCTCTGCGCTGACCAACGGACGCCCTGTGATTGTTCATACGCAGGCTCAGCTTGGTTGAAGCCAAGCCAACGTAAAAAGCATCACATCGAGTACACTCCAAACGGTAAACGCAGTTTATAGAATCCATAAAATTTGCAATTCCATTAACAGTAGAACCCAACAAATTAATCTATTAAAAGAAAAATTTATTGAACGAGGATACCCTCGTAATATAATCAACAGTTCCGTCGTTCCTGCTGAGAGTATTCACCGCCCTACAGCTAGAAGGGATCGTAGAATTACTACTCCCTTCATTTCTACTTTTTTCCCAGGCTCCCACAGGCTCGGCGCTGTTATTAGGGAGTTCTTTCCTATACTTTCTTCTTCTTCGTCTACTTCTCCTATTTTCAGTCAGTCCCCTACTTTCTCCTACCGTAGACCTTCCAACCTTAAATCTATTTTTACCCATATTTCCAACAGCCCCTCTGCTAGCAGAGGGATGAAGGGATGTGAACGCCGTAACTGCCAAACCTGTCCCCTAATTAACTCCAGTCCTTACTTTACTTCCCCTCTCAGTAACAACTCCTATCCTGTTCCTTCTGATACATCTTGCACTTCCTGTAACTGCGTTTACCGTTTGGAGTGTACTCGATGTGATGCTTTTTACGTTGGCTTGGCTTCAACCAAGCTGAGCCTGCGTATGAACAATCACAGGGCGTCCGTTGGTCAGCGCAGAGACCTACCCATAGCTATCCATGCTAATTCCCATGACCTCCCTTTCAATGATTGTTTCAGGGTACAAATCGTCAAACAAATCCCCGAGTCTAATTCCCATGTCATCCTTAGAGCTTCCGAAGGGGCATTCATATGCCTCCTTGGGGCTCGTTCTCCTCCTGGTCTCAACCTGTACCGTTAATTATTTTTTATTTTATTATTATTATTATTATTATTATTATTTTCTTATTATTATTTATTTTTTATTATTATTATTTCGTATTTTATATATATTATATATATATATATATATATATATATATATATTTATATATATTTTATCTTGTTTTCTAAATAAATATTGGAGGGATTTCTATTTTTCCTCTCCTCCGCTAGGGAGCAGCATTGCGGTGGTTCCACGAGTTACTCTGGTGGCCAGTAGCAGTTTGCTTCTCAACGCGAGTACTTCGCACTTCTTCCCGATGACGACGGATGTCGAAATATCGAAGTGAGTTCTGTAGTGTCTTTCTGTGTTCTTTTCTATGTGTTAAAGTATATATATATATATATATATATATATATATATACATATAACAAGATTTCACAACAAACACGTGAAACAACAATCAATAAATGGGAAAACAAAGACTAGAACCTCTCTTCCCCACAGAACAGACAAGCAGCCTTCTTCTTCAGAGTCAAAAACGCAACTGGTTTTTCCTGTTGGGTTTTTGACTCTGACGAAGACCACTTGTTACGGTTGGAAGATCTTAGTCTTTTTTTCCCCATTTCATATTGTTGTTTGATCATTGATAGTTATTTCATGTGTTTATGTGAAATCTTGTTATACATAATCAAATGATTACATTATAATAGATACAGATATATAATAAAGGGCTTACATGAGATTCGAGGAAGTCAGGAGTTGATTCAGCTTTATTGACATAGCTAAGTACATGAGACCAATTCTGAAGATAAACACTAACCTAAAAACAATTTAAAACAAACAAAATCAAATATGAATTATTCGAAATTAAAACTAAAACATCAGAATTACCATGCTAAAAAGCCACACAGATAAATATCACTTTGAAAATAAAATTTTAACATGAGAATATTCTATTCAACTCTTATTCAGTAATAAAAAAAATAGACTCCAAATAACAGAAGTTTTTATGACAATGAAGTATTTCAAACAAGTGTACTTTATAGTCATTCGTTTTTTGAGATTTTTTTTCTTTGATAAACTAATAATAATATAATATTAAAAGTTAAAATGAATCTATTTAAAATTGATATATTCTGGAAAAAAATCCGGATTTTTGGACAATTGGAAGAGGAATATAGCCCTAAAAACGCGGATCAGCATGAAATACAGTTCTAATTACTGCATTTGCTTTTATTATTTAAAAGTTTTGATATCAGACTCAGTCCAAAAACATTTATCAGAATTTCAAGTATTTAAGAGATTATTTTCGCTTCTTAGCATAGATGGGCTAATTTTTAATTTGGTTACATAATATATAGTCATTAAAGTAAATATTTTGATGGATTTACATATTTTGAGGTCCTCTGATTCTATTTTTTTTTTACATCTGGTTAAATGTGGCTGGACATGTGTATCAAAATTTACCAGCATTCCAGTTTTTTTTTTTTTTTAATTGTTTAAACCGATCCCCTAGCGGGTGATAACTTCAACCGTTTACCGGCTTTTTGTTTGATCGGTTAGTCTACAGATTCTACAATGGAAGTTCTAAATTTTGCCTAACTCCAGTGCATTTTGAATAGAGATCTTTAATGATATCATACAGGCTCGGGACCGACGGCTTAACGTCCTCTCCGAGGGACGACATACTCAGATTTATTCACGTCCCGCGTGAATAAACCAAGGGCAAGGTGGGGATCAAACCCCGGACTACCAGCCCAGAGGTGAGTACGTTAACCACTGAGCTAACCTGACCTCTCCACAAGTCTGACTTTTTCACAGATCGTATAAACATCAGAACATACAGTTTTGTTCAAGAACCGTATTGATTCCAAGTAATATTCAAGCATAGAAAATGTAATTTATCTGACTTTAGCCATAGTGTAACTATACTTTACGAATTGTTATTGCTGAAACTAAAAAACTTAAATTTGATGTTAAATACTGCATTAATAAGAAAAGTTAGTTGTAATTATTTGATAAATTTGGAATGTTGGGTTTTGGGGAAAAAAAAAAATGTTGGGAGAAAAAATTCTACACTAATAGGGGCAATTATTTAGTTCCACAACGTGGTTCGCCGGAGTTCAATACCGTCTCTGGTCCTCGATTTATTCACATGGAAGGTGAATAAATCTGAGCGCGTTGTCCCTCAGAGTGGACGTTAAGTCGTTAAAAATCCCTACTGTAAATACACTTGAGTTAGACAAAATTTAGGACTTCCAATATAGAATCATTCTTCATTGTGTATTAACACAAGGCGACAATGTTTAGTCTATGTTTGTTCCATTGTGGGACTACCATTGCAACCTAACCTATTCACGTCAAAAAGAAAGAAAACATTTGCAGTGTTTCTATGATTTTAGTAAGTGGCTTCAAAATACAATGAATTCAAACTATTAAAAAGCAAGCATGCGTCTTTGACTGAGCACTTACTTTAATAACGTTCAAGCACATATTGACAACATGTTTTCCACTTGTACAATAGTCCCTGGCACGTGAGTAACACTTGAGAGCATAGCTCAAGTCTCCACAATCCAAATGATGATCTCCCAAATCATCGTTACCTCGTCGAATACTCTCTTTAATTGAATTTGATTTGTAATTTTTTAAATCTGATTCTAATTTTTCCAATTTAAGGGCAGATTTTTTTGTTTTACTTTCAATCCAAACTTGATCTAAAGAAGGTACGACATCTTCTTGTGATACACCTTCCTGAGTCCCTCCACTGCAAAGAAAAAAAAAAACCAATAACCTAATTCTCATAAAATTAACTTATAATTTAATTAAATAACAAATTCAATTGATGTGCAATTTGATTTACTGTCCTAGTAGGCGGACGAATATTCTTTTATACTTAAGTCTAAAAAAAAAATTAATCAAAAGCAAAGACAGTCTCACATTTAATAAAATGCACAATGAAAAAAAGTGAAGGTATTCATAGAATCAGAAATGACTTATGTACTTTCTTTATGGTTTCCTTAGTTTAAAGATTAAATTATTTCTTCATTTGGACCATCTAAACTCAAAATATAAAATAAAGTAACAAGTTTAGAAATACGGCTAAGATTTTTCAACCATGTAAAGATCCATTAAACTTGAAACCTTGACAAGGGCTGTTATTTGATGGAAAGATATCAGACCTATTACTTTTTGCAATTTATACACTGATATAAACGAAAAACGTATATCATAAGTAATATGAAATATATTATTTGAAACAGTTTCTCGTCCTCAGCGATCTTAACAGACGCGGTTTCTGGACCCACTCTCTCTCTCTATTCGTGCTCTAGTCTTCTCCTGAAGACGAACAATCATTCGAAATATTGGCATATGTAAGTGACCTCTGTTAAGTTCCAGTTTTTAAAAAGTGTTTTTGGATCCGATTTTTGTAATATATATATAGAAACACGATAACACAAAGAAAAGAATACAAATAGTTAAAAACAAAACTTACTTCGATATTTCGAAGTCAGTATAATCTAAAACTGTCTGTCTTCTTTTCTTGATATTTCCATATTTACTGTCTAATTGGACCATTGAATTTCAAACTTAATTATGTATATAAAATTAAATTCGATTATATAATTTTATGTAATATATAAAAACAGTTGAGTTTTTGACTCTGATGAAGACCGCTTGTTACGGTTGAAAGATCTTAAGTCTTTTTTCTCATTTCTTATTTTGGTCTGAACATTGATTGTTGTTTCGCAATAAACAACAATCAACGTCTAAACACAATAAGAAATGAGAAAAAAGATTAAGACCTTTCAGCCGTATCAAGTGGTCTTCAAGTTGGGTTTGGACTCTGACGATGAACGCTTTCTCCTTTTTCATTGTAGTTTGAACGTTGAAATACATATTTATAATAAAAGTTACTCAAAGATAGACAAAGGATTTAACATAGACTCAATTCTATATTTTGACTGCAGTATACTTCGAAGCGAAGAATACTACAGGGAGGTAGTGCAGTTATTGAAGTTTAACCAATGTTTTCCTGACCAAGGGTTGGACTTGAGCCACCGCCCATCTCCCTGCGGGACATTTGACGCCCTCATGACGAAAATTATCAAATAAAGAAGTAGTTACTGTCTGTTATCTATATTTGTTTTGCTTTCGTTATACAGGGTCAGGCAAAATGATATGACACATTTAATAAAAGGCAAATAAAGTAAAGAAACAAAAAAGTGCTGTTATTTTTGAAAAGTACATATAATGCCATTTTTATATCATACACATGGTGTGCTGTGGAAGAATTCGGTATATGGGGTCTGTACTTCTTTGAGGAAGACAACGTTACAGTGACTATGAATTCTGATCGATAGTGTGAGGTGCTAGAGACTTTTCTCTGACCAAACTTGAACATGCTCCACGATATAGTTTCAACTGATAGACAACAGTCCACACTTCTCGACGTGTGATGGGGATTCTGAGGGAGATGTTCCCTGGTCATTTGATTTCATTGCGTGGTAACAGCGGTTGGCCCACTGGTTCACCTGATTTAAAACTGGAAGATTTTTTTCTCCGGGGATACCTCGAGTCAAGGTATTCAGCAATCGTCATCAATTTATTCAAAAAGTTAGAGATGTAATTCGTCAAGAAAATACTACAATTCCACACGAAATGACCCACCGAGTTATAGACAACTTTCGTGAAAACATCGAAAAGTGTGTGGACAATAACAGAGTTATAGATAACTTTCGTGAACACCTAGAAAAGTGTGTAGACAATAACGGATCCCAATTGATAGACTTCATTTTTAAAACCAAAAGAAACAGAATGGCATTATATACACTATTCGAAAATAAAAACACTTTTTTGTTTCTGCACTTTATTTGGATTATATTAAACCTACAAATAGGTGAGATCATTTTGCTTGACCTTGGACCTATGGACCCCAAGTCCCATGGACGGTTTCATTTCATTTATACATACAACACAGTGAACACAGAAATAAAAATCTGGAGTGGCCTACACTCTACTTTACTATAAGTAACTTAATGTCAAATTTCTTGAGTATATAAAATAACGTCTCATTTAAGCATAACGTAAACATCTAAATTGGATATAATTATTAGCATTTCATTCCTGAGGTAGTACAGATAGTGTTTGAAGGACATATCAATTTATAAGCTTATTTTTGTACATCACAAATAATTTATTATTTGCAAATAATTTCATTAGTATAACTACAGCAGTAATAACATTTTTGAAAAACCAAAGTGAACATTTCTTGAAACGATTTATTCTCCTACAAGAGAATGGCTTTCGTTCAAACAGCCAGTGGATTTCTTACATCGTTTACTTGACATCCTTCTACATTGAATATTAAAGTAAAATTTTAAAATTTAAAACAGGAAAATACCCTTTTTTTCTCTGAAAAACATCTTAAACAGCGAAGAAAATGTTATTTTAAGGTGCTTTGGTAATTAAAGATGTACGATAATTACATTTATTAATCTCTAAACGAAAGATTCCAATTATGAATTATCATTTATATTTTTGGTCTTTTATAGAATTATTATACTGAGAATTTTAATCTTTAAAATAATAATAATAATAAGCTTCTTAGTATTTAATAAGATCATTTTCCTTCCCCTTTGTCAAATAACATAGATACGATTTTTTTTTTAATGAGTGTTATCATTTACCTCCACAATATTATTCCTCTTACATCTCATATAAGTCAATAAACAATTTAAATTATTCCTTATAAATATCAATTTTATGGCAGTGGATTTGCTCAAAAAATTTCTAAGTCAATGTAAACAATGTAAAAAAATATAAAAAATTCGACAAGTATAGCAGGTGATCTCTTAGTCTATGATAAACAAACAGTTTTTATAGCGTTATTGCTCTTTTCCGTAATTAAAACTTCATGAATTTTTTTTTATGAACTGCTTTTTTTGTTCCATTTTTGGTCAAATTTTCATTATTTTTTAATGAGCCGTTTCGCGTCAAAAAATCATTTTCTGAAAACAGAAATCGTACTGTAACGCCCCGTTAGCGAATGTAATTTTGAAAAAAAAATATCTCAACTCATTCTCCACATAATGTTCTATTTTTAGGCATAGTTTCATTGTGATCCGTCTAACAGTATGGTTTGTATCGCTCTCACAAGGTTTGAGATTGAATTATATGTCAAAATTTGTACATTTTATTGAAAAAAAAATATTTCCTGTTGTTTAAAATTCTGAATATATTTTTCGTTTGTTCCATTTGTAACCTCAAAGATAATGTCAAAATTTCAAAACTCTAGGGTTATCAGTTTAGGAGAAATAAATGTTTTAAAAAAAACGGTTTTTGGCAAAAAAAGTGACTTTCCCATCATGCATAATTCTTCCCAAACAATAGGGATCTTCGTCTTTATGGGGCCCATTTTTGTGTAAAATATCAACTTGATCCATCAAAGATTCTGGACCGTAGCGTGGTAAGAAGCAATGCTAACACACTCACCCACCCACCCACCCAGACATCATCGTAAAAACTTCATAAAACGACTTCTGGGACCTCAAAACATGTAATTCCGTCAAAATCTCGAGATCGAATTTTTTCACGATTACTATACTTTACTTATAGTAAAGTAAAAATCAATGTCTACTCGATAGGAAGAAATTTAGACACTTGCTTTAGTTGAAAAACCTTAATTGCCATTTCTGAATTTTATTAATGTGGTTTAGACGTTGATGCATATGTACATAAAAATTGACTGGCCGACCCCTACAAGGTCTACAGTTTTAGGCATACCATAGGATCAGTGAAGATTCGATCGTCCCATCCGAAGAGGAAAGTTCCCGTTACCCCGGGATCAGGAGTTGCAATGATATCATTTGGCCCCTGTGGGTAATCTTGGTATCATGATAAATAAAGAGATTAAAATCTCTTGTAGGTCATCGCCACATGGTGGGTAAGGACTAAATGTCAGAGGAGATCTAGATCTCTCTCTTAAAGTTAGAATAATGCTCGAGAGGGTTCCATTCATACCCACCTTCAGTTTCATCAAAGACAAAAGGATAAAGCAACTACAATTATTCCAGCCCACTTAGCTGAGATCGTGGTCCGTTCCTACTCGTAAAGGGTGGGGTCTAGCTCCTCCTGGATGCTAAGCAGACATCCACCCGAGAAGATACTGCTCCTCACGCAGCGACCACAGGGTCTACCCAACCTGGGTAGCCACTACCCAACACACAGCCACTACGAGTCCGACCTCAAGGGCGGACTGGAGAGAAAACTCTCCATGGGCCCCCGCCGCCCGTAGTACCATCTTACTGTAAGAGTTTCGGATCAAACTCCGGACCGAAGTCCTACTGAACATGCTCAGCAGCAGGTGGGTCAGTGTACATATAAATTAAATCATCAAGATTTCTTTTCTTGACCCATATTTATATATGTTGAGGGTTGAGGTCTTATGATTGAAATCACTTCCTTCGCCGACATTTCGACATATATTTATGTCATCTTCAGGGCTACAACATTTTTTTACTATTAGCACTATTACTACTACATTTTTTATAATTGATTACATTTTGGATTTTTATCTGAAGGGTAATAGAGAGGGAGTGATTGATAAATCTCGTATTAAACTATGGATTTGCACTTTTATAAATGGATTTTTTTTTTTGTATTATTGCTACATTATTTCAGAAGTATAGAAATCAATATTTCCTTAACAATAGCCCGGATGTATATGTAATACAGTCAAGGAAGGAATGTTGGAAAAAGAACAGATTTCTGAGGTAATTAAATATTGATCAAAGCTCATTATTTTGCTTATATATATCCAAGGCCTTTATGCATCTCTATACTTTCGAAATATTGTAATAGCAAAAAAAATAATAAAATACATATATCTATGTGCAAATCCATAATTTAATACCAGATTTAGCAATCAATCCTTCTCTATTACCCTTGAGGCAAAATTCCAAAATGTAAACAATTACCAAAATTGTGGTAGTAATAGCGTTAACTATAAAAAAAACATGGTTTAACTCTGAAGATGACATAAATATATGTCGAAACGTCGGCGAGAGAGGTAGTTTCAATCATAAGATCCCAAGTCTTACAAAAAAATACTATTTTTCTTTCTTATCGAGGTTTGATCCAGTTTCTTTCTTAACGAGATTTGGTCTAGTCCAGCTAGACCAAACCTCGATAAGAAAGAAACTGGATCAAACCTCGATAAGAAAGAAAAATAGTGTTAAATACAGGTATATGTGGTAGAGATTGGAAAACATTGGAAAAAAGTATATATATATATAAATTAAAAACATAATCAAAGAACATTGTTTACCCTAGAGCAAGGAGTAGCTTCTTATGGAGAACTTGATACATGTTAACATTGTAGGTGTTCATGACAAAGGAAATGGCCATTTTCAAGGCTTCGATCCTCAAAGGAGGACAGTGATCGGCAATATAGATCAATCTGTAGAGTCTTGCTAGGCCGGTATAGCTGTTGGCATATGTTTCTAGATCCTGGAAAATAGTGATAAAATGATTAGTTGTGCAATCCGTAATTGTGTGGTATTTACTCATTCTGAGGTAAAATGGATAAACCAACAAAAAGGCTCCACACAAATGATTAGTTGTTTTCACTGGACCAACCCGTCAGTACCACATCCTTGGGTATGTCTTGAATTCTCTTAATTGAATTTTATTATTTCACTCTAATTTTGTAATTCTGATCTAATAATACTGATTAGATATAATTTGTATTATAGTGTCTTCCTGATGATGAACACAGTGTTCGAAACGCGTTGAATAAAACTTCATTTGTGTGGAGACTTTTGTTGGCTTATCCATTTTACCTCAGAGTGATAAAATGCTATAAGGAGAGAGTATCAATGCGTATACAATATACATAAACGTCTAAACCACAGTAAGAAATTCAGAAATGTGACTAAGATCCAACAGTCTGAATATAAGACTGATGAAGACCAGTTCTGACTTTCATACTTTGGTTTGGATAATGATTTTTATTTCATATGTTTATTGTGAAATCTTGTTATATATATATATATATATATATATACGCAAAACTAAAGTTTATCGGGACTCGGTCAGTTCTTAAAATTCAAATTAAACTCTCATTGCCAACGTTTCGGTTTTTATTGAAAACTTTTTTCATAGGCAGTTCTGCCTATAGGTTTTAAATAAAAACCGAAACGTTGGCAATGAGAGTTTAATTTGAATCTGAAGAACTGACCGAGTCCCGATAAACTTTAGTTTTATTCCTATTCCATGGTTGATACTTTTATCAAAATATATATATGTATATACAATATACAATGTACATACAATGACTAGGGGATTAACTATCTGATGCCTTTCATCCACAAATCGTCAGAGTGTTAATCTTCTACTGTTTGCGGAGAGTTACTTGATTATTTATATCACCAATTGAATATACATCTTGTATATATATATATATATATATATATATATATATATATATATATATATGAGTTGACAGTTGTCCCGCCGTCAATTCACTTTTCCAGAGGACGACCGCCATAACGGTCGAAATATTGAAAAGTGAGGCTATGTTATGTTTCTTTCTATGTGTCACAGTTTATTTCTATGTGTCACAGGTATATACATAGACAGACAGAGAGAGAGAGAGAGAGAGAGAGAGAGAGAGAGAGAAAATGAATGACAGATAGTGTGTGAGAGAGAGAGAGAGAGCGAGAGAGAGAGGGGATTTATTTAAGAGACTGAGAGTTAATATAGTTCAGAGACTATTAACAATATAAAAGTCATGGTTTTTCTTATTTAATAAGTTCTTATTTCTCACTCTGGAAAACGTTTTAAACAATAACATATACGTATAACATTGGCATTAATATACCTAACTAAATACATATTTCCTTCTCATAATATATAACTGATGTTTAAAATATTCTTATATTTAACCACCTAATATCAATAGTAAATGAAAAATTCTAAGTTTTCTGTTTATTACTTATTGAAATATCTAATAGTTAAATTATTTGACAGTATGCAAGCGAAATGCCTTATAATCTTTTTTTCATTGTTCAAATACGTTTGTTTATTGCGACAATTCTTTATATATATATAAATATTTCACATAAACACGTGAAATAACAGGGTTTTTGACTCTGACGAAGACCGCTTGTTACGGTTGAAAGATCTTAGTCTTGTTTTCCCATTTCTTATATATATATATATATATATGATCAAACCACAATAAGAAATGGGAAAACAAGACTAAGATCTTTCAACCGTAACAAGCGGTCTTCGTCAGAGTCAAAAACCCAACTGATATATATATATAGACGGTCTCCAACAGTCTCTGAACCAGTGCGCTTGGTTTCCCTCTCTTATCTCTCCTGAAGACGGTTCAAACCAAAAATTAGAGACTGTAAGTGTGTTCTTTTGATTTCTGTATGTTTCTTTGTCTATATTGAAATATATATAATTACCAAAGTAGGATTTTCTACAAGATAAGGGTCATCTTCCGTATTGTCATTGTCTTCTGGAGGGGCGTCTACTTGCATTGGCTCAACACTGTTCTGGAAAAAAAAGAAAGAAAACATGTTATCAAAACTGAAAAATTAAACGCAACATTTTGTTGATTAACTGTTAATTGAGAACCATAAATTTTTTTCTTCAAAATTACATAAAATTAGCTCAACGGATGTTAAGAAAGATTGGTACCACCCATCCAGTTGGTAACTACGCCTAAACTTGTAGAACTTCGGCGGTATAATAGAAACCAGTAACATCACAGACTTTTCATGTCACCCACATACAAGTTTCTCTTATAAAGAAGAGACGACGTAATTTAGTTTGTTTCAATCACAGGTTCATGCCCTGAGATTATACAAATTCTTAGATATACTTAAAAACTTTCAATCTTTTTACCTTTACAACACAATAATATCTCTGTGAAAATCCCCCATTTTTTATAAAAATCTTTCTTGAAGTAACATTATCGTGTTAATAACTTTCTCATTTCATTAATTGTTATATGAAATTCACTAAAATTCCTTTACAAGGTATGACGGACATTATTACTAATAATTCTAATATTACTAATCTCAGTGGAACTAACCCAATAACTATATAAACCTTGTCATCTTTGTTAAGTGGTTGTTTTTCACTGCTGTTCCATTCTTCTTAGAATCAAGAATAACCTAAGACAGCAAAAAAATTGCTTAGCTTTAGTTACAATTTCTAATTCATATTTGTAACTAGCAACTACAATTGCTTCAACCGGGAGTAAAATAATAATTCCATTGAGCTGCTTTTTTTTTTTGCTTACTATACCGGTGGCATTGTGTTTTGTGATCTCTGCAATGAAGAATTTTTAAGCTAAATTTCAAGGGAATTTTAATTTGTTAGAATTAAATAAACATTGAGACATATAAAAGGCTATCTATGAATTAACGGTAATACGTAAAAACTTACAAAATAATACTATTTTCAACAACTACTATTAATATGTTAATGTGACTTTACTATAACTAAAATGGATGTTAGATAACAACTGAGTTAGTTAGATAACAACGTTCCACACTCTAAAACAACACAACATGTGAAAGTATGTAATTGTGGGCGTTGGAAACAGTTGCAATTAATAAACCTACTGCTCTAATTTTACCAATAGAAGAAAGTAAAAACAAATGAAAGAAAATCAGCAAGAACACTTGCATCATTGATCGGTAAATGTCAAAATGCAAACAAATGACCAACACCAATTATATACTTCTGCAGTTTTTTTTTTTGAGAATTTGTGGCTTTATAAAATCAGAGATAAAATATTTTCATTAAAGTTGTAGAAAATAAAATTTGTAATCTACCATATGTTTTCAATCTTGAAAAGAAATATCTCGAAACTTATTTGTTTCTAAAATGTTTATCTTGAATATTTTTTAACGTTTTTAACTTTTATAGATTCAGAAGTAGCCGTAGTCAAAAAACTTATTCAGATAGAACTCTAGTGGAAATTATTAACAGTCGGTCGAAAAAAGTGTTAATACTTATATAATAACAGTTTGTTTAATTATATATGACCTATTTTTAAGATTTTTTTACACTAGAACATGATTATGAAAATTTTCAAGAAAGTAACCCACCCCATTCCACTTGGATCTCATTTGGAAACTTCCTTAGAGTAAACGAAAAGAACACTATGAGCTTTAAATTTATAGATTTATAATGCAATAATTCTACTTAATTACAGTAAAAACATTAATATCACTTAATAAAATTACTTTAAACCAACTAAAAATGTCTGATGTCTTCACCAAGCATCAAAAATCTTAACTTCTTAGATCTGAAAAGGGTAATCAACTGTGACAAAATACTATCATCAAAACAAGAACAAAGAATAGATCCATATTTTAAAGCTACTCAAAATAACACATTGTTTATTTTTATTCAAAAAAAATATCTGATTAGTTCAACCAAAAGTTATTTATTCACTAGACCAGTCACTCAGCTGTTTGTTTCACAGTTCATGGTCATTTAATCCAATAAAATAATTGCTTTAATGACAGAAATTCATTAGCACTTCTACCAATTAGTTAGTTTTTTTGAATCCACAGATAACATCCTTGTGTAGTGATCGTGAAAACCAAAAAAGAACTTACACATAAATGCTACCAGACCTCACATCTACTTCATTTCGATATAATTTCCAAAGGATTAATAACAGAACAATGGATAATTTGTGTTTATATTCAATCAAGTAGGTTACATGTCCAGACTGCAATCAATTAAAACTAATCTGAAATTCTTTACTTATGCGTATAGTAAGTATTAAAAATATATATTGACATATAAACAAAAGGTAGTGATGTAAATTAAATGATAAAATTTATAACACTAAATGAGTATATCATTCAAGAAACTTCTACTTATCAAATTTATTAATGTAATGTAGAATGAAAATTAGGGAAGCCAAAATTAGTCTAATTCTAGCTCTAGAATTGATTTTTAAGTTTACGCCAACAGGAAATATTCTTAGAATACTTTTAGTCCAAACAGAAAAATACGCACTCAAATCAACGATATTTAAAAGAGTTGATTAATCATACCCACAACTAATATACAAAAAAATACTCTGTAATTTTGTTTCATTTTCAAACAAGCAGTATCATTCGTGCTTTAAACTAACTGAATAGTCTTACTCCTAATCAAGTAAAGAGCCAATAAATAAATTCACATACTAACCACTCTATTAAAATCCATAACAATGACAATTTAATAATAACTCTAACTTAATACGCTAAAAGCCGAACATAAAAACTGATATGAATTGGACTGCACATAATTGACTACCACTTACAAATTACATACCTGATAGCATATATTTACGCATTAATTTACATAATTTTGTTTAATTTCTGCTTATAAGTACTTACTTGATACATTTTGGGTTAAACTTATAGCACATAAAAACAAAAACTCAAACACATGTCAGGTTCGTGATCGCAGTGTAACTTTAATCTGATTTAAACATTTTACTTTTTTTGATTAATAGAAGTTTTAGAGAATTTTTCTTTGAATTATAAATTAATTTAGGTTAATATATTTTTAAATTAGGCAACTATGTAAAATTGATTTGACAGTTTACAATCTCTCTGATAGGGTAGTAAATATGTTGATAAGTTTTGGAAAGTCATTCTCTTTATCACTATTAGTTTAACCACTTGCGTTGTTGATCGTGTCATTTTCATCTCATTACGAATTCGGTAATATGGAATAAATTTTATATTGACACACGTCTGTTAAATCTGTCATTCTTCTTTTTTTTTTTATCAGCATATATATCTCACATAATGGCTGCAGAAAATGTTGATAAAGAGGATGTCCAGGAAGGGACTCTTCTATCCAGTATAGTCTATGAAGTTTTCTCAAGCCCTTTAAATTTACTCCTTGTTTGTGTGATAGCATTTTTGGTGTATAAAATTTTTAAAACTCCTTCAATAGGCTTAGTGGAAACAGCAGTCGAATCAGAATTACCCCCTTTGAAGAAAAAAGATTATACACTTGAAGAGGTTAAGAAGTATAATGGAAAGGAAAATGATGGCAGAATATTAATCGCACTTAATGGGAAAGTTTATGATGTAACACGAGGAAAACGCTTTTATGGTCCAGGTAAAATTACTATTTTCTTTTGAGTTGTACAATTTTCTCGTAGTTATGCTTGCTTAACCAGGCTTAACATTTAGCAAGTGTCCTTATTAACAATACATGATAGAAAGGAGATAGTTCAATATTTTTTTCACAGATGAATTTTGTATTAATTTATTTGTCAAGTTTAGATCATATAATTGAGGTCAAGTAAACAGTTCCTGTCTAGTTTATTAGTTTATTTATGATAAAACTATTTGAAGGTAATAGATATATTTGTTTAAAGTTTTAATGTAATCTTTTACCAGCATTAAAAGCATTTACATTATGGTCCATTTTAATTCCGCTTAACTTTTTTTGAAGATTCTCTAAAAAAATATTGATTCTTTAACATATTCTGTTGATTTTAGAATTCTAGTAATCAACTGAACAAACTTTCGAGCCTCATTTTCGACATTAATGGTTAATGGAAGTTATTTTAAAATAATAGGTTTTCGGAATTTTAGCTACTCCTTTCGTTTTACGAAGCCGTGAACTTAGGAATTCAGCTCCCATTTTTTTCAGTGTTTTCCTGTTTCATATTATTAAATTGAAATATATTTAGCGCTTTCTGTCAATTATATTTTATACTACACATTTGTTTTGCAGTTATAGAAGAGAATTCTGTCATTCCAGAAATTTGTTCTTGTTCTACGTCGTATTAAGAAGTGATTTGCATTTTATCTACTTCATTGTGGTATTTCATTGCTAACGATATTCAAATAGATTCAAACACCTAAAATTAGTGATGGGTAAATATAGGTTTAATGTAAATAACCGATATTCCTTAATAGGTTAATATTGACATGTAATGTAAATAATTAATCATACCTAACCTAAACTGTTAAAGGTTAAAGAAAAATAGAACTTTGTTTTAGAAAAAAAAGAAATAATTTATGTTTGGTTTAAAAATAATTGGAAATATGGTTCTATTCAAAATGAAGTATTATAATGTTGATTTGTTAACATATATTACTTATGTTAATCGAAGTTATTTACTTTTCATGCCATTCAAACTCATTTTTGAATGGTAATTCAAACTCATTCTTTATCTCTAATTTTATTAAAAGTTATTCATATTTTCCGAGCTTTCGATAAAGAATTGGTCTTCGTCAGGGATGTAAAAAACGAAAAAATCTTTTATATATTGAAAAAAATCTTTTTCAATAAGGAAGGAACTCCTAAATATCTGCATTTAAAAAAATAAAACTGTTTTATATATCTCTGAAGAAGAGCAATTCTTGATCATCTGTGGATGTAACCCCCATGACTTACAAATCTAATTATGCACTTATAATAATAAAATATTTACTTATTGGTAAATGCAAATAAAAAACAATGCATTATATTTTTTCTATGTTAATTCTTAATCAAAAAGAACTTAAGAGTAACAAGATGAATGGTTGGAAACTTCAAAGGCGTATCACACCAAACAATATTTTCAACAGTACACAGCAGGGTATCAAATAAATATCTTTATTTCAATGACACCCTTGAACTGTGTTTCTCTCTGGATATAGTGAATGTAAAAATTGTGGAGTCAGCTCTATACAGTGATAACAAACTCAGTATTGAAACACCATTTTACTTTTTTTTGTGCTATGCCGTCTTTTTCCGATAATAAAACATCCCTCGAAAATTAGCACTACCCTGATTTTTGGGACTTTTTAGAATATAAGCCCTCCCCCAAAAATAATCCCTAGTTAAAATAATGTGAAAAATATAATTCCTTAAAGAATAATGTTGAATTTAGTAGGTATCTCCAGTTGCCCTAATATTTCACAAAATTGTTTGAAACAAAATATTCTGAGAAATTCCTTGTTTACCTGTACAGTTCGTTTCATGTAGTGCAGAGGCACGTGTCAAAATTAATTCCTGGAATATATCAAGTAGAGTTTACCTTAAAAGTATAATTGAAGGCATCAGTGTACATAGAATGACGGTGCAGGTACAACGTTTGTGCATTTCAGTCTTGTAAGTCTAATTACTACCTATTACTTGTACTAGAAGCCCTTCTCCGAAAATAAGCCCTAGCACGTATTTTTGACCAAAAAAGAAAGTAAGACAGTGTCTTATTTTCGCGAAAAAGACGGTAGTTGATGGTCAAAGACATCACCTTCAATGAACTGAACTATTAACTGGTTAAAAAAAAAGTGATTTGTCTTGAATTCATCCGATTCCTGTAATTTTTAAATAGTATAGGCCATGAACAATTGTCAACACCGTAATTGTACATAAGTTTATATTATTACTTGTACAATCTGTTATTGTATGGTATTACGAATAACGTCGAAATACGGAATTACGTCTCCACACAAAAAACGTTTAATATGAGACTAACAACACGTTTCGAACACTTAGTGTTCTTCTTCAGGTCTAAAATATATATATGTGAGCTTTAAGAAATTATTTAATATTGAATACAATATATGAATGTTGAATTGAACTGAAACATGATTAACGTACAACATACTTATAAATTTGATCATGTTTCAGTATGGTGTCGTTTTATTATGGTTTAGGATTAATTAAACCATTTTTCATACTAATTCTCTTGTTAAAAGCCTCAAAAGTTCAATTCAAAATTCATATATTGTATTCAATTTCAAATAATTTACTGTGATGTTCTTAAAGTTCACACATATGTATATTTTTTAGATGCTAACCTGAAGAAGAATACTAAGTGTTCGAAACGTGTTGCTAGTTTCATTTAATTTTTTTATTTTTGTGTGATGTAATTCTTGAATTACTTGAATATAAAGTTTATGTCCCTTTTCTGCAGGGTAAGAATGACCTTGACCTATGGGTGTTTGGTCTGAGGTTCAATGATTTGATGACGAACAACACTTGGATATAAATTGTCTTGAATAAATGTACCCGCCTTATAATCAGGGCTTATTTATGCTCCAGAAATGTGAATATACAATATGGTTTAAGATAATCCACAGATTGCTGGGTTGACTTCTTGTCCAGGCAGGAGAGATCAACCCCTTTAAACCCCCTATAGGACCTTATCTTTCCCTTTTGACCTCCCTTCTCGGAATTCTAGTAGCACAAGATTATTTTATACCTTTTTACCTATAAACCATGTGACAAGGAAAACAAAAAATATAATTTTATTTTCTGTAAGAACTATGCATTTTGTAGCTTGAATTTTGACTAAAATTAATTCATTAATTTTGACTACAAAATATACATATCTGTGAGCTTTAAGAACACCAGAGTGAATTATTTGAAATTGAATACAATATATGCATGTTGAATTGAACTGTTGAGATTTGTAACAAGAGAATTAGTACGAAAAATGACTTAATTAATCTTAAACCTTAATAAAACGACAATATACTGAAACATGATCAAATAAGTATTTTATAACTTATAATCATGTTTCAGTTCAATTAAACATTCATATATTGTATTCAGTTTCAAATAATTCACTCTGATGTTCCTAAAGCTCACAGATTTGTATGTTTTTTAGATGTTAACCTGAAGAAGAACACTAAGTGTTATGGTATAGGATTAATTAGGTCATTTTTCATACTAATTTATACTAAATGACCATTTGTATCATAATGAATCTGTCGATGTGGTAATTAAATTCAATCATTGTAGATAATATTGTGCAGGAGAGAAAGTACGAACTTTAAGACGTATGCACAAAGAATGTATTTACGATTTCAAATATCTTGAATACTAATTACAGTTTAGCAAACAACTTAATGGTGTTTGTACATGAAATGGATATATAGAAAACTCTACGTATTTACTTTAGTAAAGGGCTAAAATTGACAGAATATTTAAACATAAAGGAGTTCATGATTACTAAATTACCAACCAACTGATAAAAGACATGTGTTGACTAAGCTCAGCTCATTATTAAATATAAACACTAATAGTACCTGTTAGAAAACACTTCATTTAAAATAAATATATATTCTAAGTAAGGTAAAGAAAATTAAATAATTTTACCTCAGAATGAGTAAATACCACACAATTACGGATTGCACAATTAATGATTTAAATATATTTTTTTTTTTTAATAAAAGAAGATGTCGATTAGGTTGACTTGAATAAGGAGTTCATTCAAGGGAAGTTCGATTAATATCTTCCTTTAATACGAAATAACATTCGATATACTCTTGAGAATGGATGTCTTCCAAAGCCGATCGAATAATGAAGCGAAGTTATATGGTGAGACGGTTTATTGCTGTAATAATATTACTTATAGTGTGTATGGTACTAATAGTTATATCGTTCTATTTATTTTATATATATTTTTTTTATAAATTTATTTAATTATTTTTTTATTATTTATGGATATTTTTTATTCTAAGTTAAATTCCTTCAGGTGGTCCATATGCTAATTTTGCTGGGAAGGATGCCACCAGGGGCTTAGCCACATTCTCTGTTGATGGAACAGTAGAGTATGACGATCTTAGTGACTTGGACCTGAGGGATATGGAAGCTATGAGAGAATGGGAAATGCAATTTAAAGGTATATTTTATATAATAGTAATTAAATATAATTACTACACTTATACCTCGCTTTAACGGATTTCGGATGCAACGGACAAAATCTGTAGCTTTTGTTTACAGCTGTGCCGGAATCCGTGTATCTGTTTGGTCAGTGGTTTTCGACCTTTTTGGTCCTGCTTTAAGAGTTGTTTGTGAAATAGTCAACATTTTTTTTTTCTCGGTGGCACCTGTAAACCCTGTTGAAAATCGGAAAAGAGTCAACTTAACAGTATTACAGGAGGTTGAGTTGTTTAAAAAGTTGAAATACAGTAGTATCGGAAATATCGGACCGGTGTTCCCTCCTTTTTAGTCCGTTAAACCGAGGTATGACTTTATATTCAAAAATTGAAAACAAGTGTATGAAAAAAATACCTAAAATGGTGTAAGATCTTTTTATTTGTTTGTTTTGTGGAGTACATAATCTCCTATGGGAAGGATTATAATCATATTAAATACATCTGTTTTCATTAATAACTAAAGTCAAGCAATAATTGTGAATAATGGTAAACACTTCGATAGGTAGGACATTGGAATTTCGTTACAACTCATAGTTAAAAATGGATGCCGTTATCATAAATAAATATTTATTAATTAAATAATAAATGTACCTTTACACCACTTTAGCCCCATTAGAAACAAAAAAATCTAATTTTATGGATATTAAATGGACTTAGAATATTTTATTGGCATAATGCAAAGATGAGAGGACATACTGCTATATTTCAACCGACAGAATATTTAAAAATTAAACAATTCAATAAAACATAATTAACAAACATATCAACCACACCTAGCAGACGACTTATTTGTTTTCCTTTCTGTCCGCTGTTGAAATAAAACTGGAAATATTAGATACAAAGAATTAATGCCTCTTGTATAACTTTTTTCGAGGCAACTTACTACGGTATTTTGATTTTGATCAGGGTCCTTTTTTTGGGGGGATCTGTCAATTAGGGGATCAAAGCTCACCCTGACATGTTTCTCTTTCCATTGCTGGAAGAAGTTAAAGGATATTTTATAACTGAAGCTTATTTAATTTCCTTGAGAAAGTTAATGATGTATTTTGATTTTGATGATAATCTACTTTCCTATACCTTCGTTTTAATTTTAAAAAAAAAAAATGTATGAAAATTTATAAATAAGTTTTATATTATATCTTTTTTTGCAAAATCTATAATTTACATTCTGTATTCATTTCTTTTATCTGAAAAAAACTTAAGTGTATCGGCACTATAGAAAATTTAAACTGTCTTCGTTATTTGTAATTTATTTTTAAAGTTGGAATTAAATTGTTTCCCGGGCAAAGCTGGGTAGATCAGCTAGTTATATATATATATATACAAGATTTCACATAAACACATGAAATAACAATCACTGATCAAACCACAATATGAAATGGGGGGAAAAGACTAAGATCTTTCAACCGTAACAAGCGGTGTTCGTCAGAGTCCAAAACCTAACTGAAACACTAGATGCAGAAACATCTGGTGAGGGATTGAGGAGAGTGGTATTTTAAAAGTGTGTAAGGTGCAGGAAAGGACAAATGTCCAGAGAGGGATGTTTGGGGAAACAAAGGATTACAGTAAGAAAGAGTAAAAAAGTATCCGCTAGCTGTCAACCCTCTTAGAAGAGGCTATTGCCCTCGTTAACACTGAGTCAAGCCGTGTTCTATTCTAATAGAAACACTGTAGCTGATCCACTACAATATATTTACTTAAATATGATTCCTATTAAAACAGATACAGTGGACACCAATTAATGTAATCACGAATAATGTTATCAATCGGTTTATATTATCGGCATTGCTGATCCCTCCCGAGATAAAATATGTGGTAAAAATATACCGCCTATTGTATGTAATCAGTACATCCTTTATTGTTATCAATTTGTTTCCCATATCTGGGGAATTTTCTCGTTGTGTTCAGTACAAGCGTAAATGTACAGCTAGAAGTTGTACGAATCTTGATTTTGTCTCTGGCAAAACAAGAGATAAGAAGACTTCCTTATTTGAAACCTTTTCTTCAGTTTTCTGCTTTTTTAACTGTTGCCTAAATCAATCTGTTTCAACGACCAACGAACATTTCCATGCACATCAGTGCACGTCCTAATTAACATTTCCATGCACATCAGTGCAAGTCCTAATTAACACTTCTGGACCAGAGTCCCACTACTGCTAAATTATCATCCTGTTATTTTTGTTAAGATCAGTAAACCGTTACTAATGTTTATAATATTTGATTTATTAAATTTAATTAACGAGGACTCAATAATATTTCTTAACATCAATTTTTCATACGTAATAAATTTAGCTCCGGCCTAATCAATGTGATGATTTTCATTGTTTACATGCAAGAACAAGGCACTACTTTTTTCTTATCTACTTACGTTGTATTGTTGTTGTTTTACATGTGACTTTAAAGATTTACCAGTTTGACAAATAAAAATTGTATGTCAATTTTTGCACGGGACTTTATAAATCCCACGGGACTCCAGTTCCCTGGGAGAGTTTTTTATTAATATATTGCCTACGTTATTACTATTAGAAAACACTGTATTGAAATCAAACTTGCGGGCAAAATAATAGGATAAAAATTTAGCAATAAGTTCGGGTTGATTTTGTAAGATTGTTTTAATATTTTTATTAAACGAACTATTGACCCTTTCCAAAGGATTGTGTATACGCTCGTGTATATCGCTTGTCCAAATGGTTAGTAAGTGTTTTAAGCTCATTAATTTGAAAAACTTCAGGTAGCCATATTAAAAACAATGTTGATTTAATTAGTAAATTAAAAAGCGTCAACATGAATAAAAATTATAGATTAATCAGGTTTGATGTGAAGTCCCTTTTTACCAATGTACCTGTAACTGATCTTTTGAGCTTACTCCAGGAGGAATTATTTAATTATTCCCTTCATCTTCCTTTTACGACTATAATAGAGTTAATTAAGTTATGTGTGGTAGATTGTCATTTTCAATTTGAAAATAATTTTTATAAACAAAAATTTGGGCGCTCAATGGGTAACTGCTTATCCTGAGTAATTTATACATGGAATTCTTTGAAATTAAAATGTTAAGCTCAATATTGCATAGACATGTTAAATGTTATAGATATGTTGACGATATACTATGCTTCTGTCCTAATTCTATAAATAAAGATGCTTTTCTAATAACATGAGATTCATTAGTGCTGACAATCCAGTTCACAATGGAAGAAAAGGTAGTAATTTGCCCTTCTTAGATGATTTGCCCTTCACTTTTATTCTTCCCATCCAAAAAATGTTAAAATTACTCTTTTTAGGAATATGTTTTTGAGGGCGTTAAGAGTGTGCTCTCCTGAATTCCTTTATGAAGAGATTAACAACATTAGGTCAATTGCCCTATCATTAAAATACCCCTCCTCTTATATCGATTTAGATTAGAAGGGTGCTAAAAACTCTCTAATACTTCAACAGAGCATCGTTCATTGTCAAATTTTATAATTTTACCGTATCATGACTCATTGGACACTCTTCCTAGACTAGCCAAACAACCTGATTGTAGTGGTTTTAATTAATGTAGTGTTTTCTAATCGTAATAACGTAGGCAATGTGTTAATAAAAAACTCTCCCAGGGAACTGGAGTCCGGTGGTATTTATAAAATTTCCTGCAAAAATTATAGTTATTTTGTATTATAGTTATACAAAATTAATAAGTCGGGTTGTTCCGGCTTGCCTCAGTGTTAACGAGGGCAATAGCCTCTTCTAAGAGGGTTGACAGCTAGCGGATAGTTTTCTACTCTTTCTTACTGTACTCCTTTGTTTCCCCAAACATCCCTTTCTGGGCATTTATCCTTTCCTGCATTTACACCCTTAAATACCACTCTTCCCTCCCACTCTTCTCAACCCCTCAACAGATGTTTTCTGCATCTAGTGTTTCAGTTGTGTTTTTGACTCTGACGAAGACCGCTTGTTACGGTTGAAAGATCTTAGTCTTGTTTTCCCATTTCTTATTGCGGTTTGAATAGTCATCTGATGAGTTTCATGAAATGTACGTAGGTTGTCAACTTTTCTTGAGGAAATAAAATGTAGAATAGTCTACTCCAATCTATATAAATAAAATAATGATTTTGTCTGTACATTGCTTAGAACTGACTCATTCCAAGTTTTCTTTACGTTTTATACATTGGAGAAACCGAATCCACCCTTAGAAAAATTTCTGTTGATTTGTCCGCAAAATTTTGTCGCAAGTAAACTCAGCCATCATAAGACATATCAAGCTGAAACTTTTACTGTAGATTTGTGTATGTCTAACTTAAAATATAATCTCTGAATTGATTTGAAATTCAACGTAGAAGTGAAGTTATAGACATTTAAAGCAAAAACCTTTGTCACATGTAAACTCAGCCACCATGAGACATAGTGAGCTGAAACTTTGACACTAGATTTGTGTATGCCTAACTTAAAATATAGGCTCTAAATAGATTGATAATTCAGTGCAGAAGCGAAGTTATGGGCTTTAAGCTGTATTTTGCTAACTTCACAGACATGTTTATTTTGAAAATACACAGGTGTGGCAAGTAGGTATTGTTAGTTAATTTTAATTTCATTGGAGCATATGAATATATTGCGTATTTGACATCATTGAAAAGTTGTTTCCCAGAGTTGAGGATGCACTATTTATTAAGAATAAACAGTTTTGTGAACGAGCAATTCTCAACCCTTAATATGAACAGGGAGCAAAAATCAACAAACAAGTTCTTACGCTATATCATGCAGAGGAAAGAACTAACAAGTCAGTAAAGAGAGTGATTAGTGATGAGGAAGCAGTTCATTATCCAACTGAATTTCATTCTCCTGGACTGCCTGCTGATGAGTAAAAACTTAAAATAGGACCACCAATCATGCTGCTATTTAGTAGCAGTAACAAATTTCACGTTACGAAACGTGAGTGCCCCAAAACTGTGCAACGTGACACGACTCTGAGTTCGTGATCTGCACAGATATGCTATAGAGTCGGACATCATGACCGTGGGTGGTATTGTATACCACGCATACCATTGATTCCGAGCGACTATCTGTTTCCGTTGAAGCGATTTCAAAGTCCTTTCAGAGTCTATTTCGCATTGACGTTAACTAAGTCGCAAGGGGAAACTTTATCTAATGCAGGAATTCAAGTTAGCAGGACCAAGTTTTTCTCACATGGTCAACTGTAGTTTACTTGCTCAAGAGTCAGAGGTTCCAACTGTTTGTTCTTCCATGAACCTGAAGGTCAGACAGCTAATGTAGTGTATACAGAGGCATTTACTTAACACTGCACTAATATTGGTATTGTCTACTATTCTATAATTTCTAATTGCATTTTGGTTTACCAAGTATAATAGAATTTTTGATTCCGTCAATGACGGGTAGGTTTGCTAGTTATAAATATTCCTCAAATATCATTTAATTCAAATAATGATTCATTTATGAGAATGTTATGTTTAATTACTTTGCCCATTAATCATCGGAAGAGTAATTTGTTTACAAACAATTGCACGTTTACTGATCCAGTCTATACTCCTGAATATAAACAAATATGTTCAAATAATATTTAACCTCGCATAAATTTGCAGATTATCCCAACTCTGAATTTCAGGGAAATAATACTTATTAAATTGTCATTATTTAATAAAGGTATTCGGTTTTTTACGCTAAGAGTAAGATGTTGTTCGATTAATTAAATACTCAGTGAAGTAATCGTTCTTCATCGTCTTATATTGAGAGAGATTATTAACTATTGTTAAAGAGAAAGGCTTTTTATCATTGTCATTGTTGGTATTTTCTAATTCAACCAAATATAATTCAAGAGTTTATCACTTATCAAATTTCTTAACTTTAACTTAATATAGTTCTTTGCATTGAATATTCTTTTAATTTCTACATTGACTTTTACAATCAAGTGTTTGCGCAATATTAGTTAAGTTGCAGTGAAAATCTCTCTCAAGAGAACACTCAGATTGGCCCTTTGTGATACTACACATTGGCAGTCCTAAATTTTGCTTAACTGATTTATATTAAGAGTAGGGATCTTAAATGATTATCTAACATCGTATAGGCTCGGGACTGAGGACTTGTCGTCCCTCTAAGGGACGACGTTCTCAGGTTTTTGTTTACTTCCCACGTGAATAAATGAAGGGCCAGAATAGGTTGTGAACCTCGGATCTACCAGTCCCGTTGTACGTTGTAGTTAGCAGTTCCAAGTCACAGACCTACTACAACTTAATTATAGTACTGCTGTGATTTCGGGGTCAATAGGTAAATGTCTGTACTGCTTTATTTGGTTTGTCTGTTTACATTATTTCGTGGTCGTTTGGTATCCTTCAGTCGTGAAATAGTTCTCAGTCATGGAAGGGTTTAGCCTTCTATTTTAACAACAGCCTCTATAATCTATGCAATTGGAGAATTCTTAGAGATAGACTATGAACAAAGGGGTTGTTGAAATTTTCATGTCTGGATTGGTTATCGGTTGTTCCAGCTAGGCTTGGCGTCCCTATCTCTTCTCTCCTGATGACGATTAAACCGAAAATTAGAGATTATTAGTGTTTTTTTTTCTATTTCCTGTGTACCTATAGTTTACTTTGAAACATTTGTTGTCTGTTTTGGCAGTGGAATAGCAAGCAGGGGTGGTGGGTCTCGTGTGGTATGTAGAAGAAAGCAGAAGAAAATAATAAAAAGTTAACAAAAATCTTAAATTTTTTTAGGACAGATCTCTTCTCTAGTCATGAGATACACTTGTTCGGCCACTTTTCAACTTCTTGATCCACAAAAAAGTTTCACTAGATGGTTCTCTTCTCTTGTGTAACGATGAACTTCTATACCTTTAACGCTTTGGAATTGGTTATACCTTTAACAAAAAGGAATCGGATCACTGCTGGATTTATTTTTTTCACTTTGGTATAAATTTTAAATAGAATAACCAAATGATCGATTTGTAATACAGGAATGAAAGGTAGAGAAATTAAAAAAAGAACTTTTATCCCATTGCTACATCAGTTTAACCAAAAAATACGCTTGTAATAGTTGTATTGTTCAACTTGAGAATTACGTATTTAGACAAAGTTGAATCGACTACTTAAGTTCCTCAAAAACTTTTGAGAAAAGTTGTATATATTAATAGACTGTGTAGCTATCCTCAAATTAATATTAATCTTTTATAACCTTACCCCTACCTTCACTTTGACTATCACCAACATGACCACACTATCACTGGTCAAGAGTGCAAAGGTAAGGTCAAGAGTAAGGTAGCAGTGAGGTTATAAATGTTGAATATTGCTTTATGTAAGTTTTTAGCCTGAGAGAATGGTCTCATACTTGTTTGCAAAAATAGAGCTTTTCTTTAAGTTATTAAAGTTATATAAAGTTGATTTATATTCTTTCCGACAAAAAAATATGTATTGCTTGAAGTCTGTAAAGTATGTTTCAGGGTTGGAAAAGTGTGGATATTTTTGGCACACCTTAGTATGTAAAGATGAGGGTAATGATTTATTCAGTTCAGTTCTTTATATACTTTTTAGGTTTCCTTTTCAGGATAAATAACGTTTTCGTCTTATATTTTATTTTTTTTATCGCCTACCCTTAAACAGTATTAATATCTTTCGGTTCAAGGGATGAAAGTCTGGCTCATTTTTGATTCGGTACCCATTTAAACCATGAGTGAGCGTCATTACTGGTGTGTCAAAGGCGGGTATGTCACCCATCCAAGTGCTAATCTCGCACAATGTTACTATACTTGGGTTATCGAAAGTCTGGCTCATTTTTGATTCGGCACCCATTTAAACCACTAATCTCGCCCAATATTACTATACTTGGGTTATCGAATAGGAGCTGTAGTGCATTCAACATATTTAATGGCCGTTATTTTATTGTAAAATTATTGTAATTATTAATATTTTTTTTTTTTAGAAAAATACCCAGTAGTGGGGAAGCTGCTAAAACCAGGAGAAACCCCTACATCTTACTCTGATGAAGAGGAAGATACAAGCCAAGATGGGTTACAAGCCAAACACAAGGATGACTAATGTCAACCTTTCCTGCCTGTACTTACAAAAAAAAATAATAAAAAAATAAATCCTAGATATCTTATAGATCCACTTATTTCATTGCAATAAAAAAAAAACAAAAACGGAAACTGGTGCAATGGAATGGTTTTCATTAGTTACCTGTAATCATTGTTAAAAAAACGGTGGAGGTTCAAATTTTGTTTATATTTTTGTTCTTCTATGTATTTTTTCTTTTTCATCGTTTGTTATTTGCTCAGGTGTGTGGTTTTCCATGATTTTGTACCAAAGCAAAAGAGAATTGTATGGGTTTTTTTTGTTTACTATTTGGAAGATTGGCTTCTATATTGTTCTTTTTTTTCTTTTCTTTGTTTTTTTTTTTTTTTGATGGTATATTCGAGCGCAGCTGAAATTATAAAAGGAAAAAAAAAAAACAGTATTCTTACTACTTAATATTTTCAATGTGTCCTTGGTTTGATTCTGTCTGTCTTCCCATAATTTGTAAAACATTGAAGATATCATCCTATGCTTTTACATCGTACTAACAATTCACTGACTTGCTGACTCATGCACGCGGTTAATTTTGTTTTATTATATTTTTAGTTTAAGGTATACTTCCAAAACATTATTATTGAGACTGCCTAGTTTTAAAAAACGCCCCCCCCCCCCCCCTCTCTCCCATCTTTACATATATCTGAACTCTAAAAACCTACTGTATGAAAGAAATGACCGCCCGCCCGCCCTCAGTCTGACTGAAAATATGAAAATCATGAAACGTTATTAAATTCTACCATGCAATATGGAATATTAATGTGGAAGATTTTCATACGTGTGATAGTGCCCTATCGTAGCATGAACTGCGTACGAATCACAGAACCATCATAATCGAATATATATATGTATATTAAAGAAGATTTCACAGTAAACACATATAATAAAAATAAACTTCTAAACCTCAGTAAGATTTTTAAACAAAACAACTGGTCTTTGTCAGACTGACAGAAAGTGAGACAGTGAAATAGAGTATTTGGAGTGGTATTGAAAAGAGAGGGAAGCAAGGGAGATATTTTAAAAGGTATAAAGAGTAAGGGGAAAAGAACTAAAGGCTCTGAGTAAGGTAAGTCTGGGAAGAAATTTCCTGAACAAAAGGTTTTGCTGCTCAACCTTTTTCTTCCTTTTCCTTAACTGTTGATCTTGTCTCCCGCCTTTTTACAGTACCGCACCAAATGTCCTGTTCCACTTATTTTATTATAATTGTGATATTGACGAATACCAGTTGTTTTGGTGGAAAGATCTTAGCATTTCTGAATTTCTTAACAGTTGCCAATGTAGACTTACTAAAAACTAAAACAAATATTTTTGAAAAGTGATTCTTCATTAAAATAGAAGATGAAGCTAAAGAAATGTTTTGGGTCATACTCAAGATTCAGGCAGCTTTTCTCCTAATGATGGAATTGATGTTTGAAATATCTAGAAACGAATGTGGTTTTTTTTTTAAATGTTCCATTCTGTGACCTAACTTAGTTTTTAGAATGTACTCAAAGGAATCATTAAAAAAAACTATAGAATTGTAAAAGTTTTAAAACCTTTTTGATGTAACTCATTAACAGAAAAAGTTTTGGAACTCATTCGAAATGTCTAAAAGTTTTTGATTTTTATATGATTTCTTTATTTGTAAAATTACGTGTGTTTATTGCGAAATATCTGCATGTTATGAAATAAATATCCTAGAATATACACTATTAAATCTTAAAATTCTATATTTAGACATCTACCATCATCGGGAGAAGAAAAATCTAGCTCAAGTAGAAAGCACAGACTCTTAAGTCTCTTGACTGTTTTTCTCCTGAAAATTGAAGTGGGTTTTGCTAGAGTATTCTATCATATTTTTCTACCCTTATACTTGATATCCCATTTATATATGTATATTTCGTTGAACAATGGACCATATTTTGCCGAAGTCATTTTTTTCACCAGTTTTTCGAGGTTACTGAATAATTCAGATATTCAGAAACCTCGAAAAACTGGTGAAAAAAATGACTTCGGTAAAATATGGTCAATTATTCAACGAAATATGTTTCAATGAAGGACTGCTCTCAAATTTTACATATATATATATATATGAAATTAACCACAAAGAAGAAAAAAAGAAAACAATAGAAAGAATGCTCTATTTCAACAGCATTGAACTAGAAAGGTCTTAAAGATCTTTCAATTTATGTCATCAGAGAGAAAACTAAGTAAGAACTAAGAAGATAACGATATTGGTTATCTTCTTAGTTCCTACTTTGTTTGCTCTCTGATGACATAAATTGAAAGGCCTCAGAACATTTTTTCTATTGTTTTTTTTTCCTTGTGGTTTAATTTCATTAATTGCATCACGTATTTATTTATTGTGATTTTTCGGCATATATATACAAATAAACTAGAATTTTCAAAAGAACACATAGAAAAGAAATCACTGAACTCACTACTATATTTCGATGTCCTCGTCGTCAGGAATAGATGTGAATCGCTCCAAAGGCTGATAACGACTCAGCCTTCAGCTGATAACGACAAAGGTTGTGTATTCCATCTTCTTGTGGTGTCCCCTTTCAGGAGTCGTTATCAGCCTTTGGAGCGATTCACATCTATTCCTGACGACGAGGACATCGAAATATAGTAATGAGTTCAGTGATTTCTTTTCTATGTGTTCTTTTGAAAATTCTAGTTTATATATTTATATATAAACAAAACAGTCTATATTACTTCAGAATATCTAAAAAGAAACCAATTAATTAATTTCCATGAATTTCTGAAATTATGGATTTTTTATTTTTTTTATGTGTATATTATGAAATTCCTTATATAAGTATGTTAAAAATGTTTGTTGTAACTTATGGTTTTAATTTTTATCGTTTTATTTAAATATATATATACATATATATATAATAATTTTAACTGGCACCTGTTTTAATGTTAGCCAAATTAAATGTATGCATCAAGCATTGAATCTTTTTTAAAAAGCTTGTGTATTCCATCTTCTTGTGGTGTCCCTTTTCTAAAAAACAAAAAAATACTATCAGTGTATTTGTAAAATCTTTTTAAATCATCGTAATATTGTGTTATATTTTGAATAAAATATTTATCTTTGTACATTTTTTCTTTTTTTTTCTAATTTTTAATGTTTAACTGTTTATATAAAAATTAGGGTTTGAGAAGAGTGTAAACTGAAGAAATGAAAAGAATTTTTTTTGTTAAACAAAATTGAAAAAGTTCTTTGACGACTTGAAAGTGTCACAACTTTTCCTTTTTGTATTTTATCATACTAATTGATTAAAATGTAAATTATGCTTTTATTGTATGCAGAAGGGTCCTCGAAGAATAATTTATCAAGTTGGTATGAAACCTTATTCTGGATTCCCAAATCTTCAAAACAATCTTGTATTGTACCCTTTTTTTTATGATAATATAAAAGATTGTGTTAAAAGCATTGCAGTTTTGAAATAATGCAGCAGCTTTAAATAGTATTTATAAAAGTCTGAAGTTACTATTTTATTATTTTGAATAAGGAGTTTTCATTTAAAACAGAAACATACAAAAATTGTAATTGAAAGATATAAATAAAAATGAAGTTTGTCTGACAGACTGGGACAGAGTTTTATACACTTGCCCTAACGGGTTGTCAGCTTTTTTTATACCGGCTGCAAAGAACACAGTTATCTTGGTATTTGAGGCAATTTCTCAAATAAAATTTTAGACTTGTTCGTTTTTTTGAACTTCTTTGAAGGAAGAGGGAAATCAGTTGGTGTTCAATGGAGGCTGTATGGATGATGAGGTTGTACATCCCAGCTGATAAGTGTTGATGGTTTATTTGAGAAGTGTTTATTTGTGAAGCCTGAGGTGTCTGTGTTGAAGCGGTATGGAGAATCATACCGCTCCTTTTGAGATCAACGACATTTCTCTTTCATGGCTGGCGTTCCTTGTTCAAAAGCATGTTAATGTAGAATTGGCTGTTTATGGTACCATTGTTCTTCGAGTTAATCACAAAAAACTGCACCTGCACAACAAGACTTTCCATGAGAATAGTATTTATCCGTCATTGAGTCTCAACCATTTATAAACCTACTAGGACCTACTATCCTCTTGTGAAAATTTCTGGGTTTAATAGAGATTTCACCGTATACGTTACTTCAGACATTCTAGAGCAGATATGGAAAACCTTTCTTGGAGTAAAAGCCATTTTAGCACCGTCCCCAAAAAAACCGCAACGAATGAATAAGCAAATTTTTATATAATAGTTATATTGTAAAATCCTTGTATATTTCATTATATTATTCGATCAGTGCATCTAAAACTGTTTCGCATCGTTCAAAAGATTCAGCAGTGTCCTCATAGCCTTCATAACTCAGGAAAATGATTTTCTGAAGGCTTAGACATTTTAAGTAGTAAATGATAAATAATATTCTTCCTGAATGCCAGAATTTTTTGTATTATCAGAATTGCAATTCTTTATATTTTGAAACGAAGGGCGAAGGTGGTTCCCCACGACTGTTCTAGAATATATATTAGCTGGCTTTTCACCTTCAGTAAGGAAAACAAACGAATCACTGAATATTGTGAAAGTGTGGAACTTTGTAGTGAATTTGCCTTTGTTAAACTTAAATTTGAGGTTATAAACACAATAATGCTGATACACCAGCTAATTAAGGTTTACACCAGTGGCGTCAAATAAGTTTGGAAACTTAGGGTCTTTAAAGAGTGCCAAGGCCAGGTGGGTCCACGCCATAGACGAGTTTAATGGCAACATGCTCGCCTCTGGACTAGTAGGTCTAAGTATCAATACTCACTCTGGTTTTCAATTTCTTTGAATAAATCTGAGCTAGTCGTCCCTTTGGACAGGACGTGAAACCGTCGGTCCCGAGCCTGTACGATATCAGGTATTCGTTAAATATCCCTACTCTAAATACACTTGAGTTAGGTAAACTTTGGGGTAGTAATGGAGTGATTAAGCGCCACTAATAGCCTCTAACACTCAACTCCGACTTTCGGCCTTCACGAGGCTATCCTGTTAAACTGCTATATGTAGGGACAAACGAAAGAGGAGGAGAAGGTGATAAGGGCTGGGCTTGACCACCTTCGTTTCACATCCTTCCTAATCCTCAAATCCCCTCCTTTTATCCCAGCCCCAATCTAAGGTGTTATGCGATCCGTGCCGAAGGATAGATGATACAGGGGTTACTGTATTATGAACAGAGCCTCAAGGGTACTAGGCGACCCCCTTGAGTAAATAGTCTTACTCCGGTATGCGGTGCTCTGCCGGATAGAGTTACAGGGATTTTCTCCTGTATGATACTAAGGAGAAGGAAGTCCGGAGACCATCCTCCGGAAGCGTAGAGGGTCCAAAAGCGCTAACTAGTGAGAGCCAACATCCCACAAGTTCACCTAAGGACCAGAAGAAGGAGGAAGGAAGTTACTTTCTCCCGAAACGAGGGAGCCTCAATGGACATTATCAATGATGGTTTGTGCAGATTCTGCAAAGAAGAGGAAGAAACACCGTTACCCCTGTTGACTGACTGTAAGGCAACTTTGCTGCACGGAGGTAGGTGCTTTGGGACACTCAACAAAACCATAGAAAAACTTTTACCGCTGGAACCAGCACAAGTGCTGAGCTTCTGGGGTACTTTAGTACAGAAGAGAGGAAGTACAATAGTTTTTTTTTTTTTTTGAATACGTAGTGCTTTAGTCACCCTCAAATAATAATTAAAAAATAGGCAAAATTTAGGACTCCCAATATAGAATCAACAGGTAATGTGGCTCACCCATAACTAAAATGGGTGCCCAATAATAAATGAGCCACACTTTCCAGGTTATTTTGTAATATTGTTTTTTTGGTCTTAATAATTAATAATAAGAGCAAAATAATAATAAGAAGAAACAAAATTTGTTGTTTAAACAAGTATGTGTTTTAAAAAAAACAATAACACTGGGTATTTTATTGTCCTTTTGTGGTTTTCTTTTTACTGTATTTTTGTTGTTTGATGTTTTTTTTTGGTTTGTGTTGGTTTTTTGAAGAACTAAAATCGTTTATTCACATTATCTTGAATCTCAAGCTTGTTCGAATGTTTTCCTGGTCATTCCAGGAACTTGAAATGCCGTATTTACCATTGCCTTAAAGGATCAGAGAAATTACTTGCAGTTTGATTATTTATTTATTTTATAATTAAATCGCATACTGAAGTATTAGCACTGGTTCTTGATACTGTAGTGATATATGAGGATTTACATTCCTGCCTGTGGGGTAGAATATCTACTTATGTGAAACAATACTATTAAAATAAATTGTATGCAAGCCAACATTCATAATTATTTCTAATAATATAATAAACAATTATAAAAAAAAACATAACAATATACACACGTTCCTCTTCTAGCAATATATTTACACAACTTACAGAAATATAAAAAAGTAGACAATTTCCCAGGTGGAGTGTGATTATAATACAATTAAACTTGTGTATATAACACTTCCTATTTCATTACATCTAACCAAGAAAATTGAAGAAAACCTAATTCAATATTACAGTTATTTCTTTATTAACATAACGATTTCATGCTTGATATTTAAAAACTCTCAAAAATTACAGGAACTCTGTTGCGACTCATTTGAACTAATCAGATTTAATTGTTTATCATTTTCAGTTGATTTCATTAATATATTTCAATCAATGTTGACACATTTACTTTTCTGATTATGTAGTTGGAATTTTGTTTGCTAAATCATAGGATTTAAAATAATGTAAATATTACCTGAGTTTTTTTCCAATATTAAATCAGTCGTTTGAAAGAAACATTCTAAATGTTCACCAATAGTTCTGAAAAATCGTTTTAATTACATTTATTAATTGGCGATATTGGGTGATATGGCGATTTTTATAGGCTCATTAAAATAACTATTAATTAAACTGATTGTTCGTTATTTATATAAATGTTAATGTGTGTGTAAATGTTTGTTGTGTATGGGTAATCCCTATGAAAAGAAAAGTTACCAATGCTACATAAAAATTTAGACCATAATGTTAAGTATAATTTTACGGGTAAGATAATTGAAGTGTTAGAATCTCTCTCTATCGCTCTCTCCACCATTCCCTCTCTTTCTCTCCTCTACGCTGTTTCTCCCTATCTCTCTCTCTCAATGTCTTCTCTCCTTCCCTACTCTCTCTCTCTCTCTCTCTCTCTCTCTCTCCCTCCCTTCCTCGCTGTCCCCCTTTCCCTCTCTTTTCTCTCTCCCCCTCTCTCTCTTCTTCCCTTCCTCCCTCTCTCTATATTGTGAAACTTGGCATCCTTTATAATTTGTTAAACTTATTCTCTTTAATTATAATAATAACTAGTTCAATTAATACAAACCATGAGGATTTCAAATTGTGAATTTTAAGTTAGCCTACCAACCTGACGAGCCACAAATAAAATTTAAAACAATGATGACGAAATAATACAACTTTTACCTTTTAGCAACTTTTAATCATTTCGTTTTAAATGGTAATTAAATTTAATTCAATTAATATAATATAATTCGTTTCTAAATTATAAATATTAAAACATGACTCTCTAGCTCTGTGCAGGAATCAACCATGGATTAAAAAAAAAAATCATATTTTTTTCCCTTTCTTGTTCATTCTATTTATTTTAAATATTCTTAAATTTACTATATATGATGTTTTAAAAGTCTGAATATTACAGTGAGACATTTGGAGGATGGATTTAAAAGTGAATTAATAAAAAATAATTGTATTATGGTCATTATTGTTTTTCCTTTTTATTTCATTACTGTATATAAAGTAATGTTATTATGAAAAAAATCTGTTTCGTGATTTTTTACTGATTTAAACGAGTCTATTTTTGAAATTTTTTTGGTGGTGCATGTATGTGTATGACCTAAAGATTCTGGATACGCGACAGGTCACGCCGTTTGATGGATAAAATTAATATTAATCATAAAAAAAAAAACTTACATTTTAAATTATCAATATAGTGTTAGGGCAATGTGTCTTATGAGAAATCTACACTATTGCCCAAAATGTGTTTTTTTTTTCTCTTGAACTAAAATTTCCTGTGAATTGTAATATTGCTATTATTTGTTAATACGGAACTAATATTATTGTTAAACAAAGTTTCAGAATTGGTTGATTTTTGTGGGTCAAACAAAATTGAAAAAAAAAAAATTTGTTTATATTAGAATCTGTAAGATATAAATGACAGATATAATGAAATTAAACACAAAAACAGCTTGTCAAAGGAATATAACTAGTAAATATTTTGTCCAAATAGCTTCAATAAAGTGAGCATTTTATTATTTCTTGTGATTAATTTTTTTTTCATTTATGTTTCTATTTTATCATTAATTAATATTATATATCTAAATTTAATATTTTTTAATTTAAAATGAAGCAGTTCTACTGAGAGTTGGCTTGCACTCTTAAAATCAATTTTAAATCCCAAATAAAAAAATTAATCGTTTAATTATTTTATGTTTTTGAACATACAAGTATTTATTTTAATGTTATTTAATATTAATATAATATATGGTAATTAATATAATGTATAAAACATATATATAATTTATGGAGTTTAAGAAAATTGTTCACTTTTTCTTACTCACTTTTTCTGTGTAAGTTCAGTTCGGTGTCACGTGTTCATTCAGACTACAGTTGTTGTTAAAATCTACATACTATTTTTCTTTGTAAAATAATTTGTAATGTAATACTTAGTTTTCTGTTTCAAAATGTATACTTCTCCCTATGAAAAAAGTTTTAAATAAAGACAGAAACGTTGGCAATGAGAGGTTAATTTGAACTTGAGGAACTGACCTAATCCCGATAAACTTAGTTTTGTATATATATATATACGGTACTGTTTTCTTGACCACAAAATATTAACAAACACTTTTTCTTTTTCTCGGAGTTTGGTCAGGGTAAATATATGGAATCACCTTTTTGCCAACGTTTCGTCTTTATTTCAAGACATCCTCAGGGCTATAAACTAACAAAAAAAACAATAAACAATGGACATTTGTCATTTCTACTTTAGAAACATCATAAACAAAGTGAAAAAAGAACTTACTGAAGCTGGGTTCTGTTGTTGTAATGTAACAGAACCCAGCCTTCAGTAAGTTCTTTTTTCAATTTGTTTATGATGTTTCTAAAGTAGAAATGACAAATGTCCACTGTTTATTGTTTTTCTGTTAGTTTATAGCCCTGAGGATGTCTTGAAATAATGACGAAACGTTGGCAAAAAGGTGATTCCATATATTTACCCTGACCAAACTCCGAGAAAAAGAAAAAGTGTTTGTTTTATATATATATATATATATATGACAATTAGAGAAACGATTCTTCGAACTGAATAAACTAGAATTTAAAAAAGAACACATAGAAAGGAAACCACTGAATTCACTACTATATTTCGATGTCCTCGTCTTCAGGAAAAGAAGTGAATCGCTCCAAAGGCCTTTGGAGTAGTGAGTTCAGTGGTTTCCTTTCTATGTGTTCTTTTTTAAATTCTAGTTTATATATATATATGTATATTTTAAGCATGGAGAAATAAATAAAAACAATTTCCCTTGTTACCAGAAAAAAAGACACATGAAAAAGTTTAATTCTATCAAATTAACAATACTTAGAGAAGCTGGTCACCACAAAAGAAATTTATATTTATCACCACATTAAGAAGATTTATATATATATATATATATATATATATATATATATATATTCACTTCTTCTCCTGAGGACGACCGCCATTACGGTCGAAATATTGAAAAGTGAGTCTTTGTTGTGTTTCTGTTTATGTGTCACTGCTTATTTTAATTGTTATTTGTCCTGCCGGACCGTTTTTCGTTTATCATGGTATATATATATATATATATATAGTAGCAGTTTGCTTCTCAACGCGAGTACTTCGCACTTCTTCCCGATGACGACGGATGACGAAATATCGAAGTGAGTTCTGTAGTGTCTTTCTGTGTTCTTTTCTGTGTTAAAGTGTATATATATATATATATATATATAAAACAGTTCAAAATTGAAGATAGGTAGCACAGAAAGTAAAAGAAACACACTTACAGACTGTGTTTCGTTTATTTTCTGTGCTACCTATCTTCAATTTTGAACTGTTATTGTGTCCAGTTTGGATCGTCTTTCCGTTTATCAAGTGAATTATATATATATTAGAAGTAAGACTAAATCTCATTCTTGTTTTCCCATTTCATTTGTGGTTTGATCATTCATTGTTATTTCACTTGTTTATGTGAAAACTTTTTATATACATACACACTAGATAGATATCAATGTTTTACTGTTAGCACTAGACCAAACCTCGTTAAAGAAAGAAAATAGCGTTGAATATATGTTCTCGAGATAGAAAACATTGAATTATATATTAAAGGGTATTAAGAAGTACTATATATAAAAATGTATTTTATATATACATACATTTAATTTATAATATATATTAAATATAAAATTACAATAAATACAACTTAATGTATAAAAAATTAAATAACCTCTTATACGTTTATAAAATTTATTGTATACAAAAAAATTTCATATTTATTATGATATAACAAATTATTAATTGTTAGTTAAGAAAGTAGCAACATTTAACAATATTATTTATTAGCAATATTAAAGATATTGTTAATATTGTTTTACAATATTATAGAAACAGTATTAAAGTAATTATTTTATCATTTTCTTTTACACATTGTTTACCCAAAATACAGTCTGGTAGAAAAGCAAGTATATAGTAAATGATAGCCACATTTATATTACAAAAAATGGAATTAAATTGAAATTTATTAAAGGTACAATATTATAAAACAGGTATTATACCTTTGAACTAAGGAGGATGAAATACCACACATCATACCAATTTAGTCTACTGTACCCTACCTTTGAACCCTTCCATGTATATTTCACTTACACACCTATATTATTTGGTACTTGATATTTGGTAAATATTTGATATTATATTCACTATATATTTTATTTATTTTTTGGTATTAATTTAATTTTTCAAATTATATGCAATTTTTTAATGTTTTCTTTGAATGACAAGTATCTACGAGTATATACATATTTTCGTAGTGTCTTGTTTATTATATTTGGTTCCATTTTTTCTGGAACATATATATTTAAAATCATATAAATTTTGCTATTTCTTTTAATTTTTTTTTTAATTATAAATTTTAATTTTTAAATTATAATAAAAATATTTATTTGAAATTTATCCTAAACTTGTTAAAAGAAATATTAATTAGTTACCTGAAATTAATGAGAAATTAGATATAGAAATTATTAATTAAAACTATTATTTAGCAATGGAATGTAGAATAATTATATGATTCATCAGTTTTTTTTTATCAAATGTTTTAATTAATTTAATTAAGTTTATAATTTATAATAATTAATTATAATTGATGGAGATGCTTGTTGTAGATTTCGCCTGATGTTCTAGAATTAGCTGAAAGCGTTGTATTATGTCTGCCCAAGAAGCACTTGTCACCCAGCGACTCCGACTGTTTCAAGGAGACAAGGTAAGAAGGTCGTAGGTAAAGAGATGCTGCCTTCATCCCCCTCTGGGGTTGGCCACCCTTAACTTTTTGTTACATAATGCGGGGGAGGGGGACTGAAGCGTTCTATCGATTCTTTACCACCCCTCAGCGGGCAGCTTCGAGACCTGTTTCCTTTCAAACAACCCTTCCGATCTGTTTAAATTACACCTGTTATCCTTTCTACTCACAATTAGTCAAAACCAAATCAAAACAATTATCATTAAAATAAATTAATATATCGATTTATTGCAATTATTAATTAAAACATTTTTTATCTTCAATTATTTATATTATTTATTATTAATATTAATAAAAGAAAAGCATCCTCGATTGTTGTATTAATTATCTTATGACATAAATTTATTAAAAATATTCAATTTGAATGGTATATTTAGAATATTAAAAAAAAAATTATGAATTTGTTTCCCTACGGAAACATGTATTATAGAGATTCGAGCTAGTACGGAGGAGAATATTACTTTGCCCCTTCTGCACCAAGCGCAATTACCCTTCGTGAACCTTCGTATCAACTATGACGTCAAGCCGATCTTCCTGAAACGCTTCGTCCAATGGATGGCTTGGATTTGGTCATGTGACCAGATTCCACCAATGAGAAGCCGTATTCTCCTCCCCGTTTGGATATTTTCTGACAAGCGTAGAAAAACTTCTCATCAACAGCCGCCATATTGGTTGCTGAGAGTGAGTGAAAATGGGATTTAATTCGTAATATTACAGTTAATTTACCCTATTTAGGAATATATTTTTGGTTGTATGTGTTGTTTAATGTGTTTTTCAGTGTCTGATAGTGTCAAATCAAGGCTAATTACGGTTTTAAGTGGTATATGTTTGTGATTTACGTTCGGTTCATTGTGCAGTTCAGTCGGAAGATGGAGAGTGGGACGGTGTAAGCTCATCAGGCAGCTTGGGGCTTCATTATGCCCCATGGTGGATTTTGAATCATTAATATGTGCCTTAAAAGATGTTTTACGCATCGAACTTGTGGCACAATTCATTATAAAAGTGTTTTTAATTCGAAAAATTGCAATAAAATGATGTGCAGTGCGGATAGGTGTTATTAAATAAGGTTTAGTGAAGTGAGTAGGCTCGGTTTTTGTAAACAGGGAGATATGGCCGAACATCTTGTCGATGGTCCGCCAAACAAGCGGCAGAAGTTGTCTGATCCATTTCAGTCTTCTTCGGACACCTCGGGTAAGAAATTAATTTTTTTTAATTTAATTATTAATGTTATCATGCATTTAATTTTTTGATTTTTACTACGATTGTAGGTTATTTAGTAGGTTTAAAGAGCCCATCCCCCTTAGCCTTCCCTTAGTGTTTTTAAAATGTTAGGTTAGATATAAACAAAAATAAATATTTTTTTTTTAATTATAAATTTATTTTTTATCACTTTCTTTAATTGAAGCGTAATTCATGGTTAGTGTTTCTGTAAATATTAAAATTGTTACTAGGTCAGTTAAGGCACTTTCCTTAAGTTATCAGAGATTATAAGGGAAAGTTATTTTGCAAATTTAACAACAAAACAAATTTTTTCTCCTGATAATTCAGCTTCCTATTAGATAGAAACAGTGTTTTATTATTTGTTAGTTAAATTGATAACACTTTTACAGGTCTATTTGACAGGTAGTTTGTGAAACTTGTTATCTATTTCATTTACTATCATTGAGTAAATTGTACTTTTTGATTTTTTACAGTTATTTTTGTTTCTAATAGATCTCTTATGTTTACGATATTACGTACAATTGTATGAAACACAAAAAGAGTTACCCAAAAATATATAATCTTGTCTTGACATCTTGTTTAAAATATTTCTTGTATTCTTAATAAAAGCTGTGACATTAGCTACTTGTATGTTGAAATAGCTTATTTATTTCTTTTAATGTTAGTTGTAAATTAAAAGTTCATTACTGATAAACTTATTACATTGTTAATTGCAAGTTTATGTGGTTTAAGATCTCTAAATGGAAGCATGCTATTGCACGTTAAACAAATTCTGCATGGTTGTTTCAAATATCAATCAATTTTGCTTTTTTATATCCAAGATTATAAAAATCTTAAACAGACTACATTTAACGGTTATCAATTAAGTTGTATTTGTTGGGTTGACATGTCAAGTGAACATTTTGGGGTACTGTGTCTTAAGTTTTGTTTTATCACTTCACAATTTGTTTTTAAAGGGTTAATCTCTGAGAGCCTGCTGGTCCTCAGTTTGGGTTTCCTTTTCTTTTCTTTTTTGTATGTATATATTGTGGGAAGCAACAGATTTAAGGATTTATGTGATGCACAGGCGTTATGGCGCCCGGAGTTCGGAGTGCATTCGGGAGCTATGCAATGGCTGGAGGAATGAGTTCAGAACAACAACATCAGTGGGAACCACAGAAGAGAAGTAAATCCGAAATTTTATTTTGTTTATTTTTATTTTTATAATGGTTTTTTTGTTTATCAATAGGTTGTTTGTTTTTTTAAGTTTGTCGCTGTTAATTCGGCTGTACTTTGTAAAGTTTCGTTCCAGGTTTTGGTTTTTATGGTTATCGTTGTGATAAGTGTTTGATTTTAAGGTCGGTTGTCTTGGTTTGGCGGCAAGTAGGTTACTGCGTTCAACTTATGAGTCTAAACTATTATTTAGCAAATTTGTTCTAAGTAGCTAAAGGTTTTTATAATCTAGACTTAATGATAGTTGTAACATGTTTGATGTTTAGATTAACTTTAATAGTGACTTGAGTAGTACAAACTTGACAATTCTAAAGTCCATGACATTGTTTAAGTATTTTTTGTAAGGAGTACAACTGCTTTCTGTAGTTCTTGTTTACTGGTCAAACGATAATTAACATTCGTGTCTTATTGGTTCTACAAGAAACTTAAAAAGTATTTTTGAATGCTTTGTTGTTGATATATCTCTTTTGCTTCAATGTGTAGATTGCTTAGGTGTTAAAACATAATACTTGATTCGGTTGTTCTTCAGTGTTTATTTTAAATACTGACTTGTCAGAAATATTCATTAAACTCTTAATAGATAGCTTCAGCATGATATATCAACTTTAAAATGTATCTGCATGACTATCCCTGATTCATTGTGAATTATCTGCCTTCTTAAAATCCACTTTGTAACTAGAAGTGTAAATAACTTGGTAGACCTTTGTAAATTCAATATTTAATTGTGGGTTCATGTATAATTGTGGTATTTAAGTTCTGAAACTTAATTTTGTTGTCATATAAATTTCTGTTTTCCATTCTTGATTTTCAACTTTATGGATACTGATAGATTTACAGATATATTTCTTATTTGTTATTATATATTAGTTTATATAGTTAAAAGAAAAAAAACTATAGCTTATCTGTTAGCATTTTATTAAATGCTCTACCATACACAAAAACCTTAAATTTTACTATTATATACTAAATATACTTGATGGCTTTTAACTTCCCATCAAGTGCGTTAGTAAATGACAGAAAAATTAAAGTTTATGTAGGTTGTTTAATCTGAGGATTGATGAAATATGTTTCGGATTACATGACATTGACATAAAGAACAGACAGAAATGAAACAGAAACTCACTTCTATATTTCGATGGTAGTGAGTTTCTGTTTCATTTCTGTGTGTTCTTTATGTCAATGTAGTTTATTTAGTTTGTGGAATCGTTTCATTTAATTAATTTCTGATTACATTAGTGTATGGAGAAGCTTATCACTCGTTTACCAATATAACATGAAGTTGTCTGTAAGAACAGTGATAGTAAAAGTAAATAAGTGTTTGTTTATTTGTTCTTTTTTGAGAATGTTAAGTATCCTAACATGGGCTATGTTGGATTGTAAAAGAATTTGATATATATTAGGTTTCTAATGATGTTTGTGTTATTTAATTTTATGATAATCATTCTTAGTGTTCCGTCAAAGTTGTATTCTACTTCTCTAACACCACCATTGTCACTTCGTGATAAGGAAATGCCTATTATGTTCTTCTTATCAAAACATTTTGAATAGAGTTTCAATCGATGTATTCTTAGTGACATTGATTCTATTAGCACAATGAACTTATCTAACTAATTAGTAAGTAATTAGGTGTAGTATGTTTGAGCAGTTCTCCAGTCCTTTTTTTTTAATTCAAGGGCTTTAAACGGCTCTTTTGATTAATATTCTATTCATTCAGTGAATGTGAAATGATTAGTTATTATAATTAGTTGAAACGCTAGCGTATAATCCACTATTGGCTGAAAAGCGTATATTTGAATTTGTTTCTCCGTAAATGAAGAAAAGAAAAGGTCATAGTATACTTAGGATACTACATAGTGTAATTACGATATAATATCTGAGTACTCTGCATAATACTCTTTATTTAATAGTGTATCACACAGTAGAATGTATATTAATCAAACATTGACATACTACGTAGTAGACTTTTAATAAAATAACAGAGCACTCTACATACTAAGGTTTAGAAGGGGACCCTCATTTATAGTCACTTAGTTGAGTGTAAATAACATTTATGGTTATACTACATATTAGAATTGGTATACAATAATAATATACTCTACATAACTCGGTTCAAAGAGGAAAACCACGGTGTAGTAGTCAAAAGGCCGAGGTACAAGGTAGTGAATTTAACAGAGTTTTATTCATTTATTGGGTAAAAGCAATTACAGTGCCACGAACCAATAACAGAGTACACCACGTACTGTTGTTTAAAAGGGAAACGCAATTCATTTTTACTTAGTAGAATATAAATTACAATAGTATGGATATACTATTGTAGAATTCCTTTGCAGCATAGCATACTCTGCATAATAGTGTATCCATAACATGGATATGCAATTGTAGAATTCCTATGCATCAGGCATACTCTCTATAATAGTATATGCATAACTGGGTACACTATTGTAGAATTCCTATGCAGCATAGTATACTCTTCGTATTATAGTTTAAAAAGGAGTAACGAGATAAATGTATCACATAGTAGAATGAAAATAAGCAAAACATGAATATACTTCTTAGTATTGCATTAGGATAACATAACAAACTTGTACATACTGTAGGATATATATATGCAATAACAGAGTGCTCTACAAAAGTATGTTTTACAAGGGGGAATGTAATAAATATATCCCATACTAAAGTAAAATAAGCTAAACGTGTATTCATGTTTATATACATAAACATGTATAGGTTTACTTGTTTATTTGGCTAACCTTGTATTGGTTTAGAATGAAATAGGTACTCTACCTATTATACCATATTGATTTGCAATATCAGAATAGTATACAAATATCATTTTATATAGTAAAATGAAATATGCAAAACGCGAATATACTGCGTAGTATTGGTATAAAATAAAATAACAAACTCCTATACAAACTATATCATATCAATGTACAATAACAGAGTACTCTCACAAATTTCTCTTAGAAAATGAGAAAACCTAAGTGTAGTACAGTATAATTTGGATACAATAACAGCATAGAACCACGATTTCAAAGATAAAACGCAATTAGTGTCACTTAATAGAATGTAAATGAGAAAAATTTGGATATACTATATATAGAATTACTATGCAATAGCAGAATACTCTACATGCTATATATTAAGACGGAAAAACAAATGATCTGTCGCTTGGAGCGATGTAAATATACAAAACACAAAGTACTACATGGGAGCATAAGTGATAACAGTGAATGTTCCACAATGATTTGTGTAGGGGGCAGAATAATACATTACATAGTAGAATGGAAATGTGATTAACGTGAATGAATATATTACATGGGAGAATATCTATCGAATGCTATGAATAAACTCCATGAATATATTAAATGGGAGAATATCTAACGAATACTATGAGTACACTTCATAATAAGGATTTTATGGGGAAACATGGTTCATAAATCTCCTAGTAGAATGGAAATATGCAAAACATCAATATACTACATGGTGAATATGGATAACATAGTCAGCATAGTAAATACTACGGTTTGAAAGGGAAATTTAGTTATGTATTTGTTGGAAGAATGTAAATGTCTATTAGGTAAATATCGCACTTAGTAATCTGTCCACTGTGTACACAAATCCAGTGAATACACGATATACTACAATGTGATTTGTAACCGCTAGGGGTCTCGAGATATTGAAGTTGAATTACCAGTTTAAATTTCTGGTTTCTCAATTTCTCGTGTATATGTAACATAATAGAAAAAGAAATAAAAGTCTATTGTCTATTTGGGCAGTCTTCGTTGTCAGGAAAAGAGCGAGGATCAGGTGGCTAGCAATGCTGTACTTTCTGCTTAGGTACTGCTAGCTACATACTACTCTGTTCTACTCTAGACCACGACCATTGTCTGTTCGTTATTTTTTCTGTGATAATAATTTATGTCCTTTCGAACAGTGAATTAGTTATTTTTTATATCATCAGAGTTTAGAAAGAAACTAATCATGAGTATATTTCAGTCATCCTCAGGCCCACAACCTTAAACAATGGACAAAACTTATAATTTACTATTATTATGAATTATAATTATAAATGACTAGCAACTGCTTAACCCAAACAGTTAAGGAAGTACTTAACTTTAGTTTAAGTAGAGTATTAGTTGACTATGTTTTATAGAGCTTATTTAATCTTAGTAAATAACGGTACTTTAACTTATGTCAATTGTTTAAGCTTGTTACATTGGCCAAAAGCTTGACTGATATATAAAATTCAACATAAGCACGTATACTCAAATAAAGAAAGGCAGAAACACAGTCACACATTTTCGGTTTCAACGTCATCAGGAGAAGAAAGAGAGAGTAACCAAAATTATCGATGCCATGTGTTCGTATTTTTATAAGTTGACTTATAAGCACGGTATCAGTTCCTCTGCTGACCATGTCCATTAAGAGGATCGAAATATTGAGAGTGAGCTATATATATATATATATAAAGATTTCACATAAACACGTGAAATAACAATCAGTGATCAAACCACAATAAGAAATGGGAAAACAAGACTAAGATTTTTCTACCGTAACAAGCGGTTGGGTTTTTGACTCTGACGATGACCGCTTGTTACGGTTGAAAGATCTTAGTCTTGTTTTCCCATTTCTTATATATATATATATATATATATATATATATATATATACTTTTTCGTTTGAAATACCATCCAAAACGGACAAAAATAGTTCAATATAGACAAAGAAACATAGAGAAATCAACAGAACACACTTACAGTTTCTAATTTTCGGTTTGAACCGTCTTCAGGAGAGATAAGAGAGGGAAATCAAGCGCACTGGTTCAGAGACGGTTGGAGACCAACCTTGGAGGGAACCAGTGATCTTGGTTTCCCTCTCTTATCTCTCCTGAAGACGAAAATTCAAACCGAAAATTAGAGACTGTAAGTGTGTTCTTTTGATTTCTCTATGTTTCTTTGTCTATATTGAAATATATATATATATATATATCCATGATCAAATCGCAATATGAAATGGAAAAAAAAAAGGCTAAGATCTTTCAACGCGGTCTTCGTCGGAGTCCTTCAATCCGGTTTCGCTCCTTAAGTAGATCAGATCTCTCCTGATGACTATTCGTCGAATTGTCGAAGTGAGTTGTGTCAGTTCTCTCTGTGACTTTAGTAGTTTAAGTACACTTAAACTCTGTTTTAATTGAGTTTATGATCTGACCAAACGGATTATCCCATTTCTCACTATTTCCTTTGGGAAAATTAGTTTTGGTTTTCGACCAAAATTCTAAATGTCGCAGTACTTTTTTTCTGTTATACTCTTCGATGTATCCCTTTATATTGTGATGGGTATATATAACTCATTTGATAAACAAAACTATCCGAAGGTGACAACAAAAGTTCAATATAAGTCGAGGCACATAAATCTGTCTCCAACCGTCCAGGTACGCTTGGTCTCTCGGTCCATCTCCCTCCCCCCCCCCCTCTTCTCCCTCCTCGTAATAAGGTTCAAATCGGTAACAGTTCAAATTCAAAAGGCCATCATCAGGAGAAGAGAAGTAGAAGACTGGATGGTCTGACTTGGACAGTCATATGTGATTTTACTTCGACTGAGTTTGACCACATTTCTTCTGCTTTTTCTTTTCTCTCCCGACAATGATCTCTTGAAAAGCATTTTCTCAAATTATAAGTACCTCTGGTAGATTCTCTTATAGTAGTTCTCTCTTGATAGTTTACCAATGTAAATAATAAGTAAGTTTTAACTTTTATTTTTCCTAAATATTTACCACTATTTTTCAAAATTTCTTAGAAACTTATTTTCATTAGTGCAGATTACTCTTGTTTTTTCCTCACATACAAGAGAAAACGGGATTTTTTTTTATAGTTTAAACCGGTTCCCTAGCGAGTAATAACGTCAGTCGTTTATCGGCTTTTTGTTTGATCGGTGATTCTACAGATTCTACGTTGGGGGTCCTAAATTTTGCCTAATTCAAGTGCATTTCGAGTAGGGATCTTTAACGAGTAACTGACATAGTACAGGCTCGGGACCGACGGCTTAGCGTCCTCTCCGAAGGACGACGTACTCAGATTTATTCACCTCCCGGGTGAATAAATCGAGAGCCAGATGGGGATGGGACCTCGACTACCAGCCCAGAGGCGGTAGGTTAACCATTACGCTAACCTGCCCCCTCCCCAGTCTCGAGACTACTCCCAAGTGAAAACTCTTGAGACTGTCTTTCCTAATACTTGGCTAGGTCAAAAAGGTCAAATGAATTTTTAGTTCTCCAATTGTGTAGTCAGTTACTGTAAGATATTCATAAATATTTGAAACTGTATTTGATATTTGAATACCTCGATTTAGAAGAAAATGTTCCTTTTTAACAGTTAGTTTCCAACATGCTGTGTTCATATTTACCTTCTGGGAAATGAGAATACCCCTTCCTACCTTCGGTTTATCTCCTCACATTCTCTACATTCGGTTTATCTCCTTGTAATTTGAATACCCATTCCTATCTTCTCATTGTGTTTATTTCCATGTAATTTGAATACCCATTCCTACCTTCTCATTGCAAGCAAAGAAATATGAAAAACATTCATAATAAAGCATTTTTTTTCAAGACCTTGTATATTTGTATATAATGTCCAAGTATGAATTTTCAATATTTCCCTGTCTGTAGTAAGTTAGAATGTGTTATTTACTTTTTCGTTAAATTAAGTTAGCAATCACTACCTTCTCGTTGTTTTGTTAATAAAACTTGTTTTTGTGGAGACTTAATTTCGATCTTATACAAGTGTGTAAGATTCATCAGGTGATATGAAACTAGAATCAATAGAAATGTTTTTTTTTTTCATAGAGAAAGTGAAACCAAGGTGGTGTTTTATTTAATGTAACTGTGTGTAAGGAAATGACACAAGGCCAGGGCAAAGCACAGCTCCACAGGTGATTCTCGTATTGATTTCGTTCCTTCTTATTCCGACCTTTCACTTTAGATACGCTACAAGGGTTTAAAGTGAACATAGTCAACAGGCTTATGATTCTTAACAACTCCTATCCATATTTGTTCTAAACGTGTTAATAGTTGTGAACAAGTAGCTGAGTTGTATTGAATTTCAGCCCTTTATCTTTCTTAACAATTTTTTTTTAATGTATATCATTTTATTCGATATAGGTGTTATTACCTAATAATTGAAATTAGTAATTTAACATATCAATTGTTCAGGAATTTTTTTTTCTGAACACAAACCCAATGAATGTAGTTTAATATTTAAACATCGTTCTTAGAAAACACAAATTTTGAAAGATTGCATTCAAATTCAGAAATAATTAGATTAGTACTCATAATCAGAATGAATATACATGGTGTTTTGATGTTCAGAATCTATAAAAGTAGGTTCAGTGTATTCGAATTGGTGAGCAAGATTCCGGTTAAGTTACTTATGGGAGTAAATCTGGCGCAAGTTTGAAAACCTGGGGGAATATTTATCTTATGTGTGCCATTTATTTACATGCGTGATCTGCTTAGCCACCTTGGACTGTGTGCAGGATTCTAGTCAACAGGGCCAGATTAGTTCAGAGGTTAACGTACTCGCCTCTGAACTGGAAGGTCCGGGATTAGATACCCACCTGGCTCTCGATTTATCCACGTGTGAGGTGAATAAATCTGAGCGCGTCGTTTCTCGGAGAGAGGATGTTAAAACCGTCGGTCCAGACACTGTAAGATGTGATGTACTCTTTAATGATCCCTACTCTAAATAAACTTGAGTTAGGCAAAATCAACGGTTAATGTGGCTCGCCCATTACTCAAATGGGTGCTAAATAATAAATAAACCACAATTTCCGTGGAACCTTATAAGTGTGGGTATGAGAAAACAACAGGATTCTGGTTAATCAGTGGTGATCTGTGCGCTATAATGATCATGTGATCAATGTGATATGATTCTGGTTAAATATGTGACTTGTGCTCAGGATTAGTTAAATAGGTCCTTCTTTTAAAATGCAATCTTCGTCTTTAACTTCAATGAGGAAACTAAACATGATGTGAACTGAGACAGCACACCTTTGGCTTGAGATATAAAATGGCAGTAGTCCTTAATTAAACGCATGGTTTTCCCTTTTGGTTGTGAAATCATGTTTGAGGGAGTAATTATCTCACATTTATTGAGAGGGAAAAGGAATGAAATGAAAAAAGTTACTAAAAATACTCGTTATTTTTATTTAAATGGGGTGACATTTGTTCTGACGTGGGGAAAATTTAAATCTCCAACGAGTATTATCACTTGTTGATCAAAACGTAGGTCGAATGGTTTTTTTTTCTGTCCCAATTCATAGCTTTTATTTGGTATATAATATGAGTGGTTATTAAAAAGCAATGAATTTTAAGACAATGGTACAGTTAAATATTAGTGAACTGGTAATTGTGTCCTTATAGATTAGGGTAGGGTTTATTACTTTAGATAAAAAAAGTGTTTCTATAACCTTCACTACAGGTTTCATTTTATCTTCCATTGTCATGTTTGGCTTTCTTTAATTTTGATTTAATTACAGTAATTACGTATTTGATTGTATTAGTAATTAAAATTTTTAAAATAAATTAAAAATTAATACTGAATTAAAACATGGATTTGATTTTTATTTAGTGTAGGTTAGTTTACAAGTTTGTCTTAATGATTTCATTCATTACGCTCTGTTTACGGTTTTATAAATAAAGTACATTCATTCTTAGATTATTACTCCAATTATCCTTTTTTTGGTTTAGTTACGTTTAATTGTTTCCTTTAAAGCGTAATTATTTCAAATAGCTACTCAAACTGCTCAATCGGTTTTAAGGGCAACTCGGTGTTATAGAACTGGAATTGCTCAACAGTTTGTGCTTTTCATCATGATTCTATAAGAATTACATTTTTCTTTGTGTTATACTGTGAATATGTACACAGATTGCTCAGTTGTTAATGTTAGGACAGTGATCTCTTCCATGACTTCGGTCATGATTTCACCCTTACCACACTCCCAGAGGTTGTAAGCTTTTTCTAAGTCAATCAGTCATGGTCATCAATGGTCCCATCATGCTATTCGACAACCTTTCATCATTTCCAGATGCTCCAGTCACAGAAGTTCGTAGTTTTCCTATATTATCAACCAGGCTGTCTACACAAATCTATTTTCATGTCTTGTCAGCTTGCTCAAAACTTTTCTTCTCCATATATATATATATATATTATAAAGTGGTCTTTAATCTGATTTTGCTCTTGTTTGTGATTCAAGTTTCATTGGTTTCTCCTTCCCTTTGCTCTCCAGAGGAGGTTGAAACCAAAAATTAGAGACTATTAATTGTATGCTTCTCCTGTTTTACTTGTTTTTTTTTTTACTAACTTTCCACTATGACTGTCCACTATGGATCGTTTTCAGAATATAGAGAGAACCAGAGAGAAAGAACTGATAACTCACTAATGTATATATTAACGAACTATCATCAGGAAAGAAATGGTCTCCGAGGAACTGACTGATTGATGATAATCTCCCGACCACCTAGTCGTCCAGTTCCTGATTATTCTGTATACCTAAATATTGTAGAGATTCGTCATTTCTTTCCTCCTGTATTTCTGTCTGTTTTTTACTTTGTAAAAAAAATTGAGTTACAATCGTGGACTGACATTTTGTTTATATATATATATACCATGATAAACAGAAACGGTCCGGCAGGACAGATCACACTTAAAATAAACTGTGACACATAGACAGAAACATAACAAAGACTCACTTTTCAATATTTCGACCGTAATGGCGGTCGAAATATTGAAAAGTGAGTCTTTGTTATGTTTCTGTCTATGTGTCACAGTTTATTTTAAGATATTATATATACAAAATTAAAGGTTATTAAGACTCGGTCAGTTTTTCAGGTTCAAATTAAACTCATTGCCAACGTCTCGGTTTTAATTTAAAACCTTTTTCATAAGCAGAAGATAATTTCTTTTTAACAGAAAACTAAGTATTACATTAAAGATTATTTTACAAAACAAAAATAGGCGGTGGATTTTAACAACTGTTTAGTTTGAATGAACACGTGACACTCACACACTGTCACATCTGGGATCTAAACTTCTCTAAATACAAGCAAATCAAAGGTTTGTTATTGTACAGTAGATACCAAACTGTAGGATGATTGGAACAATATGAATATTGTCATACAGGATTTGATTTACCAGTGGTTGCTGGAAGTCCTGATGCCAGTTGCGAATGTCAAAACGTTTCATAGTTAGCTACAAAACTTAAAACAAAAGTAATATATATTTTGTAACCCCTTACATCGTGTAACATTTATCTTCTGCTGTCTATCCCGTTTGTCAGTCTTAAAAGTGCTTATTTTCTGGATTATAATTCAATTGAATTACTGATAAATATTTGTGATTTCTCCAAGTTGTAATTCCTATAACAATGAAGAGCATTAATGTCAAAGAGTTTTATCGAAAAGTTTTCATAAAGCAATGGAGATAGGGGTGTCGTTAATGCAGTACTAGGTTTAGGAGTTTTGACAAAAAGTAATACAACCTTGACAAGTGTATTCCCAGGTGGATCACTCTGGGTACCTGGGAATTTCATTTCTGGTAGCTCTGTCTCTAAGTAGGTCTATTTCAGGAGCTTGTGTTGAACTGTTTTTATGGACTTGATACAGCAAGTAACAGAACCATGCTGCTGTTTATATCACCATAGGATTAACTTTCTTTCAGTTTGAATATCATCAAGGATAAAATAAACAAGTTATTCTTTAATACTTATAATAATGTATTGGGTTGGTAACTATGGTGATTAAGGTACAGTCGTATATAAGGATGGTAGTATGGCAGACAAGGATGTTGTGTGTCGTGCCTGTTTCTAATAGGGAGAGTAATCGTTTTCATGTACGGTTTAGATCAGACATGGGGGAACCTGCGGCCTTTTCAACCATGAAATCCGGCCTTTTTAGGTTTGTTGAGAAAAATGTTTTATAATATATAAAGAATTACAATTCTGGTAATAAAGACAAAGAATGTTGGTCTTTAGGAAGACTATTCATCAATCAACACTTGAAAAGTCTGAGCTTTTAGAAAATCATTTTCCTGAGTTAACAAAGTTTATAAACGAAGGCAATGCTGAATCTTTTGAAAGATGCGAAACAGTTTTAGATGCACTTATCGAGGAATATAATGATAGATTCAAGGATTTTGCAATATAACTATTATATACAAATTTGCTTATCCATTCGTGATGGCCTTTTGGTGAAAGGGACCTTTGGTGCTAAAATGTCCTTTCCTCCAAGAAAGGCTCCCCATTCCTAGTATAGAAGATATAAGTGTGTTTAAATCATGTTTCTTTCTGGTTTTAAAGAGAACTATATTCCAGTAGAACGATGTACAGACAAAGGTCAGCCAAACGGACTAGCAAAGGGCATTTTTCCAAAATTCTAGCTCGTTATTTAAAATGACAAGTTTAACATTATTCACGGTTTTAAATTTTAGGTAAAGCCGTCTTCAGGAGTGTAAATAGTGAGAAGATGTTACGGTTATCAACAAACAGTGTAATCATGTCCTTGCCCAATTAAAATCAATTAAAAATAATTAAATTTATAAAAAGTGAGGGAACTTAATATGGTATAACATTGAAACAAGAAAAATAGGAAAAATTAAGTTTTTATATTTTATTATAAGCCTTATTTCATTAAACGCCTTGTGAATTACTAAATTTGAACCTCCTCAGAAGCTTGTACGGTTGGATTCTTGTTGCAAAGTATTATCCTTTAGTTGTCATTGAATGTGTGATATGGAGTTTTAAGGTAGTTTGTAGGTTAGAATGGTTAACAGAAGATTTATGCCACTTCATTAGGAGTTAAGGCAATGGTTGAACAGACTTAACTTAGGATGAATAATCACTTTTACTACATTTCAAACAATGCATACAACTATTTTTAGGAGTGACAGTATCAATTCTGCCTAGGTGTTTGGCTTTTCATTATGCTTAAAACCGCCTGAATGAGCTTCAATGAGAGACCATTTTAATCTGTCTTCCTGACCATCATGTCTCTGTTTCAATGATTGATAAAGATTTTGCAACAGGTTATCATTGATGATAAGAAAGTTGCCATATGAGCTTCCGAGGAGCACACATCAGGCTCCATAAATCTCAACTCCTATTTAAAATTTGATTTATTTCAATAAAATCGAATTTACATATTAAAATATAACTTTTTTTGGTTTTAATATTGTTTATTTTTATCCTTTTATTTATGATTACAATGTTTGTTACTTCTTTTTTTAAATAAGTTTATTTTAATATTTAGGTCAGTAGTTCTCTCCTTTTTTTGGCCTGTACCCCTAAAGAAATTTTACTTGAACCTAATACCCCCTGAAATTTATATTATGCTCAAGGATAAATAATATATATTAAAAAAAAAATCAAGTACATGGTGTACATCAAAAATGAAATCTATTTTACAAAAATAATAAATATCCTTGAAATATGTTTAAGAGAAAATATCCAGATTCATACTTCCTGAAGATTACTAATATAAATAATCTTTAATTTAATGCTTCTTTGTTCCTTTTTATTGTGTACAAGTTTTTTCAAACGTTTACGAATCGTACTTATAGGGACAAGCAAGTTTTTCTGGGTATGCAAGCAACTCTCTAGATCAGTGCTTTTCAACCTTTTTGCAGGCGCGGATCCGCCGAGGAGCTTATTTATTCTTGCGGATCCCCTTGTACATAAATATACATATATATATATATATATATATAAGTTTTTTTAAAGAAATAAAAACGGCTTATAAACACAAAAACACAATACAGTACTATCTGAATTTTTTTATTCTAGAGAATTACAAATTAATGTGAAATTTGTCCTTGGTGATTTTTGAACAGAACTGGAAAGTTTGGCCTGGTTTTAGAAAGACATACACGCATCTCTTCTTCAAGTGCTAGTAGTTTATTTCTTTCTCACTTTTAATGTTCATCATGGTGGAAAATCCTATTTCACACAGGTATGATGTAGAAAACTGTAGGAGAATGCGCAGAGCCTTATTCGAGATTGATGGATATTCTTTTGCAGTTAAAATCCAAAATGAGTCCAGATCAAGAAGTAAACAATCAGAGCGTCACGTATTGGCTAAATTAAATGTTTCAATTAAATGACGTAGGTCGTCATCATAAATGAACTGCCCGACTCAAATTTTGGCTCGCAGTTCTTCCCTAACCGAAAGTTGCTGGTTTTAGATGTGAACGACGAGTTATCTTGATAAGATGCACTAATTACATTGATAGTGTGCTACTGTACTTACATTGACGTGTACACATTGATAATACATTAATTGCACATTGTGAATCTGTAGGTCTTGCGGATCCCCTGGGTAAACGTCACGGATCACCAGGGATCCGCGGATCACAGGTTGAAAACCACTGCTCTAGATTTTGTATTTATTGACAAGAGAGTACTGAATCCTGATTCAGGAATTCAAAATATTTGAACAATAATAATTTCCTGTTTTTTTGTTGCACCTCTAGGGTGTGCAAATACCCCAGGTTCGTAACCCCTGGTTTTGATGCTATTACACTGTTTGGTGCAGACGTTCTTCTTGTTCAGTCAAAAACATCAATACAATACTATTTTTATCTCCGAAGTTTTGTAATTTAAATTAGCTCTAAATAATCAATAGTGTGATTGTAAGAACTGCAATAATAATCTATTGTAGCACTTTTTAGTATGAAATATAGTAAAAGTGTAAACCTTGATTCCGTTATTTATGTAATAAATTAAAAATCTCCTTTTACACTTCATATAAATCTGTTTATGGTCCAGTTTAATTTTGAGAAGTATATTTAGTTTTGCCTTTCCCTCCTGGTTAGAATGAGTATTCCAGTATTGTTAATTCCAGCTTTTTTTTTACAATAACTGGTGGACGGCATTCTCATTTTTGGTGGATTACCACCGATTGTGGAAGTAGTTAGAATACTATAGTTTGTACTATATTTTTTCTGAATAAGTTGTCATGCAAAAAATAATTTGGTTTTCAATCGTTGTTTTTCTAATTTTCAATTGTTCTGCCAAAATCACAGTTGAAAATGTTACCGAATTTGTATTTGTTATATGTACAGAATATTTTGGGGCTCCTCCTCCCATAATAATAATAGGAATTTTTCTGGGGCTCACCAGATATGTTCTGTGGCCCATTTTTACCCATGTGTCGGCTATGAGTTGAGAAACAATGCATTAGGGTTTTTATTAGGTACTGAAAGTTTGATTTGAAGGTGGAAGAATCTGATAGATTCCTAAAAAAAATTTGATTTTTCTTGAGATCTTCAAGGACATATGTGTTAAAGTTTCTTCGGTAAAGAAATCTGCTCGCCTATTGTGGTAATACTCTGTATATATATGCTCTGCATTTTACACAAAAAGACTATTTTTTTTAATGAACTGTTTGTTGAGATTCATGCAAATTAATCGTCACTTGATCCTAATCATATATCATATGTTGATCATGATCTTGATACTTTAATATCCGACGACTCAAGTTTCAGCATTGTGTTATCTAGGCCTGGAGTTTTATTATACCTTCTTATTTCAACTTACTAGATTTGAACTAGTGCTTTTATATATAGTGCATTTATAAATTATTGTAACCGAAAACACCGTCCAAATGGGTTTATTAAGAACTGGGAGTTAATATTAGTAGTTAACTAGTTTTTCGGGAAAGTCGACTGGAACTTGTGTTTTCTTATTATGTGTCCTGCATTTTAACAGGACCTTAATGAATGTATTTCCATATATTTTCTTCCTATTATTTATCCTGGTAGTCAGAAATTATCTTTCTGGCTAACCCACAATGTTTCTACGAATATTGTGTTTTAAATTATCTGTCTAGAAATTTTGTCAGTGTAAAACTAAATGGGGGGGGGACAATGGTTGCAAAAATGGAGGACATTTTCAAAAAGGGATTTGCTTAAATTAGTTAATTTATTGAAATTATTTGTTCAAAAATTTGTGATATATTTTTAAATAAAATGATTTTGTTTGCAGGATAATTTGGGTGATTATGAAATTTAACCCAACTATATGATGAGTTTTATTATGAAATTTCATTTGGGTGAAAATCCGTTTTTAGGTTTTCAATGTTCTGCCAAATATATGATTTTAGTTTTAGAACATTACTAGCTTTCATCCAATTAAAACCTGCTAAAGAATTTTGTCTCGTACATAATTCTTCAAAATAAGAAAATGTGTTTCTGAAAAATATTTCTGTTTCCATGGCCAAATATGTATTATGTATATGAAAATTAACTTTTACTCAAATTATTGAAACTTTTTAGTTCTAAAAAATCCCCTCCTAGACATGTGTGATTTATAAGCTCTATTTCACTCTTATCAATTTTTTTGTACTTAAGACTGATAATGTTTATTATATTGGGAATATTAAATGAAAATTCTACATAAAAATCTTTTGTGTAGATGATTTGTCCAAATTCCTTCAACTGTGTGTGTGTCTATCTAATTTGTTAACTTCTAGTTTTAACTTCATATCCTACTATATTTTTGCATTTTAAACTTACTTTAGAAGGTTCAAATGCCTTTACCGGTATTGTTAATACTTACCCTCTTACTACCTTTACTTAGCCCTCTTTCATTCATATTAACTTTAAATATGCTAAGCTTTAATCCTCTCTTTAGAGCTTTAATCAGCATTAACCATCATCCCCAGCAAAAAAAAAAAAAAAAAAAAAAAAAAAATCTTGACTTCCCTCAAATCAGTCCTTCCTTATTTATTGTAACAGCTTTTAATTTACCTTTTCATATTTGTTTTTTCACTATATTTTAATTTATTTGTGCTATGCTATCACATAGAATTGCAATATTTTTTTGTAATTCCATGTGGTATGTAGTTTTATTACAAATTTAAAGTGAAAGAAATTTGTTTATTATTGTATATATTTTGAAACGCGTTGTTTTTATTATAACATTTTTTGTATGGAGATTTAGATTTAATTTTTCCCAATATAAGTAAATACTATATAAGACATTGGTTTTACTCTTAAGTATTAAATGTTATCAAATGTTTTGAAATTATCTTCAAAGGAATTTCACCGAAAAATAAACTCCACAACAAATTAAAGCAACTGAAGAAATACCTGGAGAGATTTCAGGTGATCCACACTTTAGAATGTGGTTGTTCTATTTGTTTGTTAGAGTTGATTGTGGGTATTTGAAAGCTATATTTACAGCAATAATAACAGTAATAAGTGATTGTTTAGATAAATGAGTGAATGAACCCAGTTAGATAACTTTTAGAAATAGTAGTAGTAGTAAGTTATACTTTTCTTTTTCTGGCAAATGATCAATCAAGTTTATTGAACCTAACTTTTACTGCCAAGATTAATGAATCCAGATGTTTGTTTACCTAGTATGAATAGTAGTTATTTCATTGCAAAAGTGAATCGTTCTTTTGGACGCGTTTTTGTTCAAATCTATCATACTGGTTATTCTGACGATTCCACAGACACTTCTCTGTCATAAAATACATGTCCAGACACAATGAGATCAATCAGACCACTATTTAGTTTTTTGCGGATTTCCGGTTCAATAATCGTTCAGTAATGTTTTAGTATTTGGAATAACTTTATTTAGTAAGAGGAGAAAAAAAATAATGGTTCAGATCCACAGTCTAATTTTTCATAAGTAGTAATACCTTCCTTATGACTAAAGATAATTTATTTCCATTTGATAAGAAATAAGTTAACACTAATTTCAGTTCCATAAGAGAATATACAATGTCAAAACCATTTTTTTACTTATCGATAGAGAATGAACCATTGTTGTATTGGGTTTTGTAAACTTGGATTGTTACATTCAATAATCCTGTGACTCTAAAAGTCGCCTTTGTAAAGGTGTCAGTGTCACATCATGAATGCATTAGAATTGCATTCAAATGCCAGTAACTTCTCATGATATAAACAAAATCATGTAAAGTGCAACGAGCTCCTGTGTCACATTAATTGTTTGTGTACCTTTTAGGAATATGTTTTTAAATTCCAAATCATGCTTTCTTAGGGAAGCAACGTTTCATTAAATTCCTGCCCAAGTCTTAACTTTGTTCTTGAATAAGCATATCTTGTGAATTAAAGTTGATTTCTTACATTTATAACATGCCTTGATAATTTCATAATGTCTTGTATGCTGGATGTTCTGGAATTCTGACATAACCGATTTGCTGTACCTTCTTGCTTAGCCTTAATCATTATTGCGATCATGTTGATTGGACGATTTTTTTGTGTCTTTCAGGTGACATCTTCAGCCACACTGATATGTTTGACCTAGAAAATGATCTTCCTGATGAGCTGAACTCCTGGGGTGATGGAAAGCCTCCAATGGCGGCCACGGGGCCTGGCCCAGGGCCTCCGCAGATGCAAAACGGAGCAATGGACCAGCAACACCATCTCGTACAGCAGGTAATTGCACAATTCTATTTGACGACTATAATCTGTACTTGGCTACAACAAAACGTGTGGTAGAAAAACCTGATGTACTGGAGTGAAACAAGTCTCACCTAATGGACTGCCAGTTTGGACAATAGTTCGACACTTTTCCTAAATAGTAGTAGTGGTTTAGGTAGTTTTCTAACTCGTTATGATTCCTCTCCTGTTTTTTAAATGGTTTTGGTTCTTGTTTTTTGTTTTTAAATGGTTTCACAGATTTCCTGAATTGTTCTGATCCTTTTTCTGTTTTTGATATATTGGACACTTTTTTATATATTTTTTCATTTACCTCCACACTTACCTTATGATCCTTATGCGAGCTACATTATCTGCAGTGTCACCTATCCAAGCACTCTCAAAGTCTAATGTTATTTTATAGCTGTGACCGCTGGTTCCCAAATACTTACTATTCTTGTGTTTTTGAAATGGATCAACACTTTCTTAAATTATTTCAATTTTTTATTTCTGTGGTGGTTCCATGCTTTGCTTTGTCCGTATCGTTGTATGAGAGGTTATAAATGTTAAGTGAAGCTATAGCGTTTATTGTTACATTTCTTTTACATCCTCATTTCACTCCTCTTATAAAAGAGTTAGGACCAGTTAGCAATATTAAAAAGTTTAATGCCAAACTGAGTCGACTGAACCAATGAGATCTTGGGAGTGTGCTATGTGATAAGCTGTTGTCCCCTTGGGTTACCTGTTGACTAACATGTAAACTATTTATAAATACAATAAAACAAATTAATTTGTGAATTAACTTATTTAAGTTAGGCTCCTAGGTTACACCTAGCTTTAATAACCGATGTTTAGTTTTCATGGATATAACTATACTAATTTTCATGTTGAACGATGAATTATTACATTATATGAAAAGTCTACCCCAGTCAAGCCTATAATTTCTATGCTTTCCATGTTATGATGGATTTGTCTAACAGAATACTCTATATGTTGCACCCTTGAACAAAACTTAATATCGGATGCTTATTTTCTCGTATTTTCGAATAGTATTATATTGGGTAATATTTTAGCATAAGGAATGGACTCTGTGTTCTACATTACGTTACAATATGAATTTTAAGCTAAAATATCGATGATGTTTTTACTTCATACAAATAATAATAATAATAAAGTAAAGTATAGTGATGGCGAAAACATTCAATCTCGCAATTTTGACAGAAGTACGTGTTCTGAGGTCCCAAAAGTCCTTTTATGAAGTTTTTCGATGATATCTATGAGTGTATGGGTGGGTGGCAGAGAATGTATCTATAGTTTGTGGCCACGCTACTGTCCAGCATCTTTGATGAATCAAATTGATATTTTACACAAAAATATGCCTCATAGTGTAGATGTGCCCTATTGTTTGGAAGCAATTATGGATGACGGGAAAGTTACTTTTTTGCCAAAAACCTGTTTTTAGACTACATTTTTTTCTCCTAAAATACTAATTCTAGAGTCTGGAAATTTTGGTATTATCTTTGAGACTACAAAAACAATAAACGAAAAATATCCTCAGATTTTTAAAACAACGGAAAATATTTTTTTTTAATAACATGTAATAATTTGACTTTAATTTAATCTGAAAGGTTGTGAGAGCGATATAAGTCATACGGTTTAACGGATCAAAATGAAACTGTACCTATAAATAGAACTTTATGTGAAGGATGAGTTGAGATAATCTTTCTCAAAATTACATTATTTAAATGGGCGTTAGAGTACATTTTCTATTTTCAGAAATGTTTCTTGACGTTAAACGGTTTATTAAAAAAACATAACATTTTGGCGAAAAATTGAACAAAATTTATCCATTTTTTAAAAAATTCATGAAATTTCAAGTACGGTTAAGAAGAACAAAGCTATAAAAACTGAATGTTTATCCTTGACTAATGGTTTAATTTACTATACTTTTATTTGTTTACATTTATTTACGTTGAGTTAGAATTTTTTTTCCAATTAAATAAAATTGATGTTTAGAGGTTTAATGAAAATTTTTTAAATAATTTAATATTTACTAACAAAATAAATTTTAAAATATATAAAACTTCGGTTTAATTATTCAGTGGCCATGAAATGTTACAAATAGCTATGAATGAGATCCACTGGCTTTGGGAACAAAAGCCATGTTCTCCTGTAAGAGATTGTTTCGTAACACCTGTTTTTTTTCTTTGTCTTTACAAAAGTATTATTATTACTGCTACCAAAGGTATTATATGTTTCAGTGGTTCAATCACTATCTGTAATACCGCCAGGAATGAAAGATTAATAAACATCTCCTATTTAGGCATTTATATTCTGTCTAAATAGGACATTATATAATCAAGAATTTGATAAGAATTTACTTATAGTTAATTTGAGTCCAGGCCTCTCCAGATTTTTTATTATTAATCTTCTGAAACACTGACGGGCAAGGCCAGAAATTTTGTATTAAATGAAACATTTTGTGTTGTACCATCAAATGTCCAATGTCCTTCTCCGAAGGGAAGAATTTTACTTGGACTAGTTATCATTTTATCTCATTTTCATCTACACAAGCAATAAATATGTGAGGAGTCGGAGTCGACTGCAGCCGACTCCTCAAGGTCGAAAATGTGTCCTACTCCGACTCAATGGTCCTACTATAAACTGCGATAATCATAAAAGAAAAATTCCATTTTAACATTTTTCTCATTTTTATACTATTTGTGATATAAAGACACTACTCAGCACAGGGATTTGCAAGACGCTTGCACTTACTAAAAGTAAAATTATTCACACACTGTCTGATTAACCATTCTTTCCTTAAGTGTTTTCCTTGAGATGATGATGTCTTAAAATATGAGTGAGTAAGTGATACTATATTGACAGTATATATATCATGTAAGCGACAATTCCTAAACAGTTTTCTGATATTCAGAGTGCCTGTCAATACTTATAGACTTATAGACCGATGAGTGATACGAGGCTTATTTCGACGCATAATCAGAGGGTCAAATAGTGCATTGTTGTGCAGTTACTTGGTTCTGGACCATTCCTTTGCAATTTGTGCAAGATGTTTAAATCTAATAATAGAATTACTGATATGAGCATAACATTCTAATTCATAGGGTCTACATAATAATGAATATTCATTATAACATAATAATGAATTACTGTAGTGTAATACATTGTTATTAGTGTCAAACTGTACAACTTTTACTCTATGTTCGAATGTGTACTCTAATGATTAGATAGTACTTTTCTGTACTTGTGTGGTCTGACAATTCTATATTGATCTTGTGGTTTCTAATTATAGGCCCTTAAATGTAATGAGCGTTACCTTGTTCAGTTCGAACAGTGCTTTTTTTTTGTGTTTATATCTCTCATAAGATGTGTAAAGACTTCAGGACTTAAAGATGCTTGTGGTGCCACACAATGCAGTATATCTTACATTCCTTTAAGTAAGCGTATTCCACTGAAAGACCCCTGAAGAAAGCGAAGGCCAGCATAATTTTTCCCAGTATCCCATGTGCGTAGAAAAATGCCATGGTTAGATTCGCATGAACTTTAGGTACTGGCAGAAAAATATTAACCACTCTGCCAGTAATACCTGAACTTTTTTAAACGTGTCCTACATTCATAACACCAAAAACACTGCCTGACTAAATATCCGAATGTTAGAAAAAAATAAAAAAGAATTCAAAAACGTTCTTTTGTTTTTCATTGCTCGAACAGTTTTTGATGTAGATAATGAAAGCACCATCAAGATTAAACTTGGTTGTGGTAATCTTGCGAACCTCTGTGCTGCTATCGGTATATCGTTTTAGTTATTTTATTAATTTTGTGTTATCAGGACTGTTTAATTTGATCAACTTCACATTATATCTCTTATATTAATACATATATTATGAAAAAATACCTAAGCTTATGAACAGACTAATATATAATATAATTAGTATATATTTAAACCAGTCATTCTCACACTACTCAACATGCAACAATCTACATGCAATTTACTAAATATATAAATACTGTAAATTGTGTTACATTCTATTTACCTGTGGATGCCACATTACCAAAAATATATTACTAATATTACTTTGTTGAATACTAAAATTTTAGTCTTTATTACAATATTAATACAAATGAATTTAGCAAATGTAATTATTGTTTGTAATTATCTATTATGACCAGTAATTAGATTATCAATTTAAAATAATTGTATTAATTTACAATTTAAATGATGTATTAATAAATTTTAATTGAAACATTTACAAATAGATTTATAGATTTGAAATTTATATTTATTTTGCATAATTATCATGAAAAAAAAATTATACAGTTAAGGCAAACTCCAATAGTCCATAATCTAAAACTGCCAAGTTTTGTGGCTGTATAATAAAAGGCATTTTTTTTATTTTCGATAATTTTTTATTTATTATACAAAGTTCATGGATCTAATTTCTGTGGTTGTTTAAAAGTTATATTTCAATTTGATTTCTGATTCAGGTATATTTTTTTTTTTGGTTTTTAATTCTATACGTTAAGCTAAATAATTATACAAACTTTTGTTTAAATATTTTTTTTTTTGTTAAAAATCAAGTGTTATAAAATATACTTAAATGAAGTCGCAAAGTTGTTAATATTTTTTTTTGGTAATTAATAAACAGTTTTCGGATCCATGGTTTTTGTTTTACGGTATCCCAAATTAATTTGTTTCTGTCGCGTTTTGTTTAATGTATTAAAATTTTGTGCATTTTGTCTCCTCATACTGAAATTTCATTTCACTCATTCCAATGTTATACGACCTAGATAGCTCTGAGTAAATTGGTTATAAAGTACAATAAAACAATTATATAGATACAAACCACCATAAATTCAATAGATCAGCAGTAGAATTATCATGTGGCGCATTAATGTTTCAAAGGGACTTCCAAAAAGAAAACAGGCTCCAACTTTAAATAGATGTCACATATTATTTTCTATGATAATTCAAGAAAATTTTGTTGATAAACTAGTTTATGTTTAAAACATCAAACATGGGAGCTTTTAGACGTTTCTTTATTGTTATACATCATGTGTTGGTTTTGATATTAATAAAACAACCAAGAGCAAATATTTCTTTTATAACGTTTGTATCACACTGTCGATTTTAGGAGCATTCAAAAATCAGGAGATTGAGGTATGAATACCAAAAGCATTATTCTTATCTTATTTTAATATTCTTTTACCATTTTGGAATTTTTTAGTGGGGATCTCTATTTAGTTGAAATATGGTATCAAATAAGTTATAGCAAACAAAAATTTGCTAAATATAGCATTGAATTGCATAACAATTTTTTGAAAATATTTGTTTTTATGATAATTCATGCTCCTATACCAAAACGACAAAGTGATAAATATATTTTTGTATAGTGTTTGTATATACTTATACTAAATTGAAGAAACTGTTCACACGGACTATAAAACTTTAAATTAGACAAAACACGACAGAAAAAAGTTAAAATACACACTTACTAAATTCAATATTTCAAACTGTTGTTCGTCATCAGGAGAAGACTAGAAGAGAGGACGAAGTAACAGAGATCTCCTCACGTCGAAGGAAGCAACACGAGTGAGGAGTTTTTTGTCGTGTTTTGTGAAATTTAAAGTTATATATAGTTTATATTATACTTCAAAAAAGTTAAAAGTGGTCCAAATGAATTTTACGAAAATAAAGTATACAGAATAAAGAGCAAACAAAACTTGGTCTCAGTGTTTTGTTTTGTTCTTTGTTCTACATACTTTAGTTTCACATTATATATCGATGTTTTTTGGTCTTTTTAATTTCTTTAATAAGATTCAGTTGGTAAAAGAATAATTAAAGATGGATGCCTATACTCTAAATTTGTGAGAAAAGCGACTTATCAGTGTAGAACATTTTTTTTTAGTAAGATATTTCAGATATGAAATGTGCAATTAGAAATAAAGTGATGTGCATTTACTTTTCTAAATATTAGATCGAATTATGTTACTTCTAAAGATAAAGAAATGGTTATTAAAATAGAGTTGGAGTAGATTAAAATGTTGTAACAATTTTATGAAATACATAGGAGTTACTGTCCAGTAGTAAGGCATACATTGGTAGATATAGGTTGATTGATATGTGTACATGGTGTCATAATAGGAGTGGTTTTTCAGGATTACTGCAGGGCATATCTTAACAAGGAGGAGAGGAGACTGTGTCTCACTTTCTCTGTCAGTCCCGTCCCTGATTCTTTGAAGGAGACACTTTAAGAGAATTCTTCTTTCATAGTTTAGAACGGGCTTGCCTAAACTTTTCCTTTGATGGGGAACCCTTATTAAATACTGACATTTTAACGGAACAGCCTATTTATTCTGTTGGGTAGGTAATATTAAAAAGAAAATAAGTGAAGTGGTTTTTTTTTCATTAAACTTATAATATTTGTGCTTTATAACTTAACTTAAATTCCTATGCATATTCGCTGCATAGAAGTTTGACTTCAATTGTGTGATTTTACACATAATTTATTTTTTTAGATATTTCAGATCATTGATTCGATTATCTTTTTAATTTCTTCTAACTTTTTTAGGATATATAAATAATGTCCAGTTTACGTGGAACGCTCTGGTGTTCCGTGTGTCTTAGTTTGAGAAAGCATGGTTTAGAATTAGCTATAATACTGTCAAATCACCATCCGGTGAGAGAATTTTTACCTGTCTGCGTTATCGAAACATCAGAGAGTATTACTTCTTGATATTAGTCTGTTATTATGATCCATACTAGTTCTTCAACAATGTCTGTAGACAAACACCGTATCAAAACGAAAAATTAGTATGAAAACTAGAAGGCAATAAAAATTAAATGATTTATGTCCTCTTGTGGCAACAAAGTTATGTGATATGTAATTCTTAAACTGCAGTGACAAAAAATACATTTTGAAACCCGATTCTGTTTCATTATTCGGACTTAACGAATGTAGAACTCACAATTGAAATGGTATTGAAGAACAGCAGTAGCAAATCTGCCGTATAAAAAACATAATCAATGTAATGATGATACTGATTTTGTTCGCTTTGTTTCTAAATATCATTTGCAATGGTCTTGGAATTGTTTTATTTATTTCGTATGGTTTTTGTCAAAAGCTAGTTTATATGGTATATATTTGAGTTTCTTTTTCATATCTATGGTTCTTTTTGTGAATGTAGTGTAGTATATTTATTTCGTGGAACAGTTTCATTTAATGTATATATATATATATATATATATATATATATTTTTTTTTTTTTTTCTGTGAGTTGTCCAGGGAAAGAAATATGTGGTCTTCGTCAGAGTCAAAAATAGTTGGGTTCGTCAGAGTCAAAAACAGTTGGGTTTTTGACTCTGACGAAGACCGCTTGTTACGGTTGAAAGATCTTAATCTTGTTTTCCCATTTCTTATTGTAGTTTGATCATTAATTGTTATTTCACGTGTTTATGTGACATCTTTATATATATATATATATATATATATATATGATCCAGCAAGACTGCAAATATATGAAGCCATGAAAATCATGAAGCACAACCCATTAATCTGGAGGTGTGAAGAGCGAAGAGTCCCGCAGGAAGACAGGGCGGTACCTGGCGGTTCCTGCGGGACTCTTCGCTCTTCGCTCTTCACACCTCCTGATGACGACGATGGTCGAAATATCGATGTGAGTTATGTCTGTGTCTTTCTGTGTTTCCTTCGTTTTGAATTTATTTTATTTTAAAAAAGTCCGCTGGCCCGTTTCTTTTAATTGTATATATATATATACAATGATTTCTTATTCACATTTAAGTTGTTTTAAGTGAGTAATAACAATGAACTTTGTGTAATAATTCAGTGATAGTTGGTAAAACATTTTGAAGTTAAACCGCATCCAGGAAGAAATATGTTGATAAACGCTGGTTCAGGAAAATGATTAACATAATATATCAAATAGGTCTAATAAATTGTGTTGTCTTCTGAATGTGGTTCAAAATTAAACAGGCAGAGCATGCTTGATGGCATGGCAGTGTGAAATGAGTGACCTGTGTTCTCATCTGGGAGTAGCTAATCAACTCTAGCCTAATGGTGGTGTTTCCAGTTAGTAAAAGTAGCAGCAACGTGTCCATATGTTAAGTACAGTCCTTATATTAACAATTTAGGTATCCAGTGGTCACATGAAGAAACATTTTCTTATCTGTCGTTGTTATGGATTGAATTAAAACTAGTTAAGGTACATGCGTATCGATGGTATGGTTATAGTTTTGGGTAGAGGCCAGACATAGACACAATTTAGAATAATTTTAATGAAAGTCATTTGGTGTAAGTTTTGGATCTGTTTTCATCGTGTCAAAGTCCTTTTTAAATAAGGTTAGTTTTGGGGTGCTTGTCATTTTCAAGTTTTATTTGCTTTTTATAAGTCAGCTTTTAGTCGTAATCTTTAAGTTTTCAATACTGTTTGTTAAAAAGTATATGAAAAAGATTATTTTTTTGATATTTTGTTGCTAATCAAAGAGTCATCATAAAAGAGGTGGGCATTAAACATTTAAAGTCAAAGGTGGAATGATGTGTTTTAGCATGATACAGGTGAAATAAAAGAAATCCATGACTTCAGCACAAGCAATTTAATGGAAAAGCTTTTTCTGATTACAATCGTGATAGATTTTGATAATAACAATAATTTATTAATTTTAATTTTTGCCATGATGTTATTTTCTTGACCACTGTATATTCAAAGGTTTTGAGATTTTTTCAGGGTTTTTGGTCTAGATGTTAAAAAAACTTCTTTGCAAACGTTTCGACATACATTTATCTCTTCCTCAGGGCGAAAACATTGATACATTCAGCACTATTATTACAACTAAATTAGGTATTGTATGCTATTATGTACAATAATGATAAACTATAGATTTCCATAGACCTAATTTAGTTTTAATAATAATAATAATGCTGAATGTACCAATGTTTTCGCCCTGAGGGAGAGATAAATCTATGTCGAAACACTGGCAAAGAAGTTTTTTAATATCTAGGTCAAAAACCCTCAAAAAATCTCAAAACCTTTGAATTTTAATTTTTATTATTTGCATGCAAAAACGTGGAAATTACTACTGAAAATGTAGAATGAATGCGGTAGTGCGTCCCTGCACGACTAACTAAAACGAGTGCTAAATAACGAATGAATTATATTTTCGGTCCACTAACAGCTACTGACTTCGTAGGGAGCTGGTTGTGTCCCGCAGATTGCAGTTTTCCCTACCTGTTGATTTGCTGTATGAATCTTTTTTTGGACCTGCTTTTTTTCTTAATTTTTTGGCTATATAATAAGTGATTGTTGTAGCAACTGTTAGTTTCATTATTTATTATCGTGGTCTTTCTTCTACGGGTAGAGGATTGACATGGATCGCTTGCTAAACTTGAACAGAGAACATCAGATGTAGACGTAGCTGGTCACATTCTGTCCTGACAGAGGTCAATCGGGTGATTGTGACCAGTTAATATACGGGAATGCACAACTTCATGTGATATTTTTAGCCTCATTAGATGATATTAGGTGTAAAGAGTTTTTTCAATTTCATTGGCCTATTTGGGCCAGGTGTCGTTCAACACGTTTTGCTTTAGCATTGAAGATTGCAGGCTCGAATCTCTGCTGCCCCAAGCTTTTTCATGTGCTAGATTCAAAATCTTGTCTCTGCATCTCTCAGTTGACTACTATCGGGTCAATAATGTCAAAGAAGAAACCTGCAATGCAATCTCAAACGATTTAATGGTCTAAGAATTCATTTTGAACATACTATATAATCAGTTGGAAGATGTTGAGCGATGGATAAAAACCCATATTCAATGTTTATTTGTTATGATACTGATGGTACTTTATCCTTGTTGTTGACACAATTTTTTTTTCAGAGTGGGAAAGGTCTGAAGCCTGGTCAGTCGATGCAATCCCCTCCCAACGTCTCAGTTAGTAAAGTCGACCCTGTTATGGTTTCAATGCATCAACAACAACACCAGCTTCAACAGCAGACCATGAACTCAGGTCAGTACTCCCAATATGATCAAGTTCATCTTAAATATTCAAGATTGTAATCTTTAGTCATTCAATATCAAGTAACGTCAAATCTTAATCATCGGTTTATGATCGAATTCTGAGTGCCAGTCAATGTTGTAGGGGTTTTATCATTAAATTGTGAAACTCCTAAATTTCAGTACTTGTTAAACCATTGGTCTTTAACCTCTTTTAAAGTCGTCCGCCCATAGTGGTAGTTAAACAGAAGCATCCCGCACCTCGCAAAAAGTTTCATACAAAATTCCACATTTTTCATATTTAAAATTTTGACTTTCGTACCTCTTTTCTATGACAATGAAAACAGAAAAACGCTGCTTCTCTTACATTTTAGTCAACTTTAACATTTTCATCTAAATAATTATTCAACTTACTTCAAACTAAGAGGTTCAAGCGCACAAGACATTAAGCACTCCTTTCATATACATTTGCCTTCACTAAAGTAAAATTACAGATAGTGTTACTACATTTGGCTCTGATGCAATAAATAAAAAAATGGTTTTAAAAAATGTTGTTGCACTGTCCTATTTGGTATCAAGTTTCAGTTTCTGCTATTAGTTTCAATCGAGGTGTCATATGATATTATTACGGTAACGGATGTTAATACAAATATAACTTTAAAATTAAACTAATCAAAATGGGATAAATTATAAATTTTAAATTTAAGTAATGAATATAATTAAACAGAACCAATTAATACACTGCACAACCAGTGTTACTGAACTTCTTGAGGATTTTCTTGTAAAAAACTCAACTCTGGACTTTAACTTTCAAAAATTTATATTTTCGTTATCAAGTTTTGCAATGAGTGAAGGGATTTTTAACTCCAAACACTCGTTAGTCTTGATAATGAAAATATAAATTTTCAAAACGTTGGAATATTGAGTTGAGTTTTTGACAATATAAGCTTCAGAAAGTCCTGAACTCTAAAGCAACATTGTCTGTCTAGTGTGTTTAACTTCTACTGGTTCATAATAGGAGATAAAGTCGTCAAAACCAATTATTTAGTTGACTCAAGATTGCATTAAAGGAACTGTAATAATAATAATAAGTATTTCTAACACAAGAGGACAGCACTGTACAATGGAAAGTAAACAAGTACTGTAGTAACTAAAACAACAGTAACCACTGTGTCCACAGTGGGCAGTCTTAGTAATCAAATGAACAGAAAGAAACAATATTTGCTAAAGAACTGAACAGGAAGATTATAAGAATACTATGTGGTCACCAACAGGGCTGTGGAGTCGGAGTCGAGGAGAAATTAACCGACTCCTACTCCTCACTATTTATATTACTTGTATACATGAAATCCAAGTAGTAATTTTTCCCTTTAGAGAAGAACATTGGACATTTAATTGTACAATACAAAATGTTACGTTTAATTTACAGAATTTCTGTATTAACAGGCCTTGCCTGTTCAGTGTTTCAGAAGATTAATAATTTAAAATTTGGAGTGGCCTACGCTCAAATTTAATATTGGTAAATATAATATCAAACTTAATGATTATATGATGTCCTATTTAGACATAATATAAATGCCTAACTAGGAGATGTTTATTAATCTTTCATTCCTGGCGGTATTACAGATAGTGATTGAACCACTGAAACATATAATACCTTTGGTAGCAGTAATAATAATACTTTTGTAAAGACAAAGAAAAAAAAACAGGTGTTACGAAACAATCTCTTACAGGAGAACATGGCTTTTGTTCCCAAAGCTAGTGGATCTCATTCATGGCTATCTGTAACATGACATGGCCAGTGGATCTGTTACATTTAATGTTGTTTATCTGACAATATTCTACATTGAATAATTAAACCATAGTTTTCGTTTGAAGACCTCAAAATATTTCTATTTTTTTTTTTAAAAAAAAATGTCAGAAAAATTTAACAAACAATTTGGAGTGGCTTACCCTTAATTTTCCTGTAACTGAAAAAATATCAGACTGCATTACAATACAATGATTTGTGTTGACTCAGAAACTTTCAAAAGTAAATGAAACTTTAGCGTAATGAAAGTGACCGTAGCGTGGCCACAAACTTTGGATACATACTCAGCCACAAACACACAGATATCATCGAAAAAACTTCATTAAACGACTTCTGACACCTCAGAAAGTTTAAATCTGTCAAAAAACGTGATCGTTGTTCACGATCTCTATACTATACTTATAATAAAGTAAAAGGATTTCACACAAATACGTGAAATTATAGTAAAGTAAAAATACCACCGAGATTTTAGCTTAAAATTGACATCCGTTTTGTAACATTGAACACAGAGTCCATTGTTTAACCTACAAAATTATGCAAAGATAATACCATTCAAAAACACGAGGAAATATGCATCCGATATTAGGTTTTGTTCAAGAGTGCAACACATAGAGTATTTTGTTAGACAAATCCATCATACCATAGAAAGCATAGATATTATAGGCTTGACTGGCGTAGATTTTTAAATGTAAAATGTTATTGTCCTTGCATCTAATATTAAGTCATTAAATCATTGGAAGTTATTTCATTAATTTTTCTAAACATCAATTTAATGTCAGTCTATTCTGTTAAAAAAAAATTCTAGGTCAATGAAAGCAATGTAAATAAATATAAACAAATCCAATAAGTATAGCAGGTGTCCATTACTCCAGTCTGAATATTCAGTTATATAGTTTTATTACACTTTGCGGTAATTGAAATTTCACGATTTTTTTTTTATAAGTTGTTATTTATAACAAAATTATTAATTCAAAGAACTGATTGTTATCCACCTATCATCTGTTTTTTAATAATAAAATGATTAGCTAGAGTCGAAACTGGCCCTAAGAAGTCCGACTGCACAGCCCTGGTCACCAACCACAAAATGGTTTCATTATAAGACTTACTGAATATTACAGAAACAATGACATGGAATGGTACATGTTCATTCAACAGATTGAAAACGGGAGCTCAGTCCATGATTGGTGAGATAATTCCTGGCGTGGTTGTATTATCGAGGCGAGGCCAGGTGCCAACCCTGATGTTACAATAAGGAAAGTAAAAGAGCCCGAGAGATACTCTCTTGTACATATAAAGACACGCGCTGTTGTCTATGATGGTGTCCACCTGCCCCTCATATAATCGTCTACCTATATTGAATAGTACTAATCTTGAAAGCATAGAACTATTATTACATAAATTGCTAAACAGTCAACTCCTAGTCAATACATTTCAAAACAAGCAATTCTGATTTCATAAATTAATTTTGAAAATTTGACGAATTTACATATTTTGAAATTTTTGAATACGATTTGCCTTTTTTGTGTTGTTGGATGCCCTCCTGACCATCTCTTTCTGTGTTTGATGGTTGAGTATTCATAAAATGCTCCAAATCATTATGAAATTTATCAGTTTTTTAGTTATTGGTTAATTGAACTAAGTGTAAATACTTTATCAAACTTAAAAACAGTGCTTATTTTTCTCTCTTTTCTTCATTATAGAAAGTGAAATTTCGCTCAACTTTTCAGTACCTAATTGATAAAGCTTCAACTTACTCTGTTAATTGCATTTAAAAATGTCATAATTATATATTTCTCTGTGTTTCTACCTTCGTTATTAATTATCGATATTTATTTGATTTTATGATTGGCAATTTAAATTGATAAATTATTTAAATATTACTTATCATATCGACATCGATAGCATTGCTATCTGTTTCATCATAATTGACCTAATTAGTACCTGTATAAAATAAATCAAGTAATTTAATTTTCTCATTATTTAGGATAATAAGTTTGTTTGTTGGTAGTAAAGTTAAACATAGGTACATCTAATATTTCGATATATCTAATTATGATGTATAAAATAATAGACTCGATTAGGTATATAATAGGTTATAAAACTCTTGATTCCTCCTGAATTCTGATAAACGATAAATGTTTTCTATTTTCCAGAGTGGTCGCGTAATATCTTGCCGTGGAAATTTTTCATATATTGAACATTTTTATTAGGCTTAATAGCATCAACTTCTACTGTTTCATAATAGGAGATAAACTCGTCAAAACCAAACGAGTTATTTATTTAGTTATTTATTTCAATATTTTGATATTTTTTTTTTTCATAATAAAGGGTGTCTCAGGACGTTTTTCATTCAGAATGCGTACCATTCATTTGTTTACACTCATTTAACCTGGAGTTAAAATTTTCAATAACTCGCTGGAGCATCACTCTTGGAATAGAGTTGATTTCTTCAGTGATTCTTTGCTTCAAAACATTCAGGTTGGGTGGCAATGGATTGTAAACTTTGCTTTTTAGTAAAACTTTGTTTTTTTTAGGATTGTTTAAACTTAATTGTTTAAGTTTAAACAATCCATTGCCACCCAACGTGAATGTTTTGAAGTAAAGAATCACTGAAGAAATCAACTCTATTCCAAGAGCGATGTGCAGCCAGTTATTGAAAATTTTAACTCCAGGTTAAATGAGTGTAAACAAATGAATGGTACGCATTTGCAAACGTTTGTTTTTCATAAATAAACTTGAAGAATTGCTCTTTAAATTAACATTAAATAAAACGAGATTTAATTGATATTTTGTTTTTTATTTAACATCTAAAAACGAAGAACATTCTGAGACACCCTTTATTTATTGATGCATACTTGCCTCTTGGCCTAAGGGTTAGACAACTGTTGAAGAGTACGACTTTGTTGCAGGTATGATAATGACTACTCCCGGGCTGAACTCAATGGGAGGCGGCATGATGGGCGGGGGCGGCGGGGGTCTGATGGCCGGGCAGAACGGCCAGGTGAACATGCGGGCTTTGCAGAGCGGCACCCACCACCGACTCCAGACTCCGCTCATTAGTCTTCAGCAGCCCACCAGGCTTCCGGTAACTCACTCTATTAAAACCACTCCTTTTCTATTCATTAATAATGCTATTTTAAACTTCTCATCATTACTGTTGTTTTTTTGTTTTATTCAATATCGTCCACACTTACAGGCTTTCTTAGCTGTTCTAAAGGACTCACGAATGTTACATCATTACATTATTAGTAAAATTAACGTTATGCTACTTCCTTGCTCAGTATTTATTTGAACAAACCGTGTTTTTTTTGTGGATACAGGCCCCCCCCCCCCTCAAATTTTCATGCAAAGGGCCACATATACACTAATTTTAATAATTCTTTACAATGGTAGTGGTTATTTAATCTCGCATTAAAATTTGTATTTCTGAAATCATTTTTCCACCTTTTTTATTTATTTACATGCAGATCTAAATCCGTGTACAATACAAAGTCTATTTTTAATTATGTTATTATTTAATACATAGTAAACTAATAAATAACATTTGCACACAATAATAATAATAATAATGATAATGCTAATTGAGTCACAGCTCTTAAGCGGTTGTAACACATCGCCTAATATAATAGGTATTTTTTCTTTGTTTAAATTTCTTTATGTCTAAATTAAAAAAGTCTACACTGTTATACAGACTATTGCATTTTATAACAGACTTATTTGCGTGGCACCTTCTATTTCCATCTGCAGTCTGTACTTCTTGGTGGATTAGACCTTTCGTTTGCTAGTGACTTAGAACCATCACATTTCTCATATAAATCGTGATCCTGCAGGATTCTATTCTCTCAAAAGAATAACTGTACCCTTTCGATACTAGAAGCATTTGTTGAATAACTAACATGTTTGGAAGTCATTGAAGCTAATTTTCAATCATCTTTGTTTTTGTATCAGAAGTATGATATGTATGCATTCTTTCTTTGACAAAATTTGTTTCCATCCATATGTACCCTTATTATTTAATTATCATTTCTTTTTAACTGCTTTACCACCCACGTACTCTAATTAGAGAGATAGGTCTCATATACGAGAAACGATGAAATAACCCATATACGGTACTGAGACCTATTAGTACAAATGTACTATGATGATTAATGTGACTCTTTTGTCTCAGCCGTAAAAATAAAATGCAAACTTAATTTAAGAAATGCTATATTTCTTGTAAAATAATTAAATATACTGCTATTGTATGTATCTAATTATGATGTATATAATAATAGACTCGGTTAGGTATATAATAGATTATAAACTCTTCATTCCTAGTGAATTCTGATAAAACGATATATTCGTGAAAACGATAAATTTTGTCAAAGAAAGAGTCATACCGTACTCTTGGTATAAAAACAAATATGACTGAAAATTAGGTTCAAATAGTTACCATCAGCTTCCAAACATGTTATTCTATATGGGACCAGTTTCAGAACATATCCATTATCAAGAGCCTGGAGGTTATATTTAGATGTCTCAGTGCGTATTTTTTCTGTCAGTGTTACCTTGAGTTTTTTTATTGTTTTCAATTTTCGTCTAGTTTGTCTGTTCTTTTATGAAGTATTTTTAATTTTTTATTTGAGTAAACTCTTCAATGTCTGTGTAGTAGGAGGTCTGTTGTGTTTTATGATTAAGACTTAATAATATTTCGGTACCAAGGCAGTATTTTTAGTAATATTTAGCTACATGATAGATGGTGGTAGTTTTGTTATTAAATGTTTATATGGAAACAGCTGGTTGTTCAAAATAAAAACATATTTGTTGCACAGTCGAAAGGTATTTGCTCCAGCCCCGACTCGCAGGATTTCCAGGATGCTGCCTCCACTTTTACTGTTTTTGGCATCCAAATCCTTAAAGAAGGCGTCCATCTTGGTTAGAGAGCGATTAACATACCCTTAGAAGCCATTACCTTTATTTACCTTTATTTACAGTCTGTTCCGTACATGAGTGATCTTTTTCTTTATCTGAGATTACATTTTGTCTCAAATTTCAATCTATTAGATTGTAACTGGAACTTTTTTCCAATAACGGGATCATTTTATACAGGATAAAACATCTCAGTTACTTTTTAGTTTGTAATTTAATAAAGCAATTCATTTTTCCCTAGTTTTTGTATATGTAGTAAATATAAAACAAGGACGTTTTGTATACTTCATATTTTAAAGTTGGTAAAAATATTTTAAGTTAAGTAATTTTTTTGCGATGGTAATTAAAAGGTTAAAAATCATTTAAAAAAGTTAGACGTGCGTGGGTATTTGTCGGAATGATACGATGGATGTTTGCGTAAACTTCGACAGTTTCTTTAACGCATTATAGTGTTTAAATGAACTGCACCGCGATCGATCACCTATAATTTTGCATGTAAGATATGAGAAGTATGTGCACGTCGTTCATGCACTGTTGGATATGAGCCCCTACTGTGATCTGTATTGCTTACCCATTTCATGAGCTTTTGAATTATACAGGCAGAAACAGTAATCTGCAACCTGAATATTGAGTCTTAGGACAAATATTTTTTTTTATTAGAAATAGGTAAAACCGTCATACCTCGTAAGATGGTCCTGGAGTTGTTAGAAGGTATGACGGTTTTACCTATTTCTAATAAAAATCATATTAACCTCAGTGGTATTAACAATATGTACAAATATTTTTCTTTGGTTTACACTTGTCTTGTATTTTCTTAATAGTGGAGTCGGTTTTCGAATAACATTTTGACTATTTTCATTGGGAGTTGATGGTATAAAATTCCAGTAATCCATTCGTTTCATTCTTAGATGATAAGCGATGTGACGACGATTCGCAAAGTAAATGTGTATATTGTATCTTGTGGATTTGCCTAACTACGTTTAATGTAATGTATGAATGGTAATACAAGGATTAAATAAATGTGTATAGCCATCAATATTATTTATTGCACGGCGGAGAACTTCACATTATATTGATATAAACGGGAGGTAGACCTTACAGTATTGTCGACACGGAAGGTGACAGGTGACCTTATATTATAATCTAAACGAGAGGTAGACCTCATACTATAGTGGGAACGGGAGGTCATCTTCATATTGTTTTCTGAATTGGGTCTTCATTTCATGCTATATTTGAAACTAGAGAGCAAAGGTATTGGTGTTCCATATGATGCACTATAAAATCGGACATACGATTCAAAGAGGACATACTACAAGTAGAAAATCGAAGAAGAGTGTGACGCACAGTATAGATTATTAGCACTTACTAACCTAAATTTTTTTTGGGGAATCCGTTTTCAGGGGAAAAGAGAGATGGAGAATGTGTTTCCAGCGTGCAACTCTCTTTTCTCCTGATAGCGGATTTCCCGAAAATTTGCGTTAGTGTGTTCCTTATTACTCTGTACGTTGCTCTAAATTATGTATATACAATTATTACATCCCCGAATGTGTTAAGAAACATATCCTGCTCTCAATAATTAAAAATTTAGTACCCCAGAATAGAAAGAAACCATAACGTAACTTGATCTCAGTAAGAATGAGTCGAAGAAAAGAACCTGTAAGTCTTGGAAAAGATGAAGAACGATGAGGAATGGGCAATATGACTTTATTTGAGTACTGATGAATAAGCAAACATCTTTTGAATTAACTACTCAATATGTGTGCCTTATGTTTGCAAATGTGGTTCCTTTCTTTTTACATTTAATGCTTTTATCTGTTAAATGGGGATCGGAGAGCCGTAAATTTACATAATTAAATCAGTCCGGTTTCCCGATTCATATTCAACAAAAAAACAATTACCCTTAAATATCTTTTGTTAATAAAGGTTTATTAGCATTTATAATTTGAGGAGCTGTATAAATGTTAAGTGCTGTTTAATGATTCTTAAGAACATATTGAATTCAGAAATAAAAAATAGTCTGTTATTTGCAACTGTTTTACATTTTCTCTAAGTCAAGATTCTTGTTTTATCGTTGTCGAAAAACTATTTTAGAGAAGAAGATAAAACCAAGATTACAATTGTATTACTGTTATTAATAACAGTTAATGATTGAAGCATTTCAAAAAGTTACAGAATCGAATGGTAAGTAGGATGTTAAGCAGTCAGAGAGCTTAATCAGGCTAGATACCAAGTATCTTAGAGTTTAACCAATTAGATATCTTTAATCGAAACAGTCAGAAGAGCCTGCTCTTTTACAATAAAAACAATGGCATTTCAAGCATACTTGTTGACAGATTCTAAATTTCACATATTGCCTCTTTTCAAAAGTTTTAATTGGTGTTCCTCCCCTTTAGGCATAAATTGTGAATGGATAAGGAAGGATTAAAAATTCAAATGAACACTCACTTTATATACATCACAGTTTTAAACTTGGGTGTTTTTAGAATAATGTTTACAGTTTTATGAAAGGTTTACAGTTATAACCATTTCAGGAAAAATGTTATTAAGGTAGAGGAAGCTGTTCATGACATTCTGAATTTTCAATGATATTGAAATTTAACCATTGTTCTTATTCCCACAGGTGAAATTCCCAACATTTCAACTTCTTCGAATACTAACAAAATCTTGATGATTTTATGTTCTTAGTTTTAATATGTTTTATGAATCTTTTAAGTTTTTCTGTTTTATTGAATTCATTTGGTCAACTTTCAATGAAGTATTGTTTAATCAGTTTGTCATTGTTTAACCGGTGAAACGGAAAACTTAAATTTCTTATTCATAGTTATTGTGAAAAAAAAAATTTCCTTTAAAATCATTCTGAGTACTTTTCTTGTATGGAATGTTAACTTTTTTACTTTTTATGTGATTTATATTCATTTGTATTTGATAAATTAATTTCCAATTTTTTTTATGGGAGTAAATATTATTTCGAGGAATATAGGGTGGGTATTGTATTATCTTTCTGTTTGTCATATTAATAGCACTTATAAAACTCTTAATAGAACACTTTTTTTAAATAATAATCTCTTGAGAAATACAGTGGTACCTTGAGATACGAGGTGCTTAAGATATGAATTTTTGAAATTCGAGCCTAAATTCCTGCTGAATCTTTGCTTAAAACCCAGCTAAATATTGAAATATGAGCTTAAGCGTGCACAGCATTTAGTGGAAAGACGGTAGTTTTTGATTTAGAATTCGTGTATTAGTCTTTCTTAAAGATAATAATACAGAACTTATTTTTGATTGTATTGATAACTTGTTTACTTTATTTCCGATTTTTGGTTCTAAGGGTGGATGTTTCACATTCAAATATACTGTACTATATAGTACATATAATAGTTATGGGAGTTATTATGGGGTGGAGTAGGAGCGTTTTAAAGAGTTGAAACGAAATAAAATTATTTCCTTTATTTTAAATGGGAAAGAATTGTTTAGAATCCGAACTCGGATCTGGAACGTATTTAACTCGTATCTCATGGTCCACTGCAAGATAATTTTTGGCAATTTATTCAATATGTTGTATTCTTTAACAACATGTAAAATATGATTTAATAAATGTAAAATATTTTGATTTATTTGATTTTAATTTGGAGTCCGGGTTTCATTGTCAGAATTATGTAAGTGTAATTGGCAAGAAAAGTATTGTTGCAGTCAATCTAAAGCCGTGATTGTCAGATGTTGTAACCAGTGCGGGCGTTTCAGGGTCCTGCCATGTTAGGGAATTATCCTGCTGGGACGTATAGACAAGTTCCTCCCAACTTAGGGCTTCAACAGCAGCAACAACAGCCGCAACAGCAAAGATTCCAACCCCCACCCCAGCAACAACAACAACAACAGCAGCAGCCTCCCACGCAACAACCTCAGCAACAACAGGCGGCCCAACAACAACAGCAGCAACAGCTGACGATCAACTCGACTTCGGCCTCGGGCGCTGATACACCGACTCAGCCACCCTCGCAGACAGCCGATCCGGAGAAGAGAAAGTTGATACAACAACAATTGGTCTTGCTTCTGCACGCCCATAAGTGTCAGCGAAGGGAAACCCACAACGGACTTGTGACCAACGTCAGTCCTCTATCGCTTTCTTGATCCTCCTCAGAGCACGATAAAGGGTTATTGCCAGGCTTTTGGCAGGGGTTCTTTCGTACAAAAAATACATGTTTTAGATCATAAAAAAAACCTCAATCACTTCAGTAGTTACAAGGAACATCCATTTGTAACAAACATAATTCGAAGTGCTCCTGTTTGCAAACTGTGCTAACAAAACTTCCCTGGGAGAACAAAACTTTACATTACATAAAATTGGTTCAGTGGCGTAGCAAGGGAGGGGGGCGGTACATGCCAGGGGGTGGCAGTTTGAGGAGGGGGTAAACATAAATAAAAAAATAAAAAGTTAACAAAAAATTTGAAAGTTTCTACCAAAATGAATTTCTAAAGTCGTAATTGTTTTTATGTTTTATTTCTGTAATATGTTTTCAAGCGGATTTGAACTGTATATTTGTATATAATAATAAATTTATATTACATTTTTAACTAGTTTTTTAAAGGGGTTGAAAGTTTATTATGTTTGTTTGCATAGCCAGTTAATTTAATTTCAAAAAAGTTTCATGATTTTTGACGTATACGTTTTTGTTTTGAAAAACCTTTGGTTTTCTTCGATGACATCTGTTTTTTATGTATATGATGTACACGAGTACTGTAATAAGATTTAACTCTGAGACCAATGACAGTAGTATGAAAATTAGATCCTTGATTGTAATTCCATGAAAATGAATATTTTGAGGACTTTCTGAAATTGTGAAAGTTAGCGGATTATCAACAGCCCGCGGGGGGTGGGGGAGGCAAATCTTACGACTGCCCCGAGCGGCAAAAATAGTTCCTACGCCACTGAATTGGTTTTACATTGGGAAAATACAGTTCGAGCTACACCTTGGTGGAAGCTGTAGCTTCCCTTGCACAACAAATCTTTCATGTCTAAGACAAGAAAATATATGCCTTAGGCAAGTGTTCTCTATCATTTGCATGTACGATTCGAGGTTTTCCTGAGGATGAACCATTTAAATGTCACATAAGGCAGGCGACTGTGGGTTCTCTGTGGAAAACACTTAAATTTCACTTAAAACAGTGTTGATTCATCACTAAGGAATACTGCGATTAAGCTTCGACTAAACATTCAACATGATATACAACTGTGTTCTCATCTGTCACTCAAATACATTCCTCCGAGGTACTCTCATTAGAAAGTGCGTCTCTTTTGAGGACCACACTGAACACTTAAATGCCACTATCTTCATTTGTAGAAAAACATATTTAAAGTTATATTATGAGGTTTGTGGGTTCTGCTTTATTTTTCTGAATAATTATTTAGTTTAATATTGTTTTGTATAAGAGTAAAATACTTATTTTAAAATCATTATTCAATTTTTCAACTACTAAATATATCCTTTATCGAGCTCTGATGAGAACCAATTGTTCGAAACTTGTAAGTTCTTTTCTTATTATTTAATGATAGACGTAAATCACTTCTAACAGGAGAAAAGAACAGCTCATTCCCAGAAACTGTGTTCGAATTCCTTAACCCTGGTTGTTTGTTTTGTTCTTATAGTTTATTTAAGAACCATAAGGTACTAAACTATATCGCTGGTTTAGTAACTTATACTCCCTTTTTTTTGGAAAAAAATAATTGAAAACTAAGACTTCAAAACTTAAATGGTTTACAATTTAAATTAAAAAGAAGTTATGAAAAGATTAAAGAAGTAAGAAATAATTAGAATCGAAGGAATTCTTTTTATTAAAATCTAGTTTTGGGTGTTTTAAGTAAGACATGCCTGTTTGACTTGGACCCAGATAGAGTAGTGCCTCAGCTCTCGACCAAAATTTGCCTCCACTTTCAACCGAATTTCAGCTTTCAAACGGTTCACGTCAAGTCGTTATATATTTCTAAATCGATGTTATATACATCTACATGTTTATTTCTTATGAGAAAAAATAATTCAGACCTCGAGACCAAACTGGAAAATGTTGGAAAGCTGAGGAGGAGGCACTGCTGTATATGGCTTCGAATCCCTTAACACTTGGGTTGATTGGGTTTTATAATTAAATGCATGCAGCGTCGATATGAATCCGTCTATTATAATATGCGGATTCTAAAATGTTAGATTCTCGGTTCAGGTTTGACCTAATGTCTTGATCAGAGTTTCAAAGTCAGATTCTTCGTATTTTTTAAACTGAAGTATACATTCGGCCACTCCCGGCGGGAAGGTAACTATTATATAGACATCATGTGATTGAAAAGGCAACAAGACAACGCAGATGTAAGAGTTATCAGCAATTAAAGACACCTGTGCAACACTTTAGTAGTCAGCTTCCAGACACCTACTTTTTTACATCAATCAAAACAGAAGGACACCAGTGTGAAGAAAGCAAGACGACTGTGAAACCTCCATACACAGAGGGGAGTTCCCAAGTAGGTATACAGTAAATGGAATCATTTGTTTAGATATTTGAAAAAAAAAAAATATTAATCCAGCTGTCTTTACGTTTACCTCGAATTGTGAAAGTTTTGCTAGACCAAAACGGGCTTCGACAAAATTGATGAAAAAAAGTTCAGTATTCTAAATTAAAAATTCCTGTAAATTGTTCGAAAATTGCAAAAATTTGGCCGTCACCCATCCATCGATTGCTTTCAGAATTCCTTTCATAGCACCTGGTATTACCACTTGCTCAAGAAATACTCTCGTAGATTTCCTACTTTATTAAGAGTGAATTTTTAGTTGCAAGCAGTTATGTGGTATTTACTCATTTGGAAAATATTACTAATAAAAGTCTAATAAAAATACCAATTAATAGATGTATTGCAACATTTATCGATGTTTCTTGGGAATTATAAGGACAGCCTTTTCAATTAACCTATTTGGTTATCTACCGGATGTTATTATTACCGTTTAATATGTTAACATTTTTATCTGGATGAAACTGGTGGATATTGTGCCAATGTGTTTAGAATAAAAAAATAAATATCCAATACCTTAAAACTAGTCACCATTTTAATTTCAATGTGGCTAAACACTAGTCACAAGTTTGTTACAGATAAAAATGTCAATATATTACACAGTAAATATATTTTCCACCAGGAAAAAATCTTGATCGTTAACTTTAAAGTTCAATATTTCTTATATTTTTTTATTGGAGTATTCTAAAAAATTGCTGAATATGTTTACATAAACCTAATAGTTATCTAATAATTGAATGAAGTTCCCTTTGTTACCTCCTGTTTTCTCTTTGAAATTTGACCTTCCTTATGTGATTAAAAGATAGCTGTGCTATTGTAGATCGTATCTACTATTTCTTTCTACCACTGGTTTTCCCATTTCAATCTCCAACCATTACATGTCGAAGCCTTTATCTTCCTTAGTACAGTATTTTTCACCTTTCCTCTAAAACAGGTGTGTTATTCCTAAACTTATTTTTGTTTGTAGTTCATGTATTTGATTTAAATTTAGATTTACCTGAAGAAGAACACTATTATGTGTTCGAAACGCTTTATTTTGTTGATGAAACTTGTTTATGTGGAGACTTATCAGTATCATTCCCAAGTATAAATAAATACCACATAGTACTGGCAATTCATGAATTATATATGTTTTCATCAATAAAATGTTTCTTTGCCGTATTTATTGTATATTTGATAGGTTTTTTTTTGCGGAATTGAAAGAATTAGGCCATTCATAGGGTTAGGGGACAATATTGACTCACTTGACGAAAGATTTAGGATACGAAAGTCCCATGGGAGTAGATCATGTTTATATCCATTACAAGTAATTGTAATTGTATCACTGTTGTACTCTGTTATACTGCTAACGACATGCTTATGCAGTAATTCGCATATTATCATCTATCTGTTCACTGCTTCAATATTTATATTAAAATTCTATTTTGTAATTCCTTAATTATTTAAAAATGAGTAAGTTAAATTCAAGTAAATTAATTTATTACTTTCAAAATAGTATAATATAACACAAATGCTGTTTTGAACCTACTTTGGACCGACCTATTCGTCTCTGGTATACACATGCAAGATGATGGCCGCTTCTCTGCATTGAAGACTGGATTCCTTAGGATAACTCTCGAAAGACACCAAGACCCATCCATGAGGAAGTTTCAACAACATCAGCTCATCACCTTAAAACCAACAAAAAAAAAACTCTAAGGTACATCTCAACTTTTGTTTATGGAGTGGATGTAAACTTCCCATCTACATTGCAGGACGGTTGCTATTTGCCTGGATGAACTAGTCAAGTTAGAGAAAACAGCCTTTGACAGACTACTGGTAGGAACCTGAAGACACCGAACAACACCTTTAAGGGCAAATCGAAAACAATCCAGTTATTTTTCAACTACTCACCTTAAAAAACCTTACGACTTGGTTCATTTCTTAAGTGGTGAATTTATATATATATCTATATATATATATATATGTGTGTGTGTTTGTGTGTGTAAAACACAAAAATTGAACGGTATACGAGGCAATACAAGTCAAACTATTTAGAAAGAATACATCACCTAATTATATGTTTCTGTCATCCATTGTCCTCAGATGTGTCCTCAGACCTTTTGGTCAAGAACCTAACTCCAAAACCTTAGCTCCTAGTTAGTTACCTTTTAGGCCAACAACTTCTTAATGATGATTACCTTTGGCCATCATCTGATGATGATGACTTGAAAAAAATGACTTGAGTTTTGTTAGTCCTTTTTATGTATTCTTTCTCTTTATTTTGACGTGGTTTTATGAGTATATATGTTAAGAAATAAACTGGATTTTCACAAACAATAGAAAAGCAGACTTAATAGATTTAAATTATTTGTTAAACCCAAGTCAAGAAAAAAGAACGTGACCTCAAGGAAGCCGTAGGCATTGCTTGTTTGTTTCAGATCTCATAGGAACAAATGTAGAAATGGCACTAAGATCCGTTGACTAAGTAATAGTTATTGTAGAACTCTCAAAATAAATAAATCTTGAATGGAATGAGATATTATGATAAGTGTCTTGTTTCTTAACCTAACACAGTTAATTTCAACGAAAGATCTTAGTTCTGTTTTAAAACTTGTTACTATGGTTTAGATTTTGATTTACATGTAAAAGCAAAATTATAGAGAAACAAAAGCGTCCACTTAGTGGCCTACTTGCCAGGCCTTTGGTGACAAATATAGAGAAACAACTGAAAAGGCTTTGTTTACTTTTTATTGTTTTTCTGGTAATTTAGAGTATTTGTCCTCGTTGACTATTTCATTTTTTGTAAAATATCTATATTATTTAGGATTCACTTTTTTGAGACTCTGACGAAGACCTTTACTGGTCGAATGATCTTAGTTCTACTTAAGAATTTCATATTGTAGTTATGTCCGTACCCAGTTGAGTTATGAAGTAGCGTAGGAGGTAAGGTGGTTTATTTTGCAAAGATAGTACTTGCTTCCTTGGTGTTTCTCACAGTATTACGATGTATGTGTATGAACGCTGAAGTGGTTGTTACAGTGCACTTTGCCTCACTGCATGACGATGAAGAATGTTCTAAATCACATGACGACGTGTCAGGCGGGCAGGACTTGCCCAGTACCGCATTGTTCCTCCAGCCGGCAGATTATTTCCCATTGGAAGCACTGTTCAAGGCTTGATTGTCCTGTGTGTTTACCTCTTAAACAGGCAGACAAGAACAGGCCTCCAACGGCATCGGGTGCTCAACAGCCGGCTAATCAACAACCAGTCTCCCAGAGTCAGCCTCCGCAAACTACCAATGGTGAGTGCTTTATTACAATTCAACTAGTCTATTGTCTGTTGGATTAGGGAAATCAGAGTTCTTAGAAACAGTTCGTTTTCATTTATAGGATTGGTTTGGTCAACTTGTATATTTCTGGATACTTAGTGCCTTTCAGATATTTGGTGCATACGTTAATGTGCTTCTGGTAAAAAAGAGTCAATACTTTTTGAAGATTGATTGAAGAGACTTCAATACTTAAGTAAAAACTTCAGTTTCTATTGAGCCTTCAATACTTAAGCAAAACTTAAGTTCCTTATGTTTGTCTGTTACACTAAGGTACATCTGACGAGTCTGTAAACTTTTAACTACTTATACATCTGGTACTTCAGGGTAGCTCCGGTAAGCTTTCCTAGTAAATGTATACTTTTATACATTTAACATCCATTTTTAAGAAAACGAAAAAAAACTTTTTTTTTCATTTTTTTTTTGATAGATTAAAAATGTTGGAACAGAGATGTCAAGCGTCATATAGACGTTCAATATGTTCTTTTAATAAAAGAATATAATAGATTAAAAACAAAACCTCTGAGGTAAACATTTTCCTTGATGGAAACTTTTTAGATTCACCTCATACGCCAAAGAAGCAGGATTAAATTGTTCACTTCAGTTTTTTTTTTAAAAATTCTTTCTAAACTACTATATTAACTGATAACAGTGGATTTAAGGAACCATGCTATGCTGCTTTTAATATTATTATAAATACTTTTAAGTTGTCCCACCGGTAACTGTGAGACCATTACTTTTTTAAGAAAATACAGGAAATCGTTACAATATATACTCGTATATATATTTAATGTATATATACTATATATAGCCGCTCTACCTTCCTACGGGACTCATCGCCTCCTGATGACAACGATGGTCGAAATATAGAAGTAAGTTATTCCACTGTCTATCTATGTGCCACCTTCTTTTTTTCTAACACAGTTTTTCTTTGTGTTAGCTTAAAACACCTTTATGCTAACGTTTCATATGTATTTGTAGACATCTTCAGAGCTGCATTAATTACAGTACAGAAAGTATTGACAATAACATAATAAATTGTTTGACAAAATCTAAATTGCATTTTAACATATACATATGTACATTATTACTTGGTATTTTTCTATTACAAAAAAAAACCGTTGTATTTAAATCAAACTGCTATGCTGGTCTTATGTTCGTAAAACTGTTGCTAGGGGCAGCATTGTGGTTTGATTTGAATACAATGGTCATGTATGTAAATATATTTTGTAATAGAAAAATACTAAAGTAATAATGTGTTTTCATATAAATAATGTAACCTATATTACATTAGCTGAAGAGGCTGACTTGTTATATTTCGGTGGACCACAACAGATTTTTTCCTTCTGCCATCTTGTGTTGATCTGTTAAATGATTAATTCCTGGCATCTCTTGTTTGACCTGGTCTCGAATAACAGAATATTTCAGTTATTTAGGATGGTGTTTATCTAAATTTTCTATATGTTGTCCCCTTTTCTTTTTCCATCCTAACTAACAGCCACATATATACGCATTTCCTTTTAGTATTGTTCTAGTGACAGAAAATATATCTCATATATAATTTAGCATCCGTTTTTAATATGTGCTGGCCACAGGAGTCATTCATTTGACTTCTTTTTGCCTCAAACATGCGGTGTCAAGTGTCCATGATATATGCAGGAGCCAATAACCAATATTTCCTTTTCTGTAGAATATTCTTCATGGGGTTTTCACAATGTGCTCTAGGGTCTCTCGTAGGATATTCCTTGCTGGGTTTTCACAATGTGCTCTAGGGTCTCTCGTAGGATATTCCTAGCTGGGTTTTCACAATGTGCTCTAGGGTCTCTCGTAGTATATTCCTAGTTTGGTTTTCACAATGTGCTCTAGGGTCTCTCGTAGAATATTCCTAGCTGGGTTTTCACAATGTGCTCTAGGGTCTCTCGTAGGATATTCCTTGCTGGGTTTTCACAGTGTGCTCTAGGGTCTCTCGTAGGATATTCCTAGCTGGGTTTTCACAATGTGCTCTAGGGTCTCTCGTAGTATATTCCTAGCTTGGTTTTCACAATGTGCTCTAGGGTCTCTCGTAGAATATTCCTAGCTGGGTTTTCACAATGTGCTCTAGGGTCTCTCGTAGGATTTTCCTTGCTGGGTTTTCACAATGTGCTCTAGGGTCTCTCGTAGGATATTCCTTGCTGGGTTTTCACAATGTGCTCTAGGGTCTCTCGTAGGTTATTACTTGCTGGGTTTTCATAATGTACTCTAGGGTCTCTCGTAGGATATTCCTTGCTGGGTTTTCACAATGTGCTCTAGGGTCTCTCGTAGGATATTCCTAGCTGGGTTTTCACAATGTGCTCTAGGGTCTCTCGTAGGATATTCCTTGCTGACTTTTTCGGAAGAGCACTTTAGCAGTTTGTGTTCAATGACTGCTTCCTCGTTGCATTCAGCACAGTTGCTTGATTCTGTAAAATTGGACCTTTTTAAATACCTATTTCACGCTATGTGTCCTATATACCTACTCCTTAATGCCAGTTTGGAGGAGTCAGTGTGGTTTGAATGATTAAGTTTTCTTATTTTCTTGTAATTTAGCAGTGACAATTTTGTGAGTATAACTCATCTCATTTTTGAAACAGCCTTCGCTATTTGGTCTGCTATTTTGTTACCCAGTAGTCCACAATGGGAGAGGGAATCCATTAGAAACTGATGCATTTACCAGCAATGTTGAGGAGCGGCAAAATTCTTTCTTTAGCAGTTCAAAAGAGGCATGGCCCAGGTCACTACTTTAGAGGGCTTGTAGTTGTGTTGTATAGCTATAATATACTCACTTTATCATCCACTTGATTTATACATACATTCTTAGAGCTACAGTTATAGCCAGCATTTCTGGCGGAGTTTGTAAGTACATAATAGGTGTTAATTTTACTTTGTTCAGATATATTAGAGTCGGTGTTTTGGGTGAGTATTATGTATAAGAATGGACTAACATGTTTAGGAATTATAAAATTCTGTGGTTTTTATGCAAGATACTTAAAGGCCATATTGTTTTGTTTTCAGCGTTGGTGGTAGGAGGAGCTGGTAATGGGCAGCCAACAAACCCCTCTCAAAGTGATATGCGAAGGGCCTATGACGCCCTTGGGATTCAGTGTCCGACGGGAGTAACTTCCATGGTCCGAGTGCCTCCACCCCCTAGGCTGCAGACTCCCTCGCCAGCTATTCATATCATCACAACCCAGCAAGGTACAGTAGCATCCGAATCAGCACCTCTGCTCCAACATGTTCAAATTTTTCTAGAAAAACCATTGAAATTAATTGTTTTTTGGTTATATCAAGTATTTATAAGCTGAGTTCATAGATAGGGACATCAAGCGCACTGCGAAGCGACGGTTGGAAACCAACTTGAGTTGGGTTGGGTTGGTCTCCAAACGTCGCTTCGTAAGTGCGCTGGGTGTCCCTATCTTAACTCTCCTGATGACGGTTCAACCGAAAATTAGAGACAGTAAGTTCGTTCCATTGTTCTGTGTCTGTGATTTACCGTGAAACGTTTGTTGTCCTTTTGGATCGTTTTCCTGTTTACAATTTATATATATATATATATATATATATATATATATATATATATTATTAAAAATTATGCCAATTTTAACTTTTGTTCTTTTCTGGGTTAATTTTTCAAGTTTTCTGACTATGGATTTCCACCTTCCTGGTAAAAAATTAACCCGGAAAAGAACAAAAGTTAAAATTGGCATAATTTTTAATAAAACATGTTTGATTGAAGGTCTGCTCCCAAAATACATATATATATATATATATATATATATATATATATATATATATTGTTTTCTACGAGTTGTCCGGGAAAAGAATATATGATTCGTTACGATGGTGACTAATAGGAGAGTAGTTTGTAGGTCCATGGGTGCGGTCCTTAGGAAGACCCAGTTACCCGCTGCCCAGCGAAGCCTCCGTTATTCCGCCCATTGGCGTTATATGCCCATAATGGGCATATATGTATGTACTCGATGAAAATACGATCCAAAACGGATAAATATAGTTCAATGTACAATAGAAAAATTAAAAGCACACACTTACAGTCTCTCCTGAAGACGGTTCAAACCAAAAATTAGAGACAAGAAGTGTTTTTAATTTAGAGACTATTTTGTTTTTAATTAGAGAGTGCTTTTAATTTCTCTATAATCTTTATATACATTGAACTATATATAAATAAATAAATTCAAAACGAAGGAAACACACAGAAAGACACAGACATAACTCACATCGATATTTCGACCATCGTCGTCATCTGGAGGTGAGTCAGGGAGTCGCCGTCCTCTCTTCCTGCGGGACTCTTCGCTCTTCATACCTCCTGATGACGACGATGGTCGAAATATCGATGTGAGTTATGTCTGTGTCTTTCTGTGTGTTTCCTTCGTTTTGAATTTATTTTATTTAAAAAGTCCGCTGGATCGTTTCTTTTAATTTTGAACTATTATATATATATATATATATATATATATATATATATATATATATATATATATGTGTGTGTGTGTGTGTGTGTAATTGACTTGATACATTTTTATATTAATATCAGTACTAAAACAATATATTTAAATATCTTGAATATGTACATTTGTTACGCATATTATTGTACTTGTTCATGCACGTTTGGTTTCATAATTAAATTATTAATTTTTATATATGTAAGTAATAATATTAATCAACTCTGGCTGTTATGAGAGAGAAATATTTGAATTTTGGCATTTTTTATCTTTGAAGATGCGTGTCACTATAAATGAGGTTGAGTGTCGGCACTGACAGGCGTGTCATAGGTTTGCCATCACTGGTATAGAAAGTATAATGGTGTTAAAGGAAACAGTAGTGAACAGATTAGAGAGAAAGAACGTAAATGAACATTTAAATAGTAGGGTGATAAGTTAATACTACTTAATGATAAAAAAGGAGAAAATAAGTCATTTCGTGGTAGGAGAGAGAAAAATAAACTTTATATTATTGATGAAATATTAAGGGACGATAAGTAATCATTGGTGAAAAACAATATGAATTGAGTGCAAGGGAAAGTCAAAAAGAATGGAAGAGTTAAAAAAAAGTGATTAGTGAAAAGGAATGTTTGGGTGGTATAATGATTGAAATGTAGCAGGTGGTGGTGCTGCTAATGCTGGCAACAACCTCAAGATGGAAGTGAACATCCATAAACCTCAGGTAACGACGATCATCCAAAACAATCTGTTCAGTCTGCCGCCAACGCAGACAGCGCAACAGCCGCCTCCGAGTCTGCCCACGGACTCGCCTGCCTCCCAGCAACAGCAGCAGCAGAACAATGTGAGTATCTCAGTGCGACTGCTTCCTCACACTCGCAAACACGTCGAGTCTACTGCGTCTAGCGTCTTGTCTTATTTATGAACCATCTACCAATCCACTCAATCACATTCAAACTAATGAGCTTCCATGTAGTCAAAACTTCATTACTTTTACTGTTAAGTAGTGAGAAAATACTTGTCATCTTTTACACCTATCATTGCTGTAATAATCAAGTTCAAAACATTTTTTTTTCTGTGTTTGGTAGCGAAATTAATCAAGGTATGATATGGAAGAAGAAAAAGTAGTTATTAGATGTGCAAGTTAAAAGCATTCTTCCAGTATTTAACAGCAAAAGTAACTAAGAGCTAACAAGAAGAAGCTCAAGCAGTGAAATAGAACATGTGTGGGTAACTATGTAGACCTCTCTAGAAAAGGATGAGGTGAAAAACAAACACTATCTCTTTATAGAAAGACGAGTATTAAGTTAAAATTATAAATATATATATAAAGCACAGCACACTAAACTTAGCAGACCAGCATTTCCTTAACTTTTTCCATCGTCAACCTTATTTGACTTAATTAAACAAAAAAAATGACTAAAACAATAAATGTTTAAATTCTTAATTTTGTTTTTTCATTATTGTATACATAATGAATAAAATTATTTAATTTAAAATAAAATAAAATTTATTGAATTCCAATATAATCTCACATTTCAATCCTTAGTATTTGTAATATCAATCAACTGTTTGTGACTTTTTAGAGTTCGACTACGTTGCTAAGGCTAAATTTACATTTTCATAGTATTAACCAAAGGGGGTTTGTCCGTTGTAATGATTATCCCTGACTTTTTTTTCTTTACTGATCATTAGTGGAGAACACTGAAGTATAATTGATATATCAGTAGACGGTATTTAACTCTAGGGAGGCATCCACGGCTGTACAACCTAAAAAGAAAACGAAGTCTAAGAAAAATATATATCTTAGCAAATTTATATAGCAAAAGTATATCCAGTTGGTTTCTCAAAAAAATATATCATTTTTGTTCTCTGCTTTCCCACACTAATTAGAAGTTCACCTATTTCCGACTGCAGTTCTGGGATCTCTACAAGCCGACTTGATTGAAAGCATCAGTATTTATTTTTAAAAATATAAGTTTTTTTTATTTTAAATTATCGACTAAAGTAAAGTTGTGTTTTTTTTATATAGACGATTTGAGTATTAAAGAAGAAATTATATTTTAAATTTCCAGTTTCATAATATTCAGCTTTTTTTTTTTATAAAAAAATAGGCTATTGTCTTTTATTTAAAAAATATAAAAACTCTATATGTGATTTCGTTTTTGTTGGAATATTTTTATCAGATGGAACGAATGTTAGGCGGGGTGTAAAATAGATAATGCCTTCTAGGGTTAACTAGCACATAGTTAGTTTCATTTCATTTTCTACCCTTTTAGTTTGTCAGTTAACTTCAGAATACAGTTTCGATTGTTACAAATAATGCAATGAATCAATGTTTCTGTATTTATATGTATTTTCCCAAATATTATTATTTACAATAATGTATGCTAGACATAACATGGGTTTTAACTTTATTTATTCTATCTTTTCCGAAAAGATTTTTTTAGTTATTAATTTGCTTGTTGTTTTACTATAACTTAACGATTGACTTCTTTTGTCTCTACAAAAACAGGTCACATCATCAGTAGAATTTATTGTCTTTGTTGATGTAGTAAAATATAATATAATTTAAGGTTTTTAATCATTTAATTTCTTTTGGTTCGATGTATTGATCTACTCGTACTTTTTGTTTTGGGCATCCAAAACGTTAAGCAGCCTCCTGCTTCAATATTACTCAGAAACATGTTTTTTTTTTTCTCAAGCCAGTAATACATATTTGAGTGGGGAGTCATTATGCTTTGTCTAATGAAGTGATCATTAGAGTGTTAATAAACGCACCATGAGGAGGTTAGGCAATAATAATTTCAAAAAAAATTATTTTTTATATTGATAAAAGTATCGACTGTGAATAAAAGTTTGTCAGGACTAGGTTTGTTCTTCAGGTTCAAATTAAACTCTCATTGCTGACGTTTCCATTTTTATACGGAAACGTTTTATTGTTGAAACTTATTAAAAGTTTTATTGCTGACGTTTTCCTTTTTTTTAGTTGAAGTTGCTGAAATCCGCAAGTGTTTTCTTTGTAAAAAAAAAAAATCTTTAATGTAATACCTACTAGTTTTTCTGTTTCAAAATTTTATATATCTATCTATAAAAAAAGGTTTTAAATAAAAACCTAAACGTTGGCAGTAAGAATTTAATTTGAATCTGAAGAACTGTCCAAGTCCTGATAAAGTTTTATTTTGCATATTAATATATATATATATATATATATATATATATTAAATTGAAGAAACTGTCCTTTAAGACTATTGAAGGACTAATAGAACTTTAATTTAGAAAAAAACACAACTCAGAAAAAAGAGAAAATAACACACTTACTAAATGCAATATTTCGAACTATTGTTCGTCCTCTTTTTTAGTCTTCTCCTGATGACGAACAACACTTCGAAATATTGAATTTAATAAGTGTGTATTTTCTCTTTTTCTGTGTCGTGTTTTTTGTAATTTAAAGTTTTATATATATATATATACTAAGAGTGGATTAATGATAGTGGGGGGGGGGGGGGGGGGCAAAACGGTTAAATCCATTTGTAAACTTTTTATTTTTGTGCTCGTTATTCTTAAATTGTAGTAAAAAGACCTCTTTAAATGAACCCATGTTATGCCTTGGTATTCCATTTAATATGAGAGAATGTCTTATTATAATGAGATTATAATAATAAAAATTTTAATTTTTAATGAATAGATTAGTGTAAGTGTATGTCATTGAATGACTGTTCAAAATCAATGCATGAATGCCAAAAAAGTCAATTTACCTAGTGTTAAATATTTATTTGGAATTGTAATTGGTTGTGCATGAATGGTAGTTCAGTGAAAGTATTCACTGACAACACTGTTGGAATTAAAATCCAATTAAGTTAATTGGAATAATAAATGTATCTAAATTATAATTAGAATTGTTGCCAGCATGGAAATTGTTTATTGTTTGCCTAGGATTCAGTGTCAAAATCAAGTTATTGTTAAAAAGAATGTATCAAACTGCTGAATATGTTTTCTTTTTGATATTTCATTTTTTATTGCATGTTACAAAATTATTTTTAAATTATTACTAGCATAACTGATGAATAATTATTCAATTATTTAAATAATTTATATATTGTTTTTTTTTCAATATTGTTAATTAGTCTGTATTTGTTGTGGCTTATTGAACAGAAAGTAATTTATAACAAATTCTATTCGGCTTAATGTAATTTACTAGTATAAATTATAAAGGTTGAAGTTAAAGTGCCGTTATAGTCGATGTATGACGAAATGTCTTGAAATCGTTGCATGATGTGACGCAATATCCCCGCATTAATGCTCTTATGAGGAGGAACAACACTTTCATTGCCCTGTAGACTTCCATTATGTTTTTATAAAAGAAACACAATATCTTCAACATTCCAACCATATTTTATATATATACAATTTAAAATAAAAAAAATGGCCATCTTATTAAATATATAAAAAATAAGAAAATTATTTTTAAACATTAAAATTTTTAAAAGAACAAAACGTTATTAATGAACTCTAAGTACTTTTATTTTATTTTGTATATATTATTAAATTCTAAGGAGATCTTCATATATACATAAAACTTTAGTAAACACTATGACATATTTTCTTGAAATGGTGTTCCTTATATAGTTTTCAATAGATCAGCAAATTTTCCTCGGCATTTCTTTGATAAAATAATAAAAAGGAGAATTTTTTTTTAAAACATCGGGAATAAGGTCTGCTGTTTAAAATATAGTTATTATAATTATATAAGATTCATGTAAATAAAACATTGACTCTCTAATAACATTGAAGAAATGTATATCGAACTGATTAAATTCAACAAAACTGACTTAAAGTCCGATTATTTTGGTTCGTTCAGATGTATCTAGTTCTCGGTAATTTCGGTTTATGCCGTCTTTTGGGGTGGTTTGGGGGGGGGGGGGGGGTCAGGAAGTGCACGCAGTACAGCCAACATTACGATGGTTAATATAAAGCAATAATGATACCAGTGATAAATAAAAGAAATGGAAAGAGGAAAATGTAATCATAAAAATAAAGTGGAAATAGGAAAGCCAAAGCAAGGCTTATGAAAGAAGTAGAACAAAAATGAAATTATAAAATAAGAAAATAAAAAAACTTGAGAAATAGTAGATTGAAGAAATGATGTATTTGATAAATTTTTGAAGCGAAGGAGAGAGAATTGTGAAAATAAAAACAGAGAAGGTCTCAAAAAACCACAAGTAACAAATGATTAATATTTAAATGATATCTGATAACATTAAATCAAAGTTTATATTCGGAGCCAAACAGTCAAAAAAGGACTTTCCTCATAAAGTGATAGGAATATAATCATTGGGTCAAGTATTCATTGAAGCAAGTACTGTGGAGATTGGCTTGGTATGCAACAGATAACCGTTGTGGTCTAACCTTCGGATGATCTGTAAAGGTTATATATACTAAATTAAGCGGTCCACTAGGTGAACCCATCAAATTACAGAGGTAAGCACTTAAAGCACTTAACTGGTATGACTCACTTGATATTACGACATCTCTCGTTATCAGACGATAAATTTAGTCGACTGATTAGCAGCTAGTTCATTAGACCAATAAGTGTTGATCGCCATGGAAAAAAATGTATAATTAATTTATATATTTTTAATATGGATTCGTCTATTTGTATAGATGTATATTTCAATTTATAAAAAAATCTTATTGATATTTATTTACTTATAATTATTAAAAATACACTGAAGTGAATAATGTATAAAAAATCTTTAGCAATTTATAATTTCTTTTATTAATTTTTTATTCGGGGACTAGGTTAGCTCAGTGGTTAATATACTCGTTTCTGGGCTGGTTAGTCCGGGGTTCGATCCCTACCTGGCCCCTCGATTTATTCAAGTGAGAGGTGAATACAACTGAGTACGTCGTCCCTCGGAGAGGACGTTAAACCGTTGGTTCTGAGCCAGTACGATGTCAGATATTCGTTAAAGATCTCCTACTCGAAATGCACTTGAGGTATGCAAAATTTAGGACTCCCAATCTAGAATCTGTAGAATCACCGATCAAACAAAAAGCCGGCTGACGTTATCAGCTGCTGCGGTTTTAAAAAAGGGCTTTTATTCTGTCTTCATATCTCGTCCCATTCTCGTTAGAGCTATTTGTCAGTCGGCACCGAGCCGTTTAGTCGACCACTTCTCCTCAAATGGTGATGGATGTCGAAGTATCCAAGTGATATTCTCCATGTGTTTCCCTTTAAAGCTGTTACTCTGTTATGTAATTTTATATATATATTCCAAGATATAGCGGAAAATCTGTGATCATAAATACAAATACAAGTTGTGAAAGCCCACTAAACAGCGAATCCGCAGGTATTGAACCACAATATAGTGAGAGGTTACTATAGTTAGAGTGTTAACATTAGAAATTGTATTGTTTCCCTTAATATTATGATTTGAATGTGTTTTATAAGCCACAAGTGTAGCATTAAGCCTGATATATGTATTACCTGTTAGTGATAAGGCTGTTGTGTTGAGTATTGTTGTTGTTGTTGTCTTGACTGATTGATAACGATGCTTGTGTTGTCAGCTTGTTGGCTGGTTGCAGGGGGTCGGGGCCAGCAATGGCTCTGGGGGGCTGCCCATGGGCCAAGTAACAGCCACCCCCGTCCAAGGCACCAAGGAGTGGCACCAGTCCGTCACTCCTGACCTTAGAAACCATCTGGTTCACAAATTGTATGTATTTCTTTTATTGGTTGTAAACGATTTCAGATATAGTAGCCGCTAGTAAAAGTGCCTTATGCACCTCAAATTTTGTCTGCTTAGATTTTCAAATGTGGCAGTCTAGCTTAAAATGAACTTCATGTTTATCTCGACAGGTCTGAAACTGCTCCCTTGAGCACTTCATCTATAAAGTCTAATAATTTCTATTTCTAAACAATTCTAAACGTGATAACCTTGCATAAAATAGATTATTTGTTTACTTTCTCAAAGTGTGCAGTACGCTCTTGAAGAAGTAAGTGGAACAAATGTTATTTATAGAGATGATCAGAAGTTGAAACGGTCCATAAAATTGTTAATACGTCCCCAGTGGTTCGCAAAGCTTCTACTAGGAGGAATGTGACGGATTTTCCCTTCAGAAAGGAAATTAAAACGAATTTCATTTGTAATTAATACTAGATAAACTATTTGAAGCATACTAGATAACTGTCCATAAAATATTTGTTTAAATCATTGACATTGTTTGTAATCTTATTCGGAGGGGGTTTTGTTGTAAGAATTTTCCCCTGATTTAATTTTTACGTGTTAATGAGATTAGTTAGCAAGTTCTTTCTGAAGTAGCATGACTAGTAGTGACTAGTCGTGCCTCTTATTCTGGAGGTACCGAGTTCTTCTCTCGTTCTTAACAGTAGTTTATTGTCATTTTTTCTAACTGAGTCGGATAAATCCTGTTCAAATGTCAGTATGAGATTGTATAAAGCTGTTGATCCGAAGCATTCATGATATCATCATATATTATTTGTTGGTATTCAATTCTATTAAACTAAACAAAAGTATAACTGAATGAATATTACATATGTGGTTACAGGCATGAGTTCAGACTGCGGTCCATTAGAGTATTTACAGCTTTGAAGTTTTAACTTCATATATTCACAATGACTGACTCTTGTGAGTGTCTCACTTTTTTTGTAGTATTATTAAAGGCTTTGACATTTCTCATGATTGCTGTAAATGCTCCATGGAGCAAGAACACTTAAACCCATTCTTTTTCTGATGGTGCTATCACTTCAAGACAATTCCCTTCTAACACTCATTCTCTTTCGTCAAAATTTAAATCATATGCCGTTATAGTTGCGCAAGATAATATCAAATATGTAGCATACTTGTCAAAAACCCTTTATAATATTGTAAAACAGATTTACTGGGATTGCCCCAGAAACTGCTTAAAGAAGGTTCTATATTCGGGACATGTAAGATAGGAATCGTTAGATTATAAATTTGGATATATTAATTTTCAAACTAATTTGTTTATGAAGATAATTCTACTACAAGATTATGCAGTAGTTAATTTTAATTGACCTGTGTAAAGCACCAATGATACAAGTTTATCTTTTAGGGTGCAAGCAATATTCCCCACTCCTGATCCCCATGCAATGCTAGACAAGAGGATGCACAACCTCGTGGCTTATGCGAGAAAGGTTGAAGGAGATATGTACGAAATGGCCAATTCAAGGGTAACAACACTTTATTTCCTTTATATATATATTTAATATGGAATTTTATTAATTGCCCTGTTGTTTTTTTGTTTCTTTTTTAGTCGGAATACTACCATTTACTAGCGGAAAAGATTTATAAAATTCAAAAAGAATTGGGTAAGTGATTATACAATTTCATTTTTAACAATTACAGCAGAATGTAACATGTTGCCTTGTATTTGTTTTTCTTAATGGCGCTCTGGTTTCGGATGTTGTCTTATCCAGAGTGAAGTGAGAATTCATGACATGTAAACTTAGTTCGCTTAAATTGTGTTCCAACAAAGAGGAAAGTCTAAATAGTGGGGTGTTACATTCTTCTGTAAGCGTTCCTAACACTTCATAAGAGTATTCTGTCAAATTTTATTCCCTAAGCATTCATTTCAACACATTTATGCTCATTATTTACGCTTTGGTTTGGTAGTGATGCCATTTCATTGACCGTGACACGACTGCATATTCATAGTGATTTGCATACGTATTACTAGTGAACACACCTACGCTATGATACTGTCTCCTTTGCACTGCTGATGCAATGATGTAACACGGTACACATTGATAATGACATACATGCATACTCGTAGTGGTACCTTTTCACTCAGCCAGTAATATGTGACGGCCGGTGACCTGTTATACTAATTGACAGTGGTACACCTATGCGCTGATAAGTACACCTTTTCACTCATTGCCAGTGATGTATCCTGATTGTCAGTGGTACACTTACGCGCTGGTAGTGCACCTTTTCACTCATTGCCAGTGATGTATACTGATTGACAGTGGAACACCTACGCGCTGGCAGTGACACATTTTCACTGGCATTCTGTCGTAATGATAGTAACACATCTACATATTAGTAGTGACAGACGTATACTGATTGACAGTGGTACACTTACGCGCTGGTAGTCACTTTTTCACTCATTGCCAGTGATGTATACTGATTGTCAGTGGTACACTTACGCGCTGGTAGTGCACCTTTTCACTCATTGCCAGTGATGTATACTGATTGACAGTGGAACACCTACGCGCTGGCAGTGACACATTTTCACTGGCATTCTGTCGTAATGATAGTAACACATCTACATATTAGTAGTGACAGACGTATACTGATTGACAGTGGTACACTTACGCGCTGGTAGTCACTTTTTCACTCATTGCCAGTGATGTATACTGATTGTCAGTGGTACACTTACGCGCTGGTAGTGCACCTTTTCACTCATTGCCAGTGATGTATACTGATTGACAGTGGAACACCTACGCGCTGGTAGTGACACATTTTCACTGGCATTCTGTCGTAATGATAGTAACACATCTACATATTAGTAGTGACAGACGTATACTGATTGACAGTGGTACACTTACGCGCTGGTAGTGCACCTTTTCACTCATTGCCAGTGATGTATGTATACTGATTGTCAGTGGTACACTTACGCGCTGGTAGTGCACCTTTTCACTCATTGCCAGTGATGTATACTGATTGACAGTGGAACACCTACGCGCTGGTAGTGACACATTTTCACTGGCATTCTGTCGTAATGATAGTAACACATCTACATATTAGTAGGGACAGACATACGTATTGGTAGTGACATCAATTTCATTGATTATGACATCAGTTACCTTCCGATGTTTGGTAATGACACACCTACGCATTGGTAGTGATGCCATTTCATTGATAATGACACGACTACACATTGATAGTGATACGATAATACACATGTGTCTTGAAAATGACACACTTATACATTGATAATGGCACGTCCACGCATTGATGCTGTCACCTATTATTGATGAAAACAGACTAATGTGTCGAGGCACATGGGTTAACACACAATACTGGACAATTGCATATGTGTTAAGAATGTAATGTCTCCAAATACTTTCATTCAAACTATACTGTAAATAATTTTATATAAAATTTCTTTTTACTGTTGGAATGTATAGGCCTCATAATTTAAAAAAAAAAATGAAAAGGTTTAAAGCAAACTATCGCATCCCAAGTGGAGACGGTAGTTTCGTATTTATTTATTTTACGCTTAGTGAAGTTAACAATTGAATAACTTCGTTTCTGTGTTGTGCATTTAAAATTGGAGAAAGTGTTATATAAAACAGATAAAATGAAAAAAAATTTTTGTCCCAAGATGATTACCGCATTGGTGTTTAAAATAAATTGCTCAGGAAATATAATTATTAGTTCATAAATCATTGGAATATTTATTTCATGCTGCAGAAATGCAATCTAAGACTCCTTAAAGAATAATTACAGATACTAATTTATAACTTGTAACGGTTTTCTTTATGGAAATAACAACAAAATTGATGGACAATTTTTCTTTAATTTGACCCCAGAAATTTTTAGTTTAATTAAATTGTTTATTGTCGAGTTTATCAAGTTAAATAGTGCGATTATTAATGATTAATTATTTCAATATAGGGTCTTCTGAAAGTATGTGTACAAGAAATGATAACATTTTCTTTAAAAAAATACTACTTTATTATTAAAATTTAAAAAAAATTTAAGTAAAGCCATGAATGACAAATTATATGAAAGAAATAAGCATATTTAATAACTGAACCATTATTAAAATCATTAGTTGTGCAATCCGTAATTGTATGGTATTTACTCATTCAGAGCTAAAATGGATAAACAAACAAAAGTCTCCACACAGATGAAGTTTTATTCAACAGCAACAACGCGTTTCTAACACTTTGTGTTCATCATCAGAAAGACACCAAGGATGTGGTGCTGATGATGAACACAAAGTGTTCGAAACGCGTTGTTGCTGTTGAATAAAACTTCATTTGTGTGGAGACTTTTGTTTGTTTGTCCATTTTACCTCAGAATGATATGTTATTCTTATTATAATAAAATTCATCAAAATACCAGTTCAGCCTAATGTGTAACTGGTTATTGTATTTTACTGTAACTTCGATACACCTTGTCCTCACTTAACGACGGGGTTGCGTTCCAACAACCAGGTCGTTAAACGAATAGGTCGCTAAGGGAGATGATTCCTTATCAACACTACAGTACCGTATTTCAAAGCTACGGTACCGTCCTAGTATAGTTCTTTTGTATCAAGCAGTCTTAGGTATTTTTTTAATGTCACCTCTGCACCGTATATGTACATGTTTAGTACTATTGTACAATATTTATTTATGTACATACTACAATAAATTATTGTGCAGTGTTCAGAAAAGAAAGATTCACTCAATGTAAATGAGCGGTTCTTTCTCGTTATCATACCGATAAGCCCTAAAATATTTTACCCAGAAGCGTAAAAATATCTTTATATTTTTTATTTTTTTTTTGTATATATATTTCCGGCGCGACGTAAGTCAGAGCAGTCGTTAAGTAAGGACAAACTGTACATGCATTGATATGTTAAATCTTGACTTACCTACAAGTAAGTCGTAAGGTTTAACCAATAAAATATCATATTTTAATATTAATATTTTATTTAATCATAAAATATCATATTCATATTATTATCTAAAAATGAATCGTTAAATGTCATTCGATCATTGGGAATGACACTTCGAAATCTTGTGACATCAGTTCCGTTAAATGAAAAAATAAATTGAAAGGAAAATTAAAACTGCTTTTAAATATGCGCCGCGCAAAGAAAGTTTTAAAATTTTTGTTCTAAGAATTGAAACAAAGTTGAATTAAAACATTTTTTGTGAATATTCTGTAATTTTTAGTAGGAACGTTTTGAGTCTCCTTGAAATTGATAAGCTATTTTTAAGTATTACAAATTAATTTCGATTCAAATGTATAATTCAAGTATTGTCCTAATCTAAATACTGCACTGTATGCTCAAATAATAGTCGATGGCTTGTCCAAAGGTGAGGAGTGTTTTTTTGTTTTTTTTTTGGACAAAAAACTAGGTTACTTAATAATTAACGGAAAAAAATAAATATAACTAAAAACCAATGTAAAATTTGGTTATTTATAGATTTTAGGAGTGTTATTTTGTATAATAAGTTGATTTTGGTTTTGTTTTGATTTAATAACCATCTTTAAATGAGGAGCATCTCGTTAACTGATAAGTACCGGTTAGAACTGGTATAACTGATAGAAATACCAGTAAAGGCGCGTGGTTATTCTACATCTTTTTAATTTGACACTCGGTTTTTTTTAATAGTTCTAATAAATAATTTTTAAAGTTCTTTCACTTCTTTACATTTAATATTAATTAAAGATGTATCACGTATTAGAAGAATATATACGTGCCATTAATAGGAAGAGTTCCATTAATTACATGTAATAATTATTATTAATATTAGAAGTATAACGTTCTGTGGTATTACCGAAATGCATGAATTTAATAATTATGTTGATACGTATTACGAATTTGATGAAACGTTGGTGTTAATGCTAACTGTGAATCTTTTTTGGTAAAAAAATCTTCAATAATTATTTTTACCTTTTATTAATGTCGTGTATTCGGGAATCAACTAAAATTTCTAATTTCAATAGTAGGAGTTATGGTACCTTACTTTCAATCTTCGCTGAATGAGTCTGCAGTTTTGTTTTGCTTTCCATCTATTTTAAAATAATTCTGGAAGTATTTTTTTAAAGTTGTTTGTCATTATTTCTTCAAACAATAATCAGTGTTTACAATTTGAGCCATTTTTTATTAATTTAATGCGATGATTTTGCATTACAACGAAATTTATTAGACTTCTTCTGATATAATTTTTGCTATCATTATTTAATTTAATGTGGTAGCATTAACTTTTTCATTTTACGTATCCAATTGTAAACACTGAATTTTAATTGTACTCAGTGGACATTCCGCTTAACCTATACACTTATAATTTTCTTTTGTAAGTACAAATCACTCCTTCACATTATTAACAAATTGCTTGTCATTGTTTATTTATTAAATTGTGACGTATTAAATATAATACAGTTTATAAACATCTCAGTTACTGTTTAGTTTTGTTTCCTGAAATAATTGATAATTTACTAAGGGATATAACCCTATTGGAGGTTATTATCTACTAAACAGAAAGGAATAATTGGATGTTTTTTTTATAGCTACAGTTTTCAACAAAATTAAATAGTTAAGTTAACTCACCATTATTCAAAATAATTAATTATTTTTATGAATAAATTAATGAACTGTAAATTTTAATGTGATAGGGTATTATATGAACGCTTTCGTTATAACAACTAGAGTTACTAAATCATGTTTTATAACTTTTTCTTATGTTTGATATGCTGCTAGATTATTTAACATGAGGGTTGCATAACTAATTATTTAAAATATGTAAGTAATAACCTATCATTACCCGAAATAAAATAAATACTACAATTGATGTGAATTTATCATTTTTAATATTCTTATAATTTGAAAGCAGCACTGTATTCAATTAGTAACGGAGAGCTAATTAACCTTGTTAAAACCTCTTAACCATAATTGCATTGTTTTTATTTTCGAAGACCAATTTATTTATATCACTGCATATTCTTTTATAAAATGTCATGAAATATGACTCTATCATTTCCGTATGAATTCCTTAATATAATACCGTTATCCTGTACTTTAATTATTCGTGGCTGAAATCTTTAAAGCACCAGTTTAGCTTAGGTGTGCTTACAATGCAGATGCCTCTCATGAATTTCCTGTCATCTTTTGACGTTTTTCCTAGGAATATTCTATTGTAGGTGGCTAAGCTTCTTTGAATGGTAATACTATTCTTAAGTTATTTTATATTTTCCCCTAAGTACTCGTAAACACTCATGATAGTGTATATGCCGATATTACTAATGTTTAAAAAGTAGAATATAACATTTCTTTAAAATGTTAGTATAGGTTAAAAGTATTTCCTAAGTCATTTGTAATACGGATGTATTAATATTAAAAAATTATCTATACTTTCGCCATAACTCTTCTGTGCACACTTGATTCTATCTTAACTTTTTAATTTTTATACTCTTATGGTAAAGTTAAGAAAGTTTTTTCCTTATTCCTCTATTTTTCCTCTGTTGAATTTAGACCGTTGCCCCGTTCCATTGTAAGTTGTTTTAACTAGGAGTTACGAAGAATTTTTCGATTCTTCTGTCGTAGGATGCAAAGATGTGATTTATTGTATATTGTCATCACAGTACAAGAAAAGTAAACTGTTTCAATTTTTTTTCTGGTTCTAGAAGTTGAAACGTGGCCAAACATGTTTAACACATAAACAAGGAGCTGAACAGTGATTAGTCTCCACAACAAGATCTGTTGCAGTTGTTCCCTTAAACTTATTAATCCTTGAAAACAGTTTTACGTGATTGTGCAGTTTTCGTTGTTAGAGGACAACAGTATATTAACAAAACAAGTGAAGTCAGAAATTAATGTGTAAATACACTGCTGCTGAACCAAATTTGGCTTGGATAGTTAAGTCTTATAACTTGCAATGATATATGAATCTCGCCTTATACACTGAATATTTTGATGAAGAATTTTAAGTAAAAGACGTAGGTGTTTCAGCTTTCGTCGTTTAATTGAGCCTGCTATTTGTATTTCGTATCTTCTTTTCAGGCAGTTCTATCTAGAAGAATTTTTTAAGCTCTTTTACTTATATCCTCAGTCCATTCACTGTTAGTCTCATTTCTTTTTAATCAGAATATTATTTGATGTATTTGTCGGAAACTCAAGACAATTTCCATTAAAAAATGAAACTTTTTTTGGTGTGGAGACTTTGATTTATCCAGTTACCCCAGTATGGGTAAATACCACACAATTACGGATTGAACATCTAATTAGGTTTCCATTAGTCCTTTATAATTATTTTTTCAAAAAAAAGTTTTATAGACAGAAGTACACAAATGACAGTTTAGGCATGTAATTATTTCTTCCCTGGAGCGTTATCTTTTGATCAACAACCAATTTGAAAACCATTAATATTTCTTCCTTATATTTATTGTTGATAACTTCTTTGCAGAGGAAAAGAGACAAAAGAGGAAGGAAATGCAGATGCAGCAACAACAACAGCAGCAACAGGTGCAACAGCAGCAACAACAACAGCAAACACCACAGACGACAGGACAGAGCCAGGCGGCGGCGGGACAAGCTCAGTCTCAACAACAAAGCCATGTGGGGCGAGCGAATGGGTCTGGGGTACGAGCGCCGGGCCCCACGCAGGCGCAGCCCATCCACGTCCAGTCGCCAGGTAGGCCAATGAGTCATCATTATTAAAGTGATTAACCTCAGTCAACTTATTTGAAATATAGTTTTAATTCAGGGAAATACAATCTACGCTTTGGCTTTTCTTCGAAATGCAAATCCTATTAAAAAAGACTTTATTTGCAGACTGAAAAAAAATTATCATGTTTTATAAACATTTTGGTACAAAAGTATATCTGAAACTTCATAGTCCGACCGTAAAGCCTTAATTAAAGAAACCCTCCCCGGCTGCAAGAATATTTTTTCAGATTAACTTATTGTCGGCTAGTAAACAACTACTAGTGTTTGAAGCTAAAACCCATCTATAAAGATTTTTAATCAGTGTTTAGTAGGCGGTAAAACATAAATTCAAGATTTGCTTGTGGGAGTAAAAATTTTTATGGTCCGATTACTGAATGTTTTTTACTAAAACAATAATTGAGCAATTTTTCCAAAGAAAGTTTGTCTTTTGTACGCTTATCGGTTTTGGAAAATATCTGGAATTATTATTACAGTAATTATTATTACAGATTAAGAACATCGATAGCCAACTAGCAGATTGACAACAGGTAGATCAAAACGGCATCCCTTAAGAAAATAACATGTACTGAAATCGATCAAGTGAGAATGAATATTTGAGGTAGAACCGGAATTTGTTTTTTACGGGTTCTGAAACCCTGATTAAAAGTAAAGTTTCACGATGAGTCGTAGACGAATCGTGAAAATGATTGGTTTCGAACAAGAACATAGGCCTTTTAAACTGTAATTACAACGATTTGATGAGGTGTTGGCCTGAATGTAGTTGTTCAATGGGTTTGTCTGTTTGCAGGAGGGCTGGTCAGTCTGGGAGGAGGCCGAGTCGGCCCCAGTCCGGGCTCTGTCCAGCAAATGTCACCCTACCAACCCACGCCGGCGACCACGCCAACTAGTCAGTTTCACAACACGCCCCATCAGGTAAGTCACCACACAAACCATATAGAACTCGACTGTTTTACTCGCTACTAATGAAATAATGAAATCTCATACTGTGTGTCAGCATTTGTCACAAATAGCTTGAATCAAATTTTCGTTGTGTCTGTCATTTTTGAAATATGAAACCGTTTTCCAAGCAAGAGCAGTAGACGTTTCTATCTTACAATCACCACTATCAGTGTCCGTGTACTGATGGACTAAAGGCGACTCAAGCCGAATTTACTGTACTGAGTAATCATTTAGAAGCACTAACTCATTACAATAATGCTTATTTAAAAACTGTCTGGTGAATATATAAAAAATAATACAAGAGTATTTACTCAGTCCCTTTTAAAGATATATTCTAAAATCTTCTGAACACCATTAAGATAATTCGACATAATTATCTTTAAGATATATACTAACATTCGTGCACCATCTGGCCCTCGATTTGTTCACGCGGAATGTGAGTAAATCTGAGTAAGTCCCTCGGAGAGAATCTCAAGCCAAGCCGTCGGTCCCGAGCATGCACGATGTCAGGTACTTGTTAAAGGTCCCTACTCGAAATGCACTTGAGTTAAGCAAAATGTAGGACTCCCAATGTGGAATCTGTAGAATCACTGATTAAACAAAAAACCTGTAAAGGGCCGACGTTATCACCCGCTAGGAGATCGTTTTAAAAATAAAAAAAAACATTCCTGTAGCATTAACAATATTCATTCATTTTAAGTTTATAACCTAATTACATTTATGTCAGTTCTTTTTAGTCAAAATGAAGTTTTATTTAGTGTTTCATGTGGCCACTATCTGCAGCTGCGGTAACCATTAATGTAGCAGAATCCCTCCAAGACATAAGATAAAATATAATACTGTATGTCATGAAAGTATATTTTAATGACAAAACTTATAATGGAACTGGTTCAAATCAAAGTATTTAATGTAATTTCTAAGTTACTAACAATTATTTTCAAGAAAAAGTGAGTTATTATTACATGCGCCTTCCAATCGACGTATTGACTTGCTGATGTACACCTGTTTATTCCAAGTAATGATGTATCAGAGTAAACTTTGTGTTGTCATCTGCCTACTGACCAGTTGTACAGGATCGATACACCGACACCATGTAGTGGTACATCTTCCTTCACATTACAAACTGCAGAGTGAATTTAGGAAGAAAAGTGAAGCGTTATAATGGACACACTGTCATATGATACACCTTAATATTGCAAGTAACACTGGCGTATCAGGACTAGGGTACAGATTGTACTTGGCACACTGGCGTTCTCCGGTGTTTTCATTGTTTGCAAGTCATGTGACACACCTACGTGCAGTGTAATTGCTACAATGAAGTTGACAGTAGGAAAAAGGAAAGCGTCTGACAATCCACTATGAATTTAGTCAATGTTTTGAAGTTAATACTCATGTGCTTTTTGTTCAGTTCCAGAGCGGAGGTCGAATAAGTGGTCCTCAGAGTTCTCCTGCGTACTGTATGCCGCAGTTCCCTTCTCCCAGTCCCACCCAACACACTCCTCAGCCTCAGCCTCCGGTATGTTCAGCAGACTCTCCATCCAATCGTATTCTTATAGTAAAAATAATTAAAGAATTCATTAATTTTGTTATACTATTCAATTATATATTCAGTCAATATGCACCTTTTTAGTTTGAATATTAAAAATTCGTCTGCCGGAGTTTGGTGTCCTTTTTAACCTGAAGGAGTTGAAAGTTATCCAGAGACGTGGGGGGGGGGGGGGGGGTATTCATAGAACTTCATAGGAGGAGGTCTAGCTTCTTTCGTCGTAGGCCTCCCTTCTGCAAATATTAGTTTTCAGACCAGAGTTTTGTAACACTGGGTGTTACCTAACTCATCAATAAATATGCTTTTAATTCAGCGGTCCACTACGACTATTTTGTATGATTTTTTTCGGTTAATTTTATTGAAAGCATGCGGTGATTAATTGAAGAGCATGCTTGATGACTTAGTAGGTAAGGCCGCTTGAGATTACACAGACATTAACCCTTTGTTGTATGCTGCCCAGATTATGTATATTTGCTATTAGGTATTGTTGAATTAGGTAAATTGAATTCCAAATATTCTGTGATAAATGTGTAATAATTTATTTTTTATTGCTTTTTAAACCCAGAAAAAACAATGTAACTTTTAAACTTTGTAACAACGTAGAAATGACGAGGAGGTATTTACGTAGATGGTACTTGAGTTGAGGTATTTGCGTTGATGGTCCAGATAAATAAAAAACAAATTAAACTAAATGATAACAGACTTTTCTGTTAACCTATAGTTTGGAATTTTACGAAGGATCCGGTAGGTTTCGTTCATGGTAAAATGACAATATGATTATGCAATGCATTGTTCAAATACTGTAAATGACATATCTATAACACACATTTATATGAGATTATATAGAGCACTATTTAGCTTTACAACATGATTATACTCCTGTACAACAATATACTATGCATAAAAATATCAATTTGAAATTTATTACTGTTTCAGAGTGGAGGAAGCAACAACGGGAGCTTGAGTCACGTTGGTTCTCCCACCAGCTGTCCGAGTCCCATGATCCCCACTGCCAGTCCCGTCCTAGCCCCAACGCCAAGTCCTCAGTCAACGCCCCAGCAACCACCCCCGCAACAACCGCCCCCACAGCAACCACCCCCGCCCCCGCCACCCCACACCACTTACCGACCGCCGCCTTCGTCCTTTTCCCAGTCTCATGCCATCCATGCCGCTCATCAGGCGTCGCAGCAACAACACATCCCCGCCAAGGTAATCTATGCAGAGAGTAGTCAGCTTGTCTGCCTCTGCTAGTGAAATGTGTGAGAGACTCCTTGCCTGTTAGGGGTCTAGAGTCACGACCATGAGTAAAAGTTTGAAACTTCCTGGTTGATTTGTCATATTACTTTTTAATGTTAAATTCCAAAATTCCTTTCTCTAAGTTTTTTAAGAGAACGACTCACACATTTTCATAATAGCATCTTCAAGCTCCAATGGATGGATGTATGATTCTAATGTAGTCACCTTTCAGGAGGAAGAGGCGTCGCCGAGAGGGGGCAAGTCAGATATCAAAATGGAGAACGAAGACAAGGATAGTGATGAGCTTGAGACAGGCGGCAAGGGTGGAATGGGGAAGATGAAAATGGAAATGTTGGACCAGTCGCAGATAAAAAGTGGGTTTTACTGCATTCAAATGTCACAATGGAAGACACTATTTAAAATGATCAACTGTGACTTGGACTGATTTTGATAGTTTTAAATTTGATTTCACATTTGTAAACCTTGGTCTCTCTGCAGGCTGGACATGGTGCCTGCCATATATTGATTCTGTTCTCTTAATTAAATAATTGCTTTGTGGTCCGAATCACGGTATACAGTATGTAATATCCTTATGTCATTTGGCTGAGTCGATGAGCGGAATCAAGCTAACATACTCTCAATCGGTCTGGGATTATGAATCAGTGTACTGATTGTATATTGTTTGTATCCAAATACCGTATTATTTGGATAAATAATCTATATGCTAACTCTAGTGATTCTGTATCAGTTTAACAATCTAACTCAGAGATTCCCAAAATGGGTTCTGCGGAACCCAGGGGTTATTAACGGACGGTATGGGGTTACGCGAAAAACATTTAGAGAAAGCATTTTTCTAAATTCTTTTTTTTTAGTGGGTATGGATTTATTCTGTGTTTCTTGTGAAACATGAAACCGAATAATACTTATACACATAAGTAGAAGTGGCCAAAATTTTATTCATATTTAGGATGAATCACTAGTCAGTTTTTGGAGCTATCTGATTCCCGAAGTTCTTTCTATTGCAAATAGCACTTCACACATTGCTGCCACTTCCCACTACCTAATTATGTAAAACCTGATTTTCCTTTTATACTGCCATAAAATCTAAATACCAAAGTAGACTTAATGCTCGGTCTGACTTGAGAATCAAACTTTCAACTATGAAACCAAAAATGATAACAAAATAAACTTTATGTTAAGGTTGCTAATAATCTGTTTCATGTGTTATTTACTTGTGGAAGATATGAAAATTAAAATCTTTTAGTTTTGAATTTTTCTTCGAAAAAAAAACGCATTACAGTAATATTACCTTTTAATTGTTTTAAACATACATAATATTTATAAAAGCATCTGAAAATATTTATATTATGATTGTATAAAATCATTAGAATCTGGGGTTCCTGGGAAAGTTACTGAAGCAAAAAGGGTTCCGCGTAAAAAAAAGTTTGAGAAACTCTGATCTAACTAATTCTTCTCTACATCCTTGATCAATTTTTGTCTTGAATTTGGCAATTGTACAACATTTGGGATTGTCATTGTACTTCTCCAGATATTCTATATCTACATATAATGTAGATGAACCAATATATGTAGTGACTTACAATGTTTTGAATCCTTTGATGAGAAATCACTCTATTGATTCGATTGAGTCTATGTACCATCTCTCATAATTCGCTGTAATAAAGTTTGGTCACATAGTCGAGTATGCGTTGAATCATAATTACTTAAAATCGTCTACCTCTAACATTAACTGTAGGTACTGTATTTGTTTAGGACTCCGGATTCAATCTTCAAGAACCACTTTCCTTAGTTATTCCAGATGATAGTCTCAGTGTAATAGGGAAAACTATTTCAAATAATTGAAACTCAGTTTAAGCTATAAAATGATTTCATAATCTGTTCGTTCTGAATGGCTTCTATCAAATGTGAGTCATTGACAATCAATTACAAGTTTAGATTGCAAGACAGAACTTTATTCATTAGCTAATCATTAGCTGATATTGTGATTTTTTTAATCAATAAAAAGGTTTTAAATTTTTTATTTAGTAACAATAACAATTAATCTCTACCTGATAAAATTCTTTATATGGTAATTTCACTTTACGTACTCAATTTGTTTGTGCCTTATATCTATTATTAATATGTAGTTTATTCAGAATCCATTCGCTGCCTATTACAAATTGTTTTGTGGCTTCCCCCATCGGTCGCGTCCGAAGGTTAAGAACCTAAGGGAACTATGTGCTAATGTTACTACCACAGTGGTTAATAAACAGCATATTATTATAAAAAACTGTCATATCTCCTGAATCGTTGTACACATCCGACTGGTTTTGCATGTTGTGCATCTTCAAGTGGGACCTGATAATTATCAAAGTATCCTGGTTACAAATGGGTATTATAACCAGGATGCTTCAACTATTATCAGTCCCACTTGAAGATGCACTACGTGCGAAACCGATTGGATGGCAATATCAACGATTCATGTAGTAAGACGAATTTTTATAATAATATGAGGCTAAGTTAAGTTGTCACTTTAGTAATGTACCGGTCCTTGAGGACAGGCTACTCCGATTTTGTTTCGGATTGTCTTTTTTTTTTCTTCTTTAAACTAGAAAAAACTTTGTTATGATTTGTTCTATGATTTTGCAATTCATAATAGGGTTTCATTTTAATATGAATGTTTTCTTTAAATGTGTTTTATAATCTTAAATTTCAATTTATAGCTGAAATCAAAGAAGAACCCAAGACACCTTCATCAGTCAACGAATCAGCAGAAACGAAACCTGCCATTGTACCTGAACCTCTTCCAGTTTCTGCCACGGAGAAAAAGAAAAAATGTTGTAAGTATATAATTTCGACAATGACCTTTATGAGTATCATCTGTTTACTTCAAAATACATGAAAATGTATCAATTCATGATTTTTTTGTAATTACTTTACTATAAGTACAGTAATGTAATTATGAAAAAAATCTACTTGGAGATTTCCGGAATCAAACATTAATTTTTCGGATTTAGAAATTTTGAAGTTCCCTGAGTCCATTTTTTAAGTTCTTCGATATCTTATTTGGGTATGTATTCAAACGTTTATGTACATACTGTAGGTTGCATCATTTAATGCATATTTAAAATATGCAGTTTATAGTTTTAACAGTCACAAAGTTTTGTGATATTATTGTAGTTTTATGTAATTAAATTTTCAAGAAAACACACAGCAAAACACTGTCTTCTCTGTATTTCGGACACTCGTTGAAATCAGGTGAAAAATTGGCATGCTGGAAGATCGGACAGCATTTGCTTTGCGTGTGTATATATAATTAATTAAGTACTAGGAGAACAGACGAAGGACTCAGTTCAATATTTCATTGTCAGGAAGAGATGTTCATGGCTGGCTTGAGAGGCAAAGCAAAACTCTATATAGTAGACATATACTTCAGGAGAAAAAAAAGACAGTCCAAGCGGTCATATAACTAGTTCTTTGAACTTTTAACAAATAAACACGAAAGATGTATAGACCCTCACATTCTGAATAATTTTTCCTCTGCGTCGATCTCAGTAAGAGATGGATGAATTAGCGAAGCCATTTGGAGGGAGAGACTATCATAATTAACAATCGTATCTATTGATGAACGCTTTCATTATATCACCACTATGTATTATGTTCTTCTCCTGAGACTGGTGTATGAAGAAATCTCCCCGAAATAATACAGAAACCTGCTTATCCTCCCTTTTGTGTTCCATTTTTTTAACGTTTAATATGTTTAAAATTACAACTATTAGTTGAATTCTGAGATATTATTTAAAAAAAAAAAACAACGATTCATAACATTTGCATCGAATTTGGCAAAATGATGCTAGCCACATTGAAGTAACGCTTAATTAAATTCAGCAAATTTAAGTGTAGGCCACTGCAGATGTTTTCTGTATGCCAAAAGGAAAGACTTGTACACGTGCAGTCTCTTGGAGATGGCGTAAAGCCGTTCAACTTCGTTGTTTAAGGCAGTCGTTGATGATTCGTACTCAAATATAATTGGGTGTGGCAAACTTAAGGACTTTTGATGTGGAATCAGTCACCCGTGGCATCACTATCGGATATGTGACGTATAAAGTGTTATTGGTAAACCAGCCACTCAAACACCTGTACCTGTACCCCTGTACGAAACTTGAAGTCTATTCTTTGCAATATATGGAAGTATTAATCCGGTTTTTTGTTTATAATAAAATTAAACACTTCAGTTTTTGTAAAAAAAAATAATTTTAAAATGTAGTACCACTTGTGTTTTAAATGTGATTGTGGTTTGGTTTTAGTGTTCAAGCCAGATGAACTACGACAAGCGCTCATTCCTGCCCTGGAGAAGCTTTTCCGACAGGATGAATCTTTTCCGTTTAGACAACCAGTCGACCCTAAGACCCTGGGAATACCTGACTATTTCGAAATCGTTAAAACCCCCATGGACTTGTCTACAATCAAACGGAAACTTGACACAGGCCAGTACACTGATCCTTGGGAGTATGTGGACGACGTTTGGCTTATGTTCGAAAACGCTTGGCTGTATAATAGAAAAACAACGAAGGTTTACCGGTGCTGTACCAAGGTAAGTTTACCATTGTTTAATAATATATTCCATATCATAAAAAAATGGAGGTCTTAAACTAAAGTGTTGTTAGTTAAAATTCTGTTTACTTTTCACTGAGGGGTAGGTCAGTGAGTAGGTGAGTGTTTAGCGTGCTTGCCACTGGTACTGGAAAATGTCATTTTTGTTTTGGTATAATAATATAGTTGTATATTTATAATAATTGAACCATTAAGACCATAATTTTTGATAAAATATTTCCAAATGAGAAATCCCAAATCAAAAAGTCCTATTATTTTTTTCCAAATTTGGTATTCCTGAAAGTTAATGTCCAGTAAGTATAGGTTAAATTTTGATGTAGAATCTAAATTGATGTTACTAGTACATTTAAGTAGCAAATATATAAAGAGAATATCCTGTTTGTTATTGATATTGTGATTAGAATGTTGACTGAATTTTGTTATAATGTTACATTGTTTCAGTAAATATTTATTATCCTCTACATAGTTTTTATGAACAATAGGGGTTTTTTTTTATTTTTGAGTTTTAGTATATGGGCACATACAGTAGGAATTTAGACTACAGTATTTTCTATTAAGTGATCATTAACTGTAGGGAGAATTCTTGTAAACGGTAATACATAGGAAAGAATTTCCTGTTAATTTATTAAAAAATATATTAGCCTAATAAATTACGATGTTTAGTTGTAACATTTACATTATGTAATATCATGCTTATTCAGTAAGTGAATTCATTCTTTCTATTTTTTAATTTCTTTTTTTAATATTAATTTGTCTTATTATTTTATAACATTGTTGTGGAGATATTGTTTTAAATTAAGTAATTTCAGCACCTGTTGACCAGTCCGCAAAGCTAATATTAAGTTCGTAGACGTATAGAATTAACAAGTTTTTTTATTTGACTGTTCATTAAAATCTAGTGAAATCACCAAAGAGTGAATTTGACAAATAATTGTGATGTATCATTTTCAGCTTTCGGAAGTGTTCGAACAAGAAATAGACCCAGTGATGCAGTCATTGGGCTACTGCTGTGGCAGAAAGTACACCTTTAATCCTCAAATTCTTTGCTGTTATGGCAAACAATTGTGCACGATACCTCGCGATGCTACGTATTACAGTTACGAAAACAGGTCTGTATTAATTTTAATATAACCTTTTTATATTTTCAAAGGAATTCTCTCATCTAAAAATATAAGACCATATATTGCTTCAAAAAACTATTTTCAAATCTTGTTAATTTCATCAATGACTACTGAAATACAGTGCTTGCGAAAAGATGAATTGAGTTAAAGCATTTGACTGTAAGATAACGGCATGCACATATGTTTTAATCACAGACCGGCCTGTGGAATTGTTAATCAATGTTATCTAATCATTTTTAAGTTTTGTAAGATATTCAACAGATTTGTTTTATTCTTATTAAGCAATAATTCATAAAATTTAATTTTATTTAGTCAGCCATATATTGTTGATAAATTTACTATTATTATGGTATAAACCTTATTACTAATGGTAGGAGCAATGATTTGGGGCTGTCCTGAAACTATTACAAGGAAATCATAACTAGTTAATATCTTGAGCATGGTTCTCTATGTCCTCTAACTCCGTATATCTTCAAGAGCAATTGATTGACTTATCCTATTCGTTTATAAAGGGTTAGTCACGGGAAAAGGATGTTTTTAAGGAAAACAAAACTCTGCGAATATTTCAACAAAAATTTTATAATGTACATAAAAACATTTATTAAACTATGACTATGCCATTATGGAATATTTAGGTGCAAAAAATTATGTTCGCCATTTTTTACGAGCTCAAATTTGAAGTCTAAATTTACTTTCGAAAGTTAGCCTCCACTTACACTAAATTTTCTGCACTTATTTCTGGGATATGTTCACGTATTGCAGGCTTCAATTTTCGAAGTGTGCGGTAGTTTCCCAGCATTCGCGAGGTTTCAAAAATCCCCCACAGATAAAAATAGCACATGGAAAGATCGTGTGAGCGCGGAGGCCACAGGGAATTTGCAAAGCGTGAAATGATACGATTAGGAAATGCAGCTCGATCAGCAGTCATGGACGCTCTCGCTGTATGAGCAGTGCAGTCATGGGCTTCAGAATGTATGAGCATTGCAGTCATGGTCGCTCTTGCTGTATGAGCAGTGCAGTCATGAGTGTTCCACTGATGAGCAGTGCAGTCATGAGCGTTCTCGTTGTATGATCAGCGCAGTCATGGTCGCTCTTGCTGTATGAGCAGTGCAGTCATGAGTGTTCTCGCTGATGAGCAGTGCAGTCATGGGCGCTCTTGCTGTATGGCAGTGCAGTCATGACTGTTCTCGCTGATGAGCAGTGCAGTCACGAGCGTTCTCGTTGTATGAGCAGTGCAGTCATGGGCGCTCTTGCTGTATGGCAGTGCAGTCATGAGTGTTCTTTCTGATGAGCAGTGCAGTCATGAGCGTTCTCGTTGTATGAGCAGTGCAGTCATGGGCGCTCTTGCTGTATGGCAGTGCAGTCATGAGTGTTCTCGCTGATGAGCAGTGCAGTCATGAGCGTTCTCGTTGTATGAGCAGTCATGTGCGCTCTCGCTGTGTTCATTCCTTGCCTGTGAAGCTCAAAAAGGAAACAGTTTTCAAACATTTGAATATACGTTTCCCGTGACTCACCCGTTATAAGAGCCTAGAACAATAAACAAATAACACAAGCCAGTTAGCTTGGTTGCTGATGAAGAGGTCGGAGTCTGAAGTGGTTGAATACCGTAAGAGTCGTACAAAATGAGATGATTTAAAGTATATAATACTAATGGAACATGAAAGCAGTTTTTATTTTGTTTCCAATACTAAGGCGTGAAATTTGTAGTTAAAATATTGTCAGTTTGTTTTAGTAACCTTCGACCAAGACAATCAAGTTTTCATTTTGCTACACTAATGAAAACACAAGGAAAATCAATGTTTTTGTAGGAAACACAATTTTTGATAATTTTAGGGTTGTTCTTAGCTGTAGCGAACCAAAGTACAATCGGCATTCTGATATACATAGTTATCGCAAACTACTTACGTTTTGCAAGGTTTACACTGACACATACTCATTGAAAGCGTACACTGTCGTATTACAAGCTACATGCAATATACATGCATATTGTTAATACCACTGAGGTTAATATGATTTTTACCTATTTCTAATAAAAATTACATGTAATATGTTTTATATACACAATGATGAGAGAATTCAAATGTTCTATCCAGAAAACAGTTATCTTCTATATGTAATCGCTGTTTTATTATAATTTTGTGATTGAAGTCATCTCAATTTATTCTGATCACCTATCTATATATGTATGGAAAACAGCGACAAACAAGAGGTTCGGATACCGTTACACTGATCTCGAGGTCAAAAAACTTGTTATATGAGGAGTGTTTTTATTTTTCACATTATTTACTTGTTTTCAAGATAATAAATATGAGAAAAGGGGAAAAAATATGTCTTAAAATTGAATTCTTCACTAAACAGATAACTGTTTTCATGGTTAACCACTATAAATACCATAATTGCACCATTATTTTTAATTGTGCATGTTACCAAAACTAATATAGCTAAATCTCTAATGTGAATTCTGTTAGTATTTCATACTCTAGCACTGCTAACCTTATTTTAATTTGCTTCATTATATGAATTGAAATACATAATTTACATTTTTATTTTAAAATTGACTGTGATTAAAATTTTTATTTAAAATTTTATTTTAAATAAAATAAAATATTTTTTAAAATTTCAAAGATTATAACGTTTGTTAATTCAGTAACATGTGCAAAATCATTCAGTACTATATGTATATCATGGAACCCTGGCCACCGAAAAACGTATCTTCTTCACTAAATTTTAATGTATTTTTATGTTATATAAATGTAAGCTTTGATTCGGCTTACGAAATCCCTTCTGGAACAATGGGTTGTTTTCATTAGTCAGGGTTCCACTGTGTAGTAAATAAGGTGGGCTCTTGAATTACAGTGGTCGATAGTTTTGTGGCATTGTGTTCGTTTTCAGTCTATTTTTGGTTAATTCTAACAATATTTAAGGCAATAAATATTGTCTTTCTCCTCCACCTGAGGAGAGCACACGAGCAACCTATGGTTATTAATAAAAGTATTGCAAACTTAGTGTGTGATTTTTGTTGTCTGTTTAAAATATCAGTAAAAGGATATCTCAAAGAAATTATTTTTAAACTACTATAGAGATAATGAGTTCGAAACTAAAAAATATATCCCAGATGTTTAGAATTTGTTGGTTTTCAAGTAAATGCACACAAACTGCAACCACTGAAATTCAGGAGTGTAAATATGTTAATATATTGGATTGTTGGTTCAGCTTATATCCATTATCCCTGCTTTGTTGCATGTTCCATGTTATTCACCCTTAAATGTAAATTGAAGTGAAATATTAATTTGAATTCATTTGAAGATACTTTGTAATGTAATGAGCAGAACTTTATGGAAAAGAGGAATTTGTCATAGTTTGATATTGCAAAACTACAGTGATTATATAGTTTTCAGTTAAGAGGTGATAATTATAAAATCCTCCACTTATTTTTAGTAAAATATGTGGCATTCATAAAATATCCATTTCCACTTCTATTGAAAGCTCAAATCAGAGAGTTACGACGGGAAATGATGTGCCTCAAACTTGATTAGTTGCATTAAATATTCTTCAGATTTGTTTTGTCGTTGAGGTTTTGCAATGGTATTGTTACAATCCAGTCATCATCGCAGTAATTACAGCCTGTTTGCATCTATGTCAATAAATGTTTATTTACCGAGATCTGGTAATATTCTTCTGGCAACTGATAAATCTTTCTTAATTAGGAAATGGTTTTCACTTTCTACCTGTTTGACAGCACTGAAGTCTTAAATTGGTAATTAAAGTCATGGTCTTTGTTTTGCAGTTATTTCAACATCAGTAGCTTACTAAAATCTCTCTAATTTCTACCAAGTAAAGTAATCTTGCGATGGGGAATATTAGACCTTGGTGATATAAAAAAGGGATCAGTATGTAAGGATTCTTATTAAATTATTTCCCTACCCAACCCAACCTCACTCAAAGAGAAATAATATTGCTGTTTAAATGGTTAGTTAGTTGCAACTATGAATAAGCAGGCAAGTTCTGTTTTTGCTTCTATTTGGCGGGATAGGATCACAGATGTGACTGTGGATGGATGACTGCTGGTCGTTACTTAATATCTGAAGCACTTTGTTGGTCTTTTCCAACATGACGAACTGTTCTCCAGATGTGCAAGACATTTTTTCTTTAACATGCCGCATAACTTTCTTTCAAGACGTACAAGAGTTTTTCTTCTTCCATGTGATCTAGAACTGTAACTGAATGTGCAAGAGATTTTCTTCAACATGACCCTGGAAAGCTCTGAATATTTCTTTACAACAAAGCAGGCTGCATGAAGGCCCTTTGGGACTCAAATGGTTTCTCAAAAGATCAATGACGAATGATAAGTTCACTTGACCTGAGTGTTTTTAAGCGATCTAGTCGGTGATTATTTAACGCTACAACAGTCCATTCATACAATTTTTTCTGTAGTCTTTTAGTTAAGGCACTGCATCATTAAGAGTCGCTTCTACGATTCTCCCAACCTGAATAGAAACAGTTCGCTGAGGCACATAAAAAAAAAACAGCTTTCTGAATTTCAGTATTTTAAAGTTCCAAGTCCCTAAACATTAATATTCATTTCCTTTGTATTTCTTTTAGTATACTTAAGGCAAAGGGAGATGGGGAGACAATCAAAATGAATGAACCCCCGGATATTTTGACCCTTTATGTTACAATGACAAATTCTTTATTCTCTTAAACTTCACAAGGATTGGATTTGGTATATTCCAAACTCTCTCCCAACACCTAGCACATTAATTACTTAAGTATAAGTTGAATTAATCATTTTGTTCATGATCACCATTCCCTGATGTTTCACCTTTAACCACTAACATTGTGCCCATGTTTTTTTTATGTTGCTTTTTTTATTTATGCAATTAATATGGTTTTTGGCTTATGGAGTGTGGTTTGCATGTTTTGTTTCCACTCACCGCATCCTTCCCTTGCACACGTGACGATGTGTGATTAGAGGCTACGGTGTTTGTGACAGGTACATGTACTGCGAGAAGTGTTTCAACGACATCGTTGGCGACACTGTTTCCCTCGGAGATGATCCTACCTCCCCTCAGACGTAAGTAAACGCCTCCTTTATAATTTTACTTGTTTCTATTTAATTGTAGTTTTTGTGTCAAAAATCACATCGTTTAGAATCCTGGAGGCCAAATGTAATCTCTAATTGCAAGAAATGTTAAAAAATAGAGAAAAAGCTCTAGTTACACACTGACTACTGCCAATTGAAAGGGGAATATTTTGAAAGCTGAAATGACTGTCACGTGAATTGATAGCCTGACTAGTGATGACTGACTTACGCCTAAGTTTATGGCTTCTCTTCATTTTATTCACTAGAAAGGTCCACATTCAGATAATTAAAGGCCTATTCATAGTGGGTATTCTCTCAATGAGGCATTACGTCATCCAAACTGCATTTCCATAATCCGTATGCTATTCATGTATCGATTTTCCTGCCTACAACATCACTTCCAATTAATAAAAACCATTTCCGCAAGGTTAATTATATCCGTTTTAATAGATTTGATCAATACTTAGCGACGCCTTAGTTTGCGAAATTGATTTCCTATCAGACTTGAAGAAGATTATACCAATTAAAGGAATACAATATTATCTTATAGTTTATATTATTCCTGGACAGTTGTCCGAAAAGCAAAAGGACGTATAACGAATCAATATTTTAATACAATTCAATGTGATTCATTCATTATTTTTTTTTACAAACTATCTATAAGCTTCCAAGTTTTTACTATGCTCTGCTTTAAAAAACATGGATTTTTTTCTGTCTCACACTTTGTACAATACTATAGTCCAAATAAATTCTGTAAATATTATATCGTTCATTAATCACTACTTTTAATCAAAAGAAACAAAAATAAATGTTCAATGCTTTCCGATAGGTAGCTAGTTATCGAAGAATTCCTGTTATTTATCTGTTTGCCACATTCTTATGAGAGTTAAAAGAAATAAATATCCTTAAAAAAATACAAATCAATGTATAAACCATATATCTTACAATGAAACTCAAATATTTCTATCAATTGGAGTCCCTCTGGGCCTCAAAATTTCAGGGTATGAAAGAAGTTTCTCTAGAAATTCCTTTCATTTGATGGTTAAGTTATAAAAATGTGATATGCGTTCATGTTATTTTGTAAATAAATTTATCGCATAATTGTGCATTTAATTAATAACCAAAAACTTAAAAGTTTCATACTACTGTTTTGTTTATTATTTGTAATGAACATTAAATAGTACCATAGAAGTTAGAATAGAAACTCATTCTTGCTTGGAAGTTCTATTTACTGAGTCTACACTGATTTCATTTCCTAAATCAATCCAACTAGTTTAGACAATTTACAAAACATGATAATAGTGAAGTAACTAATATTTGATGCTATAATTTCAACTGATTCAAATATTTTTATTTAATATTTAGATCTGTATTTCCGTTGTCATCCCATTCAAGGATGCAGTAAAGATATATATGTGTTTATATCAACGACTAAACCACAGTAAGAAATTAGAAAAAAACTGACGTTGTTGTAAAAAAAAACTCTGTTGAACAAATTTGACGTTGGAGTTTGGCGAATACCGTTTGTTTCCGTTGAAAGATATTAGATATTTTCTTATTTCTTACTGTCTTTAAGACGTTGATTTTTGTCTCATGTGTTTAAGAAATTATGAAATCTTGTTATGTGTTTATATATATTAAATTTATATGTTTGTGTATATTATGTACGTGGTATATAATATGTTCATATATCGTACATGGAATACCATGAAAAGTAGCATACAGACTAACGAAACACACATAGCAAAAGTAATTTTCGGAAAATCCGTCTTCCAGAGAGAAAAGAGAGAGGCATCAAGCACTCTGGAGGTGCGGTGCAACCGTAGGGTCGTTCTTTCTGCGTTTAGTTTAGTTCGTGGAATCTTTATTTAATAATATTTATTATAGCAGTATATATACATACTTTTTTGATGAAAATACGATCCGAAATGGACAAATACAGTTCAATGTACATAAAGAAACGTAGAAAAATTAAAAACACACACTTACAGTCTCCAATTTTCGGTTGAACCGTCTTCAGGAGAGATAAGAAAGTCTCTGTACCAGTGCGCTTGGTTTCCCTTTCTTATCTCTCCTGAAGACGGTTCAACCGAAAATTAGAGACTGTAAGTGTGTGTTTTTAATTTCTCTACGTTTCTTTATGTACATTGAACTATATATATATTATTATAGTAAATATTTTTGACATGAAAACAATTTGTGGTGTGATAGAACCAACTGAAGTGTCAGAAAACATGCTTTTCTTTTTCTTAATTATTCGACTAAGAAGTTTTTTTGATATCACAGAAGTTATTTGATACATTTTAGAACAATTTAGTACTCACATACTCGTACCTCGAATATTTTCTGTATAGCTGGTTTCGGAATAGTGTTATCTAGAACATCTAGTGCCTCAGGACCAATTTCGAAACGCTTCAATGTTTTAGAACCCACTGATTAGGTTTATTGTTTTCTGCTCAGTTTCGATACAAACTATTTCTAGTCATTGCGCTTCTTAAAGTTGACGTTTTCCGAAACCGGTTAAGTAAGTTATTACTTACATTATATACGGTGTAAGTTTCTTGATTATTTTCTTTCTTCATTGGAAGATCACATTCAGTAACATTTGCTTATTTTTCAGTGTGATAAAAAAGGATCAGTTCCGGGAAATGAAGAACGACCACTTGGAGTTGGAGCCCTTTGTCGAATGTCTCGACTGCGGAAGAAAATTACACCAAATATGCTGCTTGCACTTCGAACCTATTTGGCCACAAGGGTGAGTGCTGTCAATTGTTAGGAGTGAAGTAACTTTGTACCTTTGTTGATGTTGATCAATTTTCCTCAATTCTCATCCAATTTTTGTATTTTTAAATTTTCGTGTAATTAAATTTACGAGTGAACTGCTGTATGCTTACAGAATGGATATTTCTAAAATTGTTTCTCTTTTCTAGATTTACCTGTGACAACTGCCTAAAGAGGAAATCAAGCAAACGTAAGGACAACAAATTCAATGCGAAGCGGTTACCAAAGACCAAACTAGGCACCTATATTGAGACAAGGGTAAACAATTTCTTGAAGAAGAAGGAGGCGGGAGCTGGTGAAGTGGCCATCAGGGTTGTGTCCAGTTCTGAGAAGGTTGTCGAAGTCAAACCGGGCATGAGGAACAAGTATGGCAATCAATACATTCAACCATCTCATAAGACCATATTTATGAAAAAATTACCAAAAATACTAACACTTGAGTTAATCAAAATATTTAAGTGGACTATAATAAATTACTTTCTTTTCCAAGGGCTTCGTAGTAGTGTTATGGTTTCAATGTTACCAAAAAAACATTTGTATATATAAAAAACAAAGCTTGTCTGTTTGTCCGCCGTAGAAATAAAACTGGAGACATTTAGATACAAAGAAACATATGGACCTTGTATTACTTTTTTCGGAAGAACTAACTACGGTATTTTTATTTTGATCAGGGTTCTTTTTTGGGATCTATCGCTCATAACCAAAACGCCGAGGCATAATATACCGCCCGAGTAGATCAGCTAGTATACAATAAAATCTAGACTAACTACCCTTCGCAATGTCACCAAATAGATAGAAAAATACACTAACATTTTGAGAGACTCTTCCTGTCATAGATATTCTGTTTTGTAGGTATTCTGAACTTTCTCGGTAAAACCAGCTTAGATTAAAATTAATTTCTTTACTAGATCACTGATCTGTAAATTACCAAATTACTGATTACTGATCTGTATTACCAAATTACAGATAAAAAATGCGCTACATTTAATGAATAAACAAATTTATTTAAAAGATATATAAAATTTATTTCTACAATCAGTGCAGAGGCATTACCCCCCTGAAATAGCAAGATCCCTCTTTACTCAATATTAACAAGTATTAAAAAATATACTGTAAACTATTACCTTTGTTTTCGAGTTACTAAACTTTGTAGTTGTTATCCTTATTGATAACAGTGTTGCCAACATACAGTGATAGTAATCTTAATATAAAATACTCTAAATTGAGTATTTTTTTTAGAACCTTTTTCTTGAACTTTATTTTAAGTTGTGATTTTATAATTGTTTACTTATAGTTGTTTATTTTATAATTGCACACAGTGATATGAAGTAATAAACTTATTAGGACTTTTTTACAAGCAGTGTTATTAATTAGGGATAAAATAATAATCTAAATTTAATAAATAAATAGGTTTATTTATACAATTATTATTAAACTACAGTTTAGTTAAGATTTAGTTACGTAGGATAAATAGACCAACATTGCTGCAGTGGAGTCACGGCTAGTCTAGTTCATATCATTTTTGTAATATTATCACATGAGTGCTTATATTAATTATGCTGTAAACATTACAATACTTGTTCTTACATACATCGCAACATGTAATAATGTGTTCTTACTATACAATTGAGAGACAAATGTGTTATAAACAGAATTTTTCTGTATAATGTAATTGAAACAATTGAAAAAACAAATAGTTAAAGTGAAGTCATAATAATTTGTTATTCAATGTTACGTAGTTGCATTTGGATATTGGTTTAAGAGTTGTGTGCTAGTTTTGACCAATGTAATTTGCAGGTTCGTCGAGACGGGCGAGTTGTCAGACCAGTTCCCCTACAGAGCGAAAGCCCTATTCGCCTTTGAAGACATCAATGGCACCGACGTCTGCTTCTTTGGCATGCACGTCCAGGAATACGGGTCGGAGTGTCCCAACCCAAACACGAGGCGCGTCTATATTGCATACCTCGACTCTGTCCACTTCTTCAGACCTAAGCAGTACAGGACAGCTGTTTATCATGAGATCCTTTTGGGCTACCTCGACTATGTGAAACAGCTCGGGTAAGAAACCCCTACATTATTTCTTATGGTAGACCTTAATTCAACTACAGTCATTTTCTCTGTTAACGTGCTGTATTCGTTTGTGAATGTGGTTTTTGACCGAATTATTTGAATACCTAATCAACTTTATCCAGTTAAAAATAGTGTATTGTGTTAATCTGTTCCATGTCCGCAAGAATTACGCATCATGAAAAACCCATAATGAAAATATTGCTTACGTACACTGTTCATGTGTAATAATATTGTACAAGGCGCATGGGTAAAGGGAATATACTCTTTATGTAGGGTGTTATTGTTTGGAAATCATCTTCTGTAAAAGCATGGGGAACTCTCTTCTGGTCTTGTTTCTATTTTCTATCTCTTTGGAAATGCTACAATATGCTTCAGACGCTGGACCTTTCTCTAACTAAAAATCTTGTTAATGAGTTTGTTACCTGATGTTTGGAATGTTTGTTGAATAACTTGGAAACGTAGATAACCTGACTTGTGTCATTAGGCGAATAAGTTGTGGGCTGGACATACAGAAACATTTTCTCAACCCACAATTAGTTCCAGAATCGATCCTCCTATTAAGTAACATTTGTCGAAGGAAACCGCTTTTTAATTAATAGAATATCTTGGTGGCTTAGACTGTATAGTTGATCTTCCCTAATCTGAGTTCAAATTCAGATGTTTGTTTTCTTCAGATTTTGTGTGGATCCTGACACGCGGTGGCATTATAAACTAGGTGTATCTTAAAATATAAATGTAACAAATCTAAATTGAATCTTATTTACAGAAGTTTACTAAAATTTGATTAGAATTGATGTATGACAATTGATATGGATAAATCACCCAAAAGAAATAGGGTAAAAGTAAATGTGCAATGTATGTATAACACGCACTAGTATCCTAATAATCATACAGCAACGGTGGGCAAATGTTTTATCTTCCTTTAAATGTTTAAATATTCAACACTTCGTTGTAATTTTAAAAATAATATCTCTTACTGAAATCCTGATGAGGGATTGAAGTTATTCGACCTAAAAGAGTATCAGGTATTGCAGATGCATCAAGTCATTTCAGAACATCAACACTTCAAGAAAGTGTCCACTTTTTTTGGCACTACATGTTGTGAATTTTTGTTCTCTACAACATAGGCTTTAATTATATATTCACTAAATTTCAAATACATTACGAAAGGTCTTCATTAATTATTTCTTTATAAACTATTTTTATTTTATTTTTCTACACCAGAGTTTTTCAAACTTTTTTCGATGCGGAGCCCTTTTTCGTTCCAGTAACTTTCCGGGGAACCCCAGATTCTAATGATTTTATACAATCATAATATAAATATTTTCATATGCCTTTTTAAATAGTATGTAAGTTTAAAAACAATTAAAAAAGTATATTATTGTAATGTGTATTTATGGAATAAATATTCAAAACTAAAAGATTTTAATTTTCATATTTTCCACAAGTACATAACACATAAAACAGAATTGCTAGCAATTTTAACACAGAGTTTGTTTTGTAGTCATTTTTTGCTTTATAGTTGAAAGTTTGATTCTCAAGTTAGCCCCAGCATTAAGTTTACTTCGGTAGTTTCTATGGCAGTTTCAAGGGAAAACCCAGTTCACATAAGTAGTTAGTGGGAAATGGCAGCAATGTTTGAAGTGTTACTTTTGCAATAGCAGGAAATTCGGGAATCAGATAGTTCCAAAAACTGACTAGTGATTCATCCTAAATATGAATAAAATTGACCACTTCTACTTATGGGTATATGTAGATATCAACATTATTCGGTTTCATGATTCACAAGAAATATAGAATAAATCCATACACACAAAAACAATTTTTAGAAAAATGTTTTTACTAAATGTTTTTCACGGAACCCACTTTGGGAACCTCTGTTCTACACGATTTAAATTTGCAATTTTCATCTGTGAATTACCATTTTTGTTTGTAAGTACACTTATATCAATTATTGTCCCACTATTACCCATTAATGCCTTGTCCCTCTACCTTAGGCTGGTCATACATACTAAGCATTTCTTGAAATATATACTCGATGACCGAGTTTAACAATATGCTTTTGTTGGTAAAAGAAGCATTGACTTGTATTACAGATATACGATGGCACACATTTGGGCCTGTCCGCCGTCTGAGGGCGATGATTATATCTTCCACTCACATCCTAATGAGCAAAAGATTCCCAAGCCAAAGCGACTACAAGACTGGTACAAGAAGATGCTGGACAAGGGGATCATAGAGAGGATAGTTCTTGACTACAAGGTGCGAACCATTTCAAACCAAATATTCTTCATGAGGGATTATCCCTTTACTTCTTCAACACCTGTATATATTATCTGTACTACATAGTTTTGTTACAATCACATTAATGCATGGTACCATAGCAGATATAGAGGAGTAGGAATTGATTTTTATTTTTGAATGAAAAGTTATGAATACCCCCCCCCCCCCCACCCAATTATATGTCTCAGACCTCCGCCTTCTAAAGTACCTTTGATTTCCCTCTCCACTCTAAACTTTACTTTTCATTTTTCCCTCTCTTTATTATTCCCTCCCATATATTTCTCTTAATCCCGCTCTTTCTCTATCTCTATCCCATTTCCTCATCTAACTCTTCTCCTTCTAACCTTTCGTTCCCCCGTACATCAATCTTCTTTCTTCTCTCTACCTCCTCTGCTTTTTTCACTTTCTGATTCCCTTCTTCCTGCTAACTTTCTCTTCTCTTATCACTTAATCTTCTTTTTCTCTTATACCCTATTCTCTCTTATTTCTCCCTCGTTCTATATCCTCTCTCCCTCCTCTAACCCTTCCCTTCGAATTACTCCTCACGTCCTTGAAATTTTCCATCCTCTCGCAGTATTGCTCCTTTCTCTTGTTATAACCCTGTCTTCCTCCCTATTCTGTTATCTTCTTGCTCACTTTATCTATCATCGTTAAAGTCAGTAATTGTTCCTCACAATTTATAGTTTTATTTGTCAAAAAATAACATTTTCAAATATCATTTATAGGTATCACTATATTAAATATTGATAGATTCAAGGATCAAATTGTGTATGTAGCTAGATTGGAAATGACATTATTTTTGGATATGTTAACAAAACGTTTGTACATTTGCATTTTGTTTGTGTTTGATCAGGATATCTTGAAGCAAGCGATGGAGGACAAGCTAACTTCAGCTGCCGAATTGCCTTACTTTGAAGGAGACTTCTGGCCCAATGTGTTGGAGGAGAGTATAAAAGAACTGGATCAGGAGGAGGAAGAGAAGAGGAAACAGATGGAAGCGGCAGAGGCAGCTGCTGCCAACGCGGTAAGTCACCAGCGTCAACACTGTCAATACACATTGTGTCCAGATTGTCAAGTTTATTCCATATGCAACGTCTTATCCCGATAGGTATTGTGGCGTTGGCCTGAGCCGTATACAAGTCTACAAATGGAAATAGCTATAAATAGAATACAACAGCAACTAAATTGAAAATACAATGTATTTTTAATATTTGTATTTCTACTTAAGACTGACATACTGATTTAGGGGGCCAGGTTAGCTCAGTGGTTAACGTACTCGCCTTGGCCCTCAATTTATTCACGCGGGAGGTGAATAAATGTGAGCACGTCGTCCCTCGAGGAGGACGTCCCGAGCCTGTACGATGTCAGGTACTCGTTAAAGATCCCTATTCGAAATTCACTTGAGTTAGGTAAATTTAGGACTCCCAATGTAGAATCTGGTAAAGACCCAATTTACAAACAAAAAGTCTGTTAACGGTTGACGTTATCACCCGCTAAGGGATCGGTTTAAACAATTAAAAAAAAAAAGAAGATTTATTATGTTGATAATTCATTATTAATGATTATGCTAATAAAGAAGTGGTTTCTCATTTCAAAAACCTCGTTAACAATTCTCCTCTTACAGCAATATAAGAACAATTCGAGTTGCTAACCGATTTTTTTTTAAATCAAATCAATTTTCACCAAAAGTACTAAATGTAAGTTGAAACTAAAAGCTTAATGACACATTTTTTATTATTTCAAAATTCATAAAAAATATTGTTTAGTTACAATACTTGTTTGTTCCGCCTTCTTTGTTTATTAGATTTTACTTTTAGTACTGTTGTAGGTGCGGAATATGTGGTTCATTTTTTATTTCGCATACTATGGTCGACATTACCGGTTCCGGAGGGGCTGTTGACCTGAATGTGCAGAGGAGAGTTACTGTTGTTTAGAAAGGGAAGCTCTTTCCTGAAGTCGTTTCTCCTTTCTATGCTTCTATACTGTCTCCCTGAGACTCGTCACTAAACCTTTTCTTACTAAGTGACTGTGCACTCAGATGGGAAATCCTCGTCTCGTAAATTTCCTTCTGTATTCAACCGGTTTGCTAACTTCAACATTATGGAGAGCCAGCCTATTGGATTTAGGATAGTACATTCGGTGGTGTTTGACAATGGTCACTATTTTTGTTCTCACTAAAGGGTCGTGAAAATTCTGGCGTCAAAAATGGGTCGCGGTGTAAAAAAGGTTAAAGATCCTTGCCCTTAGGGATTGCATTTCAAAAAATCAGGAAGCAGGTTTCGGCAAAATATGGTCTTACTTTTAAAAATATTTATAGTACTAAAATAAAATAATTTGGGACCTGGTCAGTTTTTCAGGTTTGAATGAAACTCTTAAATACTAACAACGTTTCTGTTTTTATTTAAAACCTTTTACTTAAGCAGAAAAAAATATTAAATAAGAAAAACAGTTGCGAAGTGACGGAATATTGATATATTTTGACGGAATATTTGGAATATTGATTGTAGTTAGTTTTTAATTCTATTCTGTAATTTTTAAATTATATATTTTAGAACATAGATATGTATAGATATGTGACAGCAATCTTGACGATTAGGTTATGAAAAATCTTTTGCAACCAACGTTTCAATTTATTTATATATCATCATCCGGGATAAGAACATTGTGAAATAATAAGTAGTTTAACATTATTAGGTTAATTTATTTTTTAAATATTCCAGGTAGATTGCAATGTTCTAAAATATGTCCAAGTAGATTACTGTATAGAATTGATTAACTGATTTATATTTCGATAGGCATTATTAGGAGAAACACAGCCTGATACATATTAACGAATTTAACTGAACTTAGAAAGCAAGTATTTGAAGTTAATAAAACCGGATGTTAGAAAATAAAACAGAGGTTTTATTGTGGGAAGATTGGTTACTGTGTAGGAGAACCCTAGGAGGAGGGTTTTTAACTTCGACTTTTCATATTGCTTGGTACTGAGATATTAGCTACTAGTTTTTTTTTTCCATTTGAACTAATTAAATTATATATTTCTTAAGGTTTATTCAATGCAAGAAGAAAATGAAATTGGTCCAGATGGTAAGAAGAAAAGTCAAAAGAAAGCGAAAAAGTCGAACAAGTCAAAAGCTAACCAAAGGAAGTCTAGTTCAAAGAAGTCAAACACGCCACAAACTGGAAACGACTTGTCTGCCAAGATCATCGCGACCATGGAGAAGCACAAGGAAGTCTTCTTCGTCATCCGACTACACACGGCTCAAAGTGCTGCCAGTCTGTCAGTAAGTAGTCCTTTACTCTCGGTAGTAGTATACACTGAGCAATCAATGGTTTGACATCTTTCATAATCAGTAATTATTATAATTGGTGGTCGGTAATCTATTGGTTTCTTAATTTTCGGAATTAATTATGGAATGTAATTTCAAATCAGTTATGACTCTGAGATTGTCTATAGAATTGTTGTTCCCTACTTTGTAGCGAAGGCTAACCATTTTGAAAATAAAATAATATCGTGGACTATTATTCAAATAAACATTAGTAATAATTAAAATTCAAATTTATAAAGAAGTATGTGTGTTTCTGCCAAGTACTTTTGTTCCCTGGGCAACTCGTATTACTTGGTGACGCGTTGACCAGCCATTATAGAGAAATTTTCATTCTGATGTCGGGCCAGACTTGGGCATTGGATGAGAGACTGATGTAGTGAAATCTTGTTATACTCGTATTCTCTCATATACGAGTATAACAAGATTTCACAATAAACACGTGAAACAACAATTAATATTCAAACCACAATAAGAAATGAAAAAAAAGTACTACAATCTTTCAACCGTAACAAGCGTTCTTCGTCAGAGTCAAAAATCCAACTATAACACAAGTTGAATTTTTGACTCTAACAAAGACCGCTTGTTACGGTTGAAAGATCTTAGTCTTTTTTACCATTTCATATTGTAGTTTGATCATTGATTGTTATTTCATGTCTTTATGTGATCAACCGTAATGTTCATGCTTTCCCTCCCATTTCATATTGTGGTTTGATCATTGATTGTTATTTCATGTCTTTATGTGATCAACCGTAATGTTCATGCTTTCCCTCCCATTTCTTATTGTGGTTTGATCATTGATTGTTATTTCATGTCTTTATGTGATCAACCGTAATGTTAATGCTTTCCCTCCCATTTCTTATTGTGGTTTGATCATTGATTGTTATTTCATGTCCTTGTGTGATCAACCGTAATGTTCATGCTTTCCCTCCCATTTCATATTGTGGTTTGATCATTGATTGTTATTTCATGTCTTTATGTGATCAACCGTAATGTTCATGCTTTCCCTCCCATTTCTTATTGTGGTTTGATCATTGATTGTTATTTCATGTCTTTATGTAATCAACCGTAATGTTAATGCTTTCCCTCCCATTTCTTATTGTGGTTTGATCATTGATTGTTATTTCATGTCTTTATGTGATCAACCGTAATGTTAATGCTTTCCCTCCCATTTCTTATTGTGGTTTGATCATTGATCGTTATTTCATGTCCTTGTGTGATCAACCGTAATGTTCATGCTTTCCCTCCCATTTCTTATTGTGATCATTGATTGTTCTCTCATATATGCACGGAGGGTGCTACTGACAATGGAAGTTCTCATTTATAGTTTTATTATAAATGAGTGATTGAGCTTTGTTGTGGAAATAATAGCCGATGCTTCACGTAAAAACCTTTTACCAAGGTTCTTTTGTTTCAAATAAAAAGTTAGACAAATGTTTCACAAAAGTGTTTAGTTGGGATTGGAAAATAAAGTAGCGTAGTCTACTCTAGATTTTTTTATTGAAATTTAAAGCATAATTCTTTTGTCAGTTATATGTATTTGTAGCGATAAAGAGCGACTTTAACATTTGTTCTGATAGCAAAGGTTACATAAGGCCATTTAGTTAACCATATGTTTTACGAGTATGACAACAATACACAGTGGATGCATAGCTTCAACAATTATACGGTTTTCAGATGTTTTATTCTTGTTGATTTGATAAATTAATGCAAATAAATTATCTAGGTAGCATTTACAGCTAAATAAATGTTATTAATCCTTATTCTTGTCTTACCAAAGGCAAATAGATTTATTGTTTCACATTTGAAAAGGGTGCTGTTCAGGTGTGATCAGCCGTCGTTCAATACTTACCGTGGTACTGGAATATTAATGTTTTGCTTTATTTGCAGAAGATTCAAGACCCTGATCCTTTCATTCAGTGCGACCTCATGGACGGAAGGGATGCATTCCTCACCATGGCCAGGGAAAGGCATTACGAGTTCTCCTCCCTCCGAAGGGCCAAGTTCTCTACGATGTCCATGCTGTACGAGCTTCACAACCAAGGACAAGACAAGTTCGTTTACACCTGCGATACCTGTAAAGCCCACGTGGAAACCAGGTATCACTGTTCTGTTTGTGACGATTTCGACCTCTGCGTACAGTGCTTTGAAAAGGAAGGCCATCCTCATAAAATGGAGAAACTTGGCCTTGATTTGGATGATGGTTCTTCTCCATCGGACCAAAAACAAGTCAATCCTCAAGATGCAAGGAAGTTGTCCATTCAAAGATGTATCCAGTCTTTGGTGCACGCTTGCCAATGCAGAGATGCCAATTGTCGTCTTCCAAGTTGTCAGAAGATGAAGAGGGTAGTCGCCCATACGAACAATTGCAAGAGAAAGTCGAACGGCAACTGCCCCATTTGCAAGCAGCTCATTGCTCTGTGCTGCTACCATGCCAAATACTGTCTGGTGAGCCTCATCCAGCCTCTATAATAAACATTTAATTTTAAAATGTCGTTAAGTAGGATGCTGTTTTATTATCACAGTTAGATTGCCCTTAAATTATTGATGGCGGCTTTATTTCTTCTGTATCTGTGTAAGTAGTACATCCTGTAAAGAGCAACAGTCTGCGAGTAGAGCACTACCATACTTAGCCAAGTAGGCATCGTTCATTTGTAGAAGCTAGAATACTGCTACTCACCTTCGGGTGAGGCTTGAATCCCCAGCTAGCGAGGTATATCCGAACTCGTATTAGTCCAAGGGCAGTGCTAAAACTGCAAGTCGGGTGGTAGGCGTCTCCCATTCTAATCAGCTCTTATAGTACTTCTTCTGTGCTGTCGTAAATTTTATGTTTTAATATATTGCATTTGGTTAATTTCAATTTAACAGGATCTTGTCATGGTTGACCTTGTGAAACTTCGATTCTTTCAAATTATCGCTAGTGTGGTATAAATATTTGATTTTTAATTCAATTAAACAGCTGATATTGTATTTTATCTTTTTGAAGAATATTTTCGTTTTATTTTTTTAAAAAAAAGTAAGTTTTACATTACTCTCTAGTGTTCTTAGATTATTGGAACATTTTCTCTTACTATCTTAAATTTCAAATATTTTTTAATTTTACGAGGTTTGACAGAATTTTCTTTGTATAATTCAGATGTGTAATACTAGGAGGTGTTTCATTGTGAGTAATATTCCATGTACGACGTATGTAATTTTTTAGGTCTTATAATCGATTGCTTATTTTACTGATTCAGACAGACACGAGCATAAAACTTTTACACAAGATTATATAAAGAGTAGATGTTAATTACTATGGTACATAGTTACCTAGTTTATTGCTAGTGTACAAACAAAGGGCATATGACCGGTTAAGATGATGTGAAAAAGTGCCAAAAATGCATCTTCTTTGTAATTAATAAATGAACTGCTTCTTACCTTTTAGAAAACCATGTTTATAAGAAACTCTGTACTCTATTTCCTCGACATTAGTAAATACAACTTAGTGATAGAGGGTATAACTTTGTTAAATTCCATTACTGTAAAACCACCAATAGAGAGAGCTATACGTTAACTTTTTTTCGTTCTTGTTCATTTTCTAGCCATAACTCCCTTACTTATTATCTCCTACTTGTCTCCGTTATTCTTAGTTTTCATTGGAGTTTTTCCCCCAATACTTTAATGTTATAGCTTTAGTAAGATTTGTCAAGGTTAACGTGTTGTGATTTGTTCGACGTGAATTCTAAAGTTTGTAGGTCTCCTCTTCCCTCTTCTTATGAGTGTAAGGATTGTAAGTACAGGTGATTAGTTTGCAGTATTTTTCATATTTAATGGATTTAAGTCATATTGTGCGAATAACTATATAATGTGCTGTAATTTAAAAGACGTAATGCTGTTCATACGAAGGTTATTCAAGTCTAAATCGGAGGGTCTTTCTATACATACAGCATTCTTAATTGCTAAAAATTACAAAACTTGTTTACATAGTGCTCCCTTCAATGAAAATTCATTTTTTTCGGAATATGTAGTTTTGTGATTCTCTCATCTAACAATGAATGATTTTGGAACAACCAATTACATAGTGTTTAACAGCTGTCATTCTCATGTGTTCAGAGTCCATTGAGAAATATATATTATTTTTAAAGGCTTGTTATACGGTGTGGTTGTCGTATTCGAGTGCGTAGTGAGACGGGTGTTAGGAGTTAGCCCAATTCTTCTGAATGCTTTTCTTGACCTTAGTTTTAATATAATAATGTATCTGGGGATTTCCTTTCAATTTCGTTTTATATTTTTTTTTTGTTATTTATCTTACTCTATCGTGTTAAGTTGTTTTCAAGTTTATTTGTTATTGAAGTAATGTTCTCATTTCCATAAGTAACTTCATCAGGAGTTAACAATTATTTATCATTTGTTTTAAGTATGTTTTTTCAGAACTGTTGCTTTATAACATTGTCTTATACTCCTAACAATGTTTTTAATAGCGTTATTGTTTTTGTTTAGGAGGCTCAGTGTATGGTGCCGTTCTGTTCGCACATTAAGTACAAGATAAAGCAGCAACAGCTGCAGCAAAGGCTACAACAGGCACAGCTGCTGCGCCGACGAATGGCCGTCATGAACAACGGAAGAGGAGGTGGAGCCGGCGTGATGGAAAACACAAATGTGACGTGCAACGCGGGGGCAGCACCACCTGCTCCCACGCCCAATCCGACGGCGGGGCAAGTGATGGTGCAGCAAGGAGCGGCGCAACCGCAGCCGGGACTCGGCATCAAGCCGACCTCGGCCCAACACCAACCGCCGCCCAATGTGCTGCAGGTCGTCAAACAGGTAGGTGTCGGTCTCCGCGCGCCCAGTCGAGAGTGGTGTGACGTGTTCTTAGGGTGTCTTGTTGCAGGTCCAGGAGGAGGCTGCCCGACAACAAGCCCCCATCAACAGCCTGGCCTACACGAACAAGGTGCCTCAGATGCCACCGCCGGCGCGCGCCCTCCCCGGCCCCTCGCTCATCTCCATGGACCAGTGGCAGCCAAGGTGACCTTTTCTGCTAAACATCTAAAAACCACTTGCATTTTAGTTATACTTGCATTGTTGTCTTCAACACTAGATTTCTGTCTTGACCATCTTACAAAACGTAGTTGTACAAAAAAAAGGTTATTTTCTTTTCTTCTCTAGTGCAACTTGATGTTCATTCGTTCAAACCGTGAGAGTTGTTCATTTCATAAACTTCTAAAACAGAATACTTCCAAAAGTTCTAGTTACAGTGTACAATCCATTAAGTTTCTGTTTAGTTTAAAACTGTGACTTTTTTTTCAATACTGTGAAGTATTTTCAGAATGAGAAAAAGTTTTTTTTTTTTATCTTTTTACACAGGTTTGTTTGAACACTGCCCTGTGACCTGTGGGTATTGATTTCTTTTCGCTTATTGCTAGTAGCCGTTAGTTTCAACCTGACTATAATTATATTTTTATATTAATTTTTAATGATGCATTCTCTAAAGAGTATTGAAACCCTTACTGTGTCAGGTAAATTCGAACTGCCTTTAAGGAACCTTGCATTTATGAGGGTATTTTTTTTATTATTTGTTTATATAGGCCCAACAGATCTGTTGAATAATAAAGGATCATGGTCTGATAAGTTGCACTAGACAAAAAAAGTAGTAACTTTTTTTGTTTAATTAAAAATCAGTTATTTTTGTCATGCATTCTTTTCGCCGTTTTGTTTTCATAAGGGCATTGTTTTACAGACTAGTAATCCTAAGGATGATGCATTTAATTTTCCTGACTTAGGGTGAAAGGAATAGCTTGAATGACACGGCGAGTGTAATCAGGTTTTTACAATTGTCAAAGGTCATTGTGTCCCTGAAGTGTTTATTATTGAATCCTGGCAATTGGAGGCTAATTTCTGAACAGTTTGTTAATTGTTGTATGTTGTGTGACAGGTATCCCCAGATGAGCTTAAGACAACCAGGTCCAGGGATGATGCAAGGAGGTCCTCAGATGGCCTCCAACCAGACGGGCGTTATGATGACTCAGCAGCCGCAGCAGCAACAACAACAACAACAGCAGCAACAGATGAGACCGGGAGGACCTCCTCAGGGAGCGAATCCAGCTGTGCAGAGGCAAGCGCTGCAACAGTTGCTCGCAACTCTCAAGTCACCAAACACACCGGAGCAGCAACACCAAATCCTACAGATACTCAAAAGCAACCCACAGCTGATGGCTGCCTTCATCAAGCAGCGCCAGTCACAGCAGCAGCAACAACAGCAGCAGCAGCAACAACAACAGCAAGTGACATTACAGCAACAACAAGTAGCGGCGGCAGGGCAACAACAGCAATTGCAGCAGCAACAGCAACAACACCTCTTGCAACAACAACAACAACAGCAAAGCAGGTTACACATGCAGCAGATGTTGAGCCAACAACAACAGCAGCAACAGCAACAGCACGCTGCTGCAGCCGCGGCGGCTGCAGCAGCAGCAGCGGCAGCCGGCCAGCAACAGGCTGCTGCTCAAGCGCAACAGCCTCCAACACCCCAGTGGTACAAGCACCCCGTGTTGTCGATGCAGCCCTCGCAGCGACAACAGTTTGCTGGTGAGTCCTACAACTTTGACAAGTTTATATAAAACTGCTGTTGTGTGCTTGCCAGCGCAGTGAAACAATTTTATGGTTTCAATGACTTATCACTCGTGAGCCGTGAATTAATTTGCCACATGAATGAAATAATTAATGAGAACACTTGTTCCGAGTAAAATTAATATTTTTTATTTTGGTTGTATATATCAAATAGTTAAGATTCCTCTAAAATAGTAGTGACAGGACATAACAATTGTGGGCATGAACCTGCTTATAACAGGTTAATGTTATAAGCACTAATAATAATAATTAGTTATTCCCATTTTGAATTTCAACAAAAGTTTTTTGTTGAACAAAAGGAGTTATAAAACAGTTTAGGAGTATATTTGCTTTTTAAAATTCTGTTAAGTGAGGTTATACAAGTCATTCTTAATTGAAAAGTTCTGAAAGTTAAAATTGATCGTTTGATTATTCTTAAAGATGCAATTCTCAGTGTTATCAAAATTATTCTTTTTTCCAGATAAATCATTAAACTTGAGTAAATCGTTGTCATTTCTAGTAACGAAGTGAAAAAACCTTTACGTTGCTAAATAATACCATGATGTGTTCGTTATTTTAGATGATTGCATCCTTGAGTTTTTATCCTCTGTGGCAAGGTTTTGACCTCTTAATTATAATTAGCACTTCATTTGTAAAATTCGGTTACAAACAAAATCAATGTAAAGTTGAAAATGTGCACATACACCCTAGAAAGAAGGAGGGGGTGGGGGATTATCATTGTGGGAAATGGCGGGAGGGGTAAAGGCTAAGAACAACCCCTGCTCTATGGCATTTTAAGTTGTTAACAATTTTAGTTAATAGTCATTAAGTAAATAGTTATTTAGTTACTTTATTAACTAGACTTCTTTCACGGTATTCCGAGGTGCACAGATTGTGCAACCGTGTTTTAGATGATGGGTATAGTGTTCTTGAATCATCGTTCTATCAAAACAAATATAAAACTATTTTGATATATTTCTGGAGAGCCTAATCTTTGCTCAAATTAAAAAAAAAATTAAATTATAAAATTCTGAAAGTAAATTATAAAAAAAAATAGTTGATGAGAGGTTGAAAGTTCAGTTTTGATATTGTAATAACAGTGATGGTGTTTGGTGTCTGTATGTGTTAGTGGTGGCTATGTATCCAAAGTATTCACTGAGCAAGTCACACCGTGTGATAAACCTTAATTAAGAATTCAACTCCTTTGTTGGAAATGTGCCCTATATTATTTGTATGAACTTAATCGTCCTCTGTAACAATGAAAGTGTTAATTTTCCCCTCTCTTCTGGTTATTTTAGGGACTAGAAATTTTGCTAAGATAAAACTTAATATTTCTATTATTGCAAAAAGTAAAATAAAATAGACAATTATCAAGTTGCACTGGCAGCCACTTGGATGTGTTTTATTTAGTTTAAAATTAAACTAAATGATCATTTATAATACTCGCTTTTACTATTATGTTTACAATATTTCCATTTAAAAACCAAAACAAAAACTTGATATAGAATTAAATTACCTAGAGCGAGGCAGTAACTCTGCATATGTTACGAGAGATGCGCTTTTGTTCAGGTGGTTACCAGAGCCGAGTAGGAGCAGGAGTCCGAACAGGAGGAGCTGCAGGGAGTGGAGGCGCAGGCGGCTACTTCGGGGCCGGAGGCGGTGGGGACACGGGCGGCGGGGGTGGCTACGTGAAGGCTGGTGGCGGAGGCGCCTCTCCGGGCAGCATGGGGCCGCCCCCGGGGGCGGCGTCGGCTGCCATTATGTCAGTCAGGTCGCCGCCCCCCATCAGGTCGCCTCAGCAGCCGTCCCCCCGTCCCGCCCCTTCGCCTCACACCGCCCCCTCGCCCGCCTCCGACATGATGCTCTCCCAGCTATCTGCCCCCATGCCGCCCCCGCAACCCCCACAGCTGCCTCAAGACGACCTCACTCCCCAGGACCAGCTCTCCAAATTCGTCGAGAACCTCTAGTATTCACGTTATCATTGTACTTAATCGTTCCCCTAGAGACAAAGACTCTATTTATCTACCCTTGTTAATACTGACCATTCAGGCTTTTTATTTTAATTCCCCGTTGTATATTACTATTAAAATTTTATACAGATGTAATGTAAATACAAATAGTTTATTTATTATATATTGTTATGTACATATAATTTAGACAAATATATTTATGAATATATATAAAAGGACGTAGTGTAGCGTAGAGTGGGGGCGAGATCGCTCAAGCCCGGACCGCCCCCGGGTCACATTGTAGCTGTAACTTACGTGCCGACGCTGCCGCCGCCGCCTTTGATCTCTTATTAGGTTTGTTTTGTTCTCAACTCGGTAATGTAAGCACGGAGAAGAGCGTGTTATTTTTTATATCAAACACACCATCATTGTATCATAGAGTAATGTTTAACGCGATTAAGGTTTTTTTACTTTTGTACAGTTGCCTGTTTCAAGGGACAAACACTTGTTACTGTTTGTACTAGACAAACTTAGTTATTAAGCATCTCAATGTTAACCATTTCCTTTCTCCTTACTATAAGCCCGACATTTGTCCTCCTCCCTAATAAATGTCGTTATTTTATCTCTTATCTATTAGGAGAAGTAATTTTTTTCTTGTAATGCACATATTTTGTTGATTTTTTTTATAGAAAAGTGAAGAAACTTCCTAATTTTTTTATTTTTATTTTCTGTTAAAAATCATCACTTGAGTTGGAATTTGAAAAACGTTTACTTGATATACATTTGGGGCCTATGTTTTCAGAATTGGCACATTCCCAAAACAGAATCATTTACCATAGGATGGTGCAGATTAGTTTTGTATATGCTGTACAAAGTTATTTATTGTTAATTTTTTTTTCAAGTTCCAATCTAATTATGTATGGTATAAATATATATATATATTTAAAAAAAAAAACAGAACTATACAAAAAGCTCGAGGGTTTCAGGTGATCACTGTAGGCTTGGTTGAATGTTTTAATTGGGAACATTTCCCGCGAACTGGATGGATCCTTCTCCATTGTATATTATTTGTACAAACTTATTTATAAATAAAACAATTAAAATTATGACATGTCAATTACTGAACTTGTTGTAAGATTCCTTGACTTAACCAATTCCACCTGTGAGAAGAATTTAATATTTTCTAAAAAAAAAATAAAAAATGAAAAAAACTCGGGGGTAGTTATGTTCCTGTTTGATAATGTCTTAATATGAGAGGTAATATTGGCGTGTGCTAAATTATCTGTCTTTCTTTTATTATTTTAACTGTAAGTAAATCGTGTTATGTGTTCCTAATTAGTATTGAGGTCTTATTGAAAAGAGACACAATTCTTTTGAAAAAATGAGATTTTTTCGTGTGTGATATTTCTTTACAGTATTACAGAGTCGATTGTTCTGCAACAGGTAAGTTTTAAATTAAAAAAAACCATGGATAGCTCAATATGTTTTGTATATATTTAAAAAAGAAAAGATTTAAAAAAACGAAACTGTATAAAACAAAATAAAGCAATCTTTTACTTAGTAAAAAAATTGTAAATATTTTTAGCACAGGATAATTTATTTCAGTTTTTTTGTGAATAAATTTTTTTTGAAACAGTTGTTTTATTTTGTAAATTGAAAGGAGAGAGCTTTGAGAGGCTCTTTTTTTGTAAGGGTGTATGATTTCCCTTTGGGGGGATTTATGTGTTGGCCGTCATCCTCTGCCCTAAATGTGTCAATGTAAATTATTTAAACAAAAAAAATGCAATTTTTTTTAACAGAAGCGTTTTCTAAATGAGACCAAAAAAAGGTCAACAAAAGAAAACTGTTGTTATTTTCTATTTGTATATTTCTTTTAATTTTTTTTTTGAAAATATTTTCTTCCTACAAAGTTAAATAAAATGAGTTATAAATTATTGAAGTTTGTTATAAGATATAAAATCCAGTCCCTCCAAATAAAAATGACATTTTTGTTTTAAGAATTGGTTGAATTTGTCCCATGCCAATGTTTTTTTCATTTTTTATAGTGATTTAACATAATTTGTAAAAACCAAACCGTAAAATGTTCAGCTGGATATGGTGATGTGTCATAATTCAGGCTGAAATTTACAGTTTTGTGTAAAAAGTGAACTAATAACAGATAACCGTTAAAAGATAATGTTCACTGTTGGTTTAGGTTCAGGTGTGCTGTTACGTGGATCGACGATCTAAACTGGAAGCAACAGTTCAAAAGCGAAGAAGAATAACCCACAGAGTAAACAAACACACTTACAAACTCAAATTTTAGGGCAATCCTCCTTCAGCAGTAAAGAGAAACGGAGACCAAGCACGTTGTAGACAACGGCAAGTAACTCACCCGTTACTTGTAACGCAACGGTTACTTGGTGTTGCGTCTACTGCGGCTTGGTCTCCCTTTCTCTTTTCTCATGAAGACAGATTGCTCGAAAATTTGAGTTTGTAAGTGTATTTCTTTACTTTGTGTGCTATCTATCCTCAATTTTGAACTGTTATATATATATAATCAAACCACAATATGAAATCGGAAAATAAGACTAAGATCTTTCAACGGTAACAAGCGGTCTTCGTCAGAGTCAAAAACCCAACTCTGATGAAGACCGCTTGTTACCGTTGAAAGATCTTAGCCATGTTTTCCCATTTCGTATTGTAGTTTTATAAATTACCCAGTAATTACACGACAGTAACTACTCTGTCGTGTTCAACAAAGCATATATATATATATATATCAATGATCAAACCACAATAAGAAATGGGAAACAAGACTTTAGTCTTGTTTTTCCATTTCTTATTGTGGTTTGATCATTGATTGTTATTTCACGTATTTATATGAAATCTTTATATATATATATATATTTGTGTATTTTGGGAGCAGACCTTCAATCAAACATGTTTTATTAAAAATTATGCCAATTTTTGGGAGCAGACCTTCAATCAAACATGTTTTATTAAAAATTATGCCAATGTTTAACACAAAATTTAATAATTGTGTTAATAATTTAGATAGTTCTTATTTTTGTATTTGAGTTCTGTTATGAATTGTTATTAGTGCCTGAAGATGGTCAGCGCTGACCGAAACGTCGTATATAATTTGTATGTAAGGTTAATTTGTTTGTTATAGTTAAAACTTGTTAGTTAATAAAATGGAAGTCAAGAATAAATCATTTGGTGAATTACTTTATATTTTACCAGAAAGGTGGAAATCCATAGTGAGAAAACTTGAAAAATTAACTCGGAAAAGAACAAAAGTTAAAATTGGCATAATTTTTAATAAAACATATATATATATATTATATATATATATCGATAAAAAGCTTTCACATAAACACGTGAAATAACAATCAATGATCAAACCACAATAAGAAATGGAAAAACAAGACTAAAGTCTTGTTTCCCATTTCTTATTGTGGTTTGATCATTGATATATATATATATATATATATATATATATATATGCTTTGTTGAACACGACAGAGTAGTTACTGTCTACAAACTTCTTCTGAAGAATTTCGACTTGCCTAAAGACAACTATTTCGTTGTTAGAACAACGGTTGAGATGGTCAGCGATTGTAGTCGACGTGTTTCGATCACTTTCCGTAATCATCTTCAGGACATCAATCAGGGGGGGGGGGGGCGATGTACACATACTACAATCGCTGACCATCTTAACCGTTGTTCTAACAACGAAAAAACTGTTTTTTCGTTGTTCTAACAACGAAAAAACTTTTTAGGCAAGTTGAAGTTTTTGAGAAGAGGCTTATAGACAGGAACTACTCTGTCGTGTTCAACAAAGCATGCATATTTGAAGGACTGCTATCAAAATATATATATATTTGTATAATATTAAATATATATATATATATAATTATTCGACGTGGGGAGATCTCTCTCACTTCGTCCTTGCTTCTAGTCTACTGCTGATGACGAACAACAGTTCAAAATTTGAGAATTCTGTAAGTGTGCTTTTTATCCCTTTTTCTGAGTCATGCTTTGTATAATTTAAAGTTGTATATATATTTATAAAGCTATCATTGATTCGCTTCGCATGGTGGGATTTGCTTGAGTTTTGAACGAGATTGCTTCAAAAATAATATGGTATTGTGATCAAAATATACGATATTGTGGCTTACTGGTTTGTGCAGTTATGACAAAGTGGATTGATTCCATATCCCCAGAGTAAACTAAGATTAATGGGAAAACAGTGAAAGTACCTGTAGATAGCATGTTATTCTTATAAGCTCTGTATTCAGTTTTCCTTCCATTTTCATGAACTGTTTGAAAACGAGGGTAAAATGGGTTATGCTGGGACTTTGAATTTCTCAGAAGATGAAGTCTGCTGACTGGCCATTTAATAATTCGATTTAGTTATTGGATCAGGATAGGTAGAGTGGCGGGGACTACCCATCGATTTTGATTTCGATAGTTAATATGAACACACAATGATGTATAGTCTATTCATTGGTACAACATTACCGCATTAATTAAGCTTCGTTTACTTTAGAGAGAGAGAAGGCTATCATTAGGAGGTTCCTATTAGACAGCACCACTTGTGCTACATTAACCATTAACTATAATAGAATGGAACGAAATGGATCTTAAAGTAGTAAAACTCTTTTTGGCGCTAAACGGCCTTATTTCCCCCCCAAAAAAAAGAAAAGAAAATTAATAATTTATAAAATAAAATTCATGAAATCTCAAATACGCAAACAGCTATAAAAACTGAATATTTTCCTGGACTTATTGTTTACTTGCTATACCTGTATTTGTTTATATTTATTAAATTGGCTAAGAAATTTTTTGCGTGAATCCACAAAAATAAAATTCATGTTCAGAAGTTCATGAAATTTTTTTAAATAATTTAAAAATGTATTTAATAATTTTGAGATGTAAAAGAATAAAATTCTTATATGTAAAAAAATCAATACCAATCAAAAATATAATTTCTGATGCTTTTCATTGTATGATGGATGAATTTGTCTCACAAAATGCTTTAATCAGTCTGTTTGTTGTACCCTTGAATAAAACGTAATATCATGTAACTTTTTTTTGTTTTTTGAATCATATTAACTTTGGATAATATTGAACTGTGAAGAATGGACTCTTCACAAATATCCAGTTTTTTTCACTATTCTAGTCTAATAGTTCATATCTATTATTTTCAAAAAATTTCAAGCTTCAAGCTATAAAAGGTTTAAATTATACTGAAAATCCGGCTTTGAATTTGATGTCAGTACGCAAAAACTGACTAATTCTTAATATATTTTTTCTCAATATTCATTTAAAGCAACTTTATAACAGAGAAAATAATGCGGGAAAATAACACCACTCAGAGTAAATTGAATGTTTAACAAAGGGAAAGCAAAGTGGTTTTTTAAAAAACACTAGCATGCCATAAAATTCCCAGAGTAATAATTTTGCAAAGGACCAAAAATGTAAAACATAATTCAAAATTGAAAATTTTCTTTGAAAAATAATAAATGAAATTACATCTTAAATTAAAAATTATCTTAAACGACATTTTTTCTTACGTTTCTGACATTTTTCAGGTAAAATAGGTATTTTCAAGTTTTAAATGGGAAACTTTGTCTTAAATCTTCAAAGTAGAAGGTCAGATACACTATGTAAATGATATAATGGCTATTGGAACAAAAGCCATGTTCTCCCGTAAGATATAATAAATGAAGAGATAAGCAAATTTACACTTTCGATTTTCAAAAATGTATAACTACTGCTGTAGTTATACTAATGATATTATATGCATCACTGGTGTGATATAGAAAAATAAGCATATATTGATGTGCATCAATCACAATCTGTACTATCTCCAGGAATGTAAGACTAATAAACCTCTCCTATTTAGGTATTTATATTATGCCCAAATGGGATATTATATTTTATATACCCAAGAAGTTTGGTATTAAATTTACTTATAGTAAAGTTGAGTTAGGTTAGGCCACTCCAGATTTTTCCATTTGACCTGCTTACTTCTTGTGTATACAAAATTTTTTGAATGTGATCTTTTCAAGTTTTATTCTTGTAGTATTTTATTCGTCGAAATGATACGTATCACTGTTATAATACATCGGAAGTGATATCCAAATGAAACAATGCTAGTACGAACAACAGTTTAGGATGGTAACATATTTTTTCACTAGTAACTAGATATTATTAAATATTTCTTAAAGTTCATTATATTCAATAGTTCATTAACTATTATCATCTCAAGTAAATTATTAATAATTCATTAAGCAAAATTTATTGTAATAAAAGTTTTCATTAAAAAAATGATCATGATAACTGTTATCAATACGGAACGTTTGCTGACGTTTGTAACAGTACTTCTCATGCCTTAATCAACTGTCAAATTTTCATGTTTGACACTAAGTGGTTTATTTTACTTATTTAATGAACACAGTCTATCAAAGTTAACCATTTTTGAAGTATTATTTAAATAAATAGTTTCTCTCATGGCGGCTGAGTAAGTTTTTGTAAATAATGGCTTCAATATGGTATTATTATTCAATTTTTGTTTTTAATATGTTGTACATTTATTATTTCAGTGCTAAAGTGACTTTTAAAATTACTCTTACTTCCGATCCGAAGCTCCCGTATAAAGTGTAAGTTGATTTTTTTTTAAAAAAGTAATATTTAAAAAACATGTAAATATGTATTATACTTTTTTTTAGATGCATATGTTTTATTTAAAAACGTTAGTAGCAGATCGTATATCCCAGTTGTTTAGAAGTTTTTGTTAAAAAATTGTTTTACTGACGATTTAGTTTTGCGAAATATATTTTTGTCGTTTATTTTTTCCTTTGCGTAATTTACTTTCATTGTTTAGGGTTATCAATCAGTATAGCCTTTGTTTTGAACTTATGGCTATTATAATCGTTGGTGGGAGAAAAGTATTCATTCCGGAAAGGAAAAGGTTTTTATCCAGCATATAGTAATACTTTATATATTGACTGCTGTGATAATTTTTATTATCAAATTTGTATATGTTATAATGGATACATGTATGAAAAACTAAAGTTTAAATGCAATTGTTGAAATATTTGCATTAAAAATTCATTTTTATGTTACTGATTTATCTGTTACGTTTGTGGATATTGGAATAATCATATTTCGATCCATACTGAAGTTATATTTATAGGTGTTGTATAGTTTTAATAAACAATAATAAACTGTTCTTAGTAAGAATGAAGAATTTAGCAATCTGGAAATTTTGCAGGGACTGAAATAATGAAAACAGTAGAAGAAAGATTTGAAACAATTTTGGAAAACGTTTACAAAACTCAAGAAACCATTGAAAATCTTAATGTAAACAGACTTTCAGAAGAGGATGTTAGTTCGGTGTTTGATCGAGCGGTTGTTATTGAAAACCTTTATAGTCAACTTCTTTCCAAAGGATTAATTGATGATTTTAATTGCAAATTTAAAGAATATTTAATTATAAAAAGAAAATTCGATATTTCTGTTGGTATTGATAGATTAGGCGATGTTGTTTTGGTAAAATTGTTAACACAGGGGTTAGATAGTAATTGTTTAATATTTGCTATGAAACAGTTTATTTTGAAATTTGGTGAGGATAGGTTTCAAAATGTTTGTAAGGAGACAGTACTAAAGAATAGATTATTTAGTGATATAGCATCAATTGTAGTTGATAGATTTAAAGATATTAGATATATAGAATCTACAATAATTCTACACTCTTGGATTAATTTCTTAAATAACGACAAATGTGAAGAGGAAATAGACAAAGCTATTGATGAAATGTGTAAAAATGAACAATCTTTTCAGCTTCTTCTAAATATGTATCGACTAGATTCTAATCTATCAAATCATATTGTTTTTAAAATAATCAATCAAAAACTTGCTGGAAAACTAATTGACAATTTCAATAGTTTATGGAATGTTTTTATTAATTATAAACCTGCTTTTGAAACAATTGTAAAACAAAATTTTACTTTTTTTAAATCAGTATTAAATTTTCTTTCACAATCTGCTTCACATTATAATTACAATGAATTTAATTCGAATTGGGAAAAGAAAAACGAGAGTTTTAGTTTTTCAGTTAATCAGATCCTTACTATATTAAATATTCTTTTTACAATAGAACCATATTATCAAAATCTTAAAATATTTTTAGAAAATGAAAAGAAAAGTTCAAACAAGCAATTTTGGTTTATGATAGATAATCTATTTTTAGAACAAAAATAGATCCGTATTTTTTTGTCGAAATACTCGTAACAGGCTTGGCTAGATCTTTTGGTGTAGTTCCAGTCATTGTCAGAATTTAAAAAAAAAAATATTAGAATTCAGGTTAAATGTTTTCTAGTGTTTAATATTGGAGGAATTCATTGGCTCAGTTTCAATTTGTTTCGTTTTGTTATACAACCATGACTCCTTATCTCTCTCTTCATTATTAGTATTTCAAAAATGTTGGTTACATTTTCTTAAGGATTGTTGTTGGTGAAATGGTTTAGTTTAATTTTAATTTAGTGGGTATTTTAAACAACAAGAAGGGAGCCGGTAGCATGTCTGTGTTAGAATATAAAAAGAAATTAACGAAATTTGAAAAAGTTTGTGTAAAATTTTCCAGAAACTGTTATTACTGTAAGGCCTGGGTTTATTTGTAAAGTCTCCTCGTAAATTATTTATCCATTTTAAAATAAATACACATAATAACTGACACCACTATATAGTTTTAACCAATTTTTAATTTTGAAAATTTTTTACAAAAAATAATTTATATTTTTAGATTTTTTTAAAATTATATGAATAACATTTTTTAAAAGTCGTTAAAAATTTTATAATTACATAATTTATATAGTTATTTATTTTTATAATTTTATAAAATTTTAATTAATTAGTTTGTTGATTAATTATGTAAAATGTACAATACTAGTTATCTATTTAACTTTATGAATTTAAATGGAACAATAGTGATTATTTTATATTTGACTTTTATTAATTTAATTATTTATGGATAATGGAATGTCTGGATCAAGAGTTTATTGTTATATTCATGCCATTGGAAGTGAATGAATACTAACTCCTATGTGTATCTTGCTTACTGTATCACTTGTACATTACTCCCTTGTAAGCTTCTTTGACTGTAAGGTTCGTTTCAACGGTTGCATCAGTCCAATTTTATCTTATATGTACTGCATCAGCAAATTTATTGATAATTTTAATATTTATTGAATAAATTTATACAATAAATTTGACTGAAAAATTATTAAATTTATCCTGAAGTACAACTGATGTACTAGTTCAGTTTATCTCTTACAGTAAACTAGTAGCTATATGGAATGCTAGTCAATAGCTTAGGTCAATGTATCTACAAAAGCACAAAATCATCAGGTGTCTACAACTGAAACATGAGATCTTTCATGTGAGCAAAGCGCTTATTAACTAACTATGATGTTTTGAAATTGTGGTAAAAGTAATAACAGCTGAGGAAACGCCCATAAAAACTGAAGTGAAGTTGTTTGAGCAGATAAATAAGATTCTTGCTATGTGTATGTGACAATTACATGCTGTGGGTGGTAGGCCTGATTAAATCTTAAGTCTAAATATAAGTCGCTTACTCCTAAAGCAAACAGTCCATTTTATTACGAGTTATTTTTAAACTTTCTATATTATTCCTAATATAGTTATTGGGTTAGTTCCACTGAGGTTAGTAATATTAGAATTATTAGTAATAATGTACGTCATAGAGCTCTGCAGAAACTTTACGAGGTACGACGGACATTACTACTAATATGTTTAGCATTCCTGTGAACTGTGTGTTAGTAGTTTTTCTTAATAAAGTTTTGTTATAGCTAAAAATGTCATAGATGAACTTTAAATTAAAAAAAAAAGATGCAGTATCTACCGAAATCAACAAGAAGATACTATTCAGTGAAGATGGCAGTATGTACGGAAATCAACAAGAAGATATTATTCGGTGAAGATGGCAGTATGTACCGAAATCAACAAGAAGATACTATTCGGTGAAGATGGCAGTATGTACCGAAATCAACAAGAAGATACTATTCGGTGAAGATGGCAGTATGTACCGAAATCAACAAGAAGATACTATTCGGTGTAGACCTGTGAAAGCTATTTTCAAAGAATTATGAAACAGACGCATGCCACAAGGAAAAACACAACTGTCATGAATTAAAGTATCAAATATAAGTTCATTATTAGTATTTCTGAAAAATATTTATAAATTAGGTTCTGGTTATTTTGTATATCTAAATTAATATGATTTATATTAATTCATGTATTTTCTGGATATTAAATCATCAATTCCTTATTCTTGAGCAAATGTATTACCAACTATATATATATATATATATATACAAAGTTCGTGAGTTTGTTTGTTCACCCACTTTCCGTGGAGATGGAGACCTGAAATTATTATAATCTTTACTTTTGTTGTAGTTTTATTACCTAATAACAAAATGTATTGGGGGGGGGGGGGTGTCTGGGTAGCCCAGTAGCTTGCTTACTAGTGTCGATTTTCTAAAATATTATTTAATAATATTTCTCATTAGGGGGTCAAGGTAGCCTATTATATATTTTAAACTATTACATTAGAGGTGAAAAATGAATAATCTTGAAAAAATCCCTTACGATCAAGATTACTGATTCATCAATGTTGATACTAGAAGATTGATAATATCTTGATTGATTGATTGTCACAGTGGGTCTTCCCCACATATTGAAGGACCTCTAACCTTTCGCATCAAATTCTAACTATAACTTATCCAACTAACAAACAAAATTTTACCACTTTAGGACTCCCCTATTAGCATGTGACCACAGTCGTCCATAAACTGGCCCCTCACTCCGGCAAAAGTTCATAGTAATTTAAGTAATAGTTATTTATATAAGTCTCCACTTATTGACGCAGTTTGCTGTTGGTTGAAGCAATGGTCTGACTTGTTTCTTATTATCTAGAAAAACCACGTTTACCGGCTTTTTGTTTCATCGGTGATTCTACATTGAGAGTTTTAAAGTTTGTCTAACTCAAGTGCATTTCGATTGGGCCTGACATCATAGAGGCTCGGGACTGACGGCATAACATCCTCTCCGAGAGACGACGTACTCAGATTGATTTATCTCCCGCGTGAATAAATCGAGGGCCATCTGGGGATTGAACCCCGGACTACAACCCCAGAGGCGAGTACGTTAACCACTAAATATAGTTAATGGGTTAGTTCCACTGAGGTTAGTAATATTAGAATTAGTAATAATACATTCCGTCATACCTCGTAAAGTCTCTGTAAAGCTCGACCGGTTTCGGGTCCGTCTGGATCCCATCTTCAAGAGCACCTAACTGACTGTGTAGTCAGTTAACTGACACACAGTCAGTTAGGTGCTCTTGAAGATGGGATCCAGACGGACCCGAAACCGGTCGAGCTTTACAGAGACTTTACGAGGTATGACGGAATGTATTATTACTAAAGTTAACCTGGCCCCCTTTGTAAGGGTATAGGAACTCCTAATATATATGAACAAGATGCGCTTTAATTGGCAGACCTAGCAACATGGCTGGGATGTTATTAATATCAGCAACCTTCATCGGGAGGGATTAGGAGACTCTCATATATGTGTGGAAGATATATATATATTTATTAAAGAGTATGCCGATATTCATTTTTGTTCGTTTCCTATTTTAAAAAAAAATGAATATCGGCATACTCTTTAATAAAACGTGTCTAAATGAAGGTCTGCTCCCAAAATATACTTTATATATATATATATATATATATATATATATATAGTCTTTTACAGTCCCTACAACTCCAGCAGCACGGTAGGGATGTTGTATCTATCACATAATTATTTTGTCCATCCGACTAATATAGAGGCCAAACCTGACTACCAACTGAGCCATTACTCTCTCACATCTAGACGTAGAATTATCTTTAATTTGGGTTATCACTCGAACGATTCTAAAATATGATCGGTACAGGGTGACAGTAATAGTCCCATTTTGTGCATATTTTATTAATATGACGTTGGCCTTGTTTTAAAAAGGCAACGATGAAGTATATTCAACGTTACTACCATATGAACTTGGCAGGTTACCTTCATGGTTACAAAGGGTATCTAGAACACACTTAGTTTTCAGTGGTGTATACTCAAGATGGTTTTTGTTTCAGATTAAGTGTCCCTGAAAATACTCCCTTCACAGCTGTTGTTAAGTTTGCAGCGGAAGAGTTTAAAGTGCCTCCTGAAACTTCTGCTATTATCACCAATGAGGGCATTGGAATCAATCCTTCACAAAATGCCGGTATTTCATTATAATATCATCTTTGAATGTGTCTTACTCTTAACAGTTTTATTACTAATTGGAAATTCGTCTATATATATATATATATATATATATATATACATGATCAAACCACAATAAGAAAATGGGAAACAAGACTAAGATCTTTCAACCAAGCGGTCTTCGTCAGAGTCAAAAACCCAACTTTTCTTATTGTGGTTTGACCATTGATTGTTATTTCACGTGTTTATGTGAAATCTTTTTATCGATATATATAATAAACACTTTTTCTTCTTCTAAACAAATTCAAAAAACTTACTTACTCAAGGCTAGCTTCTAATATCGAAATTTGTTATAATGATTGTAAAGTAGATATGACAAATGTCCATTGTTTTTTATTAGTTTATAGCCCTGAGGATGTCTTAAAATAAAGACGAAACGTTGGCGAAAAGGTGATTTCGTATATTAACCCTGACCAAACTCCAAGAAGAAGAAAAAGTGTTTATTAGTAAATTGTGGTCAAGAAAACAGTACCTTATATATATATAAGCAAAGTAGAGTCAATTAGAGGAGGGATTAAGGTTGTTTGTTCAACGTGGGGGGGGGGGGGGGGGGGGGGGAGTGAACGAAGGGGGTCACTGTTATTACCTGGGCCGGGTCTATTTGGCCCTATGTTCCAAATAGTTTTAGGCTGACATTTAAATTTAAATACTGACATTTCTTTTTTTCTTTTTAGGTTCAGTGTTTCTAAAACATGGCACCGAACTTCGCCTCATCCCAAGAGATAAAGTTGGAACCTACACAAAGAGATCGCCATGAATTATTTTTGTACATTATTCTGTTTTTTTTTTAATTAATTAATTTCAAAAATAAATTAGTTTTATTTAACCTAAACATAAAATATTTACAAGGTCTTCCATAAAGTTTTCTGCTAAGTTATACCGGAGTTATTGTTATATACTTTGGTTTTATTTTCTTATTTATTTATATTTTCTGCGAATGTTTTATTAAACTGTTGATGCAATAAATTGAATGTTTTGAGTCCTGTTCAGTTTACTTGTTTTTTGTTGGTTGTAGTTGAACATAGCCTGATTGAAGTCATTGATTTATTTTTGTTGTCAAATGATGTGAACACTATCGTATTACTGTGATTATTCAATACTGATGGACTGATGGATTTACAAGCAGGATTTATACCGAGTCCAATATGTCCATATAGGTGATAATTAGTCCGATACCACTTCATGCTGCTGATACCGAATCCAATACCAGTACATACAGCTGATAACAAGTCTGATACCACTTCATACTGTCTAAACCGGGATCAATAGCCGTCCGTACTGTTGATACCGTATCCGATATGAACCCATTCTACTGATACCGAGTTCGATACAGTTTATGATTCTCATGCCGAGTTCGAATCAGTCCATACTGCCGGACTCAGCAGAGTTTGAGACCATTCAACTGCTGATACCGAGTCCATTATATTATTTATGCCATTATCAATTAATATGCCGATACTGGGTTAAATATCAGCCATACTGCTGATACCGAGTCCATTATCTTATTTATGCCATTATCAATCAATATGCCGATACTGGGTTAAATATCAGCCATACTGCTGATACCGAGTCCATTATCTTATTTATGCCATTATCAATCAATATGCCGATACTGGGTTAAATATCAGCCATACTGCTGATACCGAGTCCATTATCTTATTTATGCCATTATCAATCAATATGCCGATACTGGGTTAAATATCAGCCATACTATTGATACCGTGTCCTATATCAACCCATTCTGCTGATACCGTGTCCTATATCAACCCATTCTGCTGATACCGAGTCCATTATATTATTTATGCCCTTATCAATCAATATGCCGATACTGGGTTAAACTTCAGCCATACTGTTGATACCGTGTCCTATATCAACCCATTCTGCTGATACCGAGTCCATTATCTTATTTATGCCATTATCAATCAATATGCCGATACTGGGTTAAATATCAGCCATACTGCTGATACCGAGTCCATTATATTATTTATGCCATTATCAATCAATATGCCGATACTGGGTTAAATATCAGCCATACTGCTGATACCGAGTCCATTATCTTATTTATGCCATTATCAATCAATATGCCGATACTGGGTTAAATATCAGCCATACTATTGATACCGTGTCCTATATCAACCCATTCTGCTGATACCGTGTCCTATATCAACCCATTCTGCTGATACCGAGTCCATTATATTATTTATGCCCTTATCAATCAATATGCCGATACTGGGTTAAACTTCAGCCATACTGTTGATACCGTGTCCTATATCAACCCATTCTGCTGATACCGAGTCCATTATCTTATTTATGCCATTATCAATCAATATGCCGATACTGGGTTAAATTTCAGCCATACTGTTGATACCGTGTCCTATATCAACCCATTCTGTTGATACCGAGTCCATTATCTTATTTATGCCATTATCAATCAATATGCCGATACTGGGTTAAATTTCAGCCATACTGTTGATACCGTGTCCTATATCAACCCATTCTGCTGATGCCGAGTCCATTATCTTATTTATGCCATTATCAATCAATATGCCGATACTGGGTTAAATTTCAGCCATACTGTTGATACCGTGTCCTATATCAACCCATTCTGCTGATACCGAGTTCGACACCGTTTTTGATTCCCATACCGAGTTCAATATCGATCCATACTGCCGGACTCAGTATCCAGAATTTGAGACCATTCAGGTTCTGATACCGAGTCCAATACCATGCCAGTATCTTTACGATATCACTCAGTAATGCTGATAACACGAGATGCTGCAAATACCGAGTTTAATATTAGTCTAGACTGCTGATACCGATTACCATCCAATCTGTACTGCCTACACCGTGTACTATATACTCCATACTACAGATGACGAGTCCTATACCAATCCATCATACCGATGCCAGGCGATATTGGGGATACCGAGTTTTATACCACTCCATACTGCCGTTACCGATACGGGTATTTTGATATGTATATGTACTTTTAGTTTGTACTCATATATATATATATATATATACGAGTTCGAGATTAACAAAGAGCAGCACACAAAGTAGGGAAACACATTCAGCCATACTGTTGGCTGAATATATATATATATAAAAAGATTTCACATAAACACGTGAAACAACAATCAATGATCAAACCACAATAAGAACCTTATTGTTGTTTGATCATTTAATTATTATATATATATATATATATTATATATATATATGCATTTATGAGTGATTATAGAAGTTTCTGTTTATTCCTTTGTCGAAGAATGTAGCATTGTTCATACAATATTAATTTTCAGCAATTAGAAGTTATGAAATTCTAAAATATTAAAAGAGCGACAGTAGAAGAACACCATGTGTTTTTCTTCAGTTTATGTAAAATAGAAATCATAACAAGGTAAACGTATTAAATAATTAAATTATAAATTGAAATATCATAATTGTTAGAATTTCAACATTCTCTCAGTTACCATTTATGTATCAGGATATCAAGTCGAATATACTTACATGTAATATATGTCTGGTATATTAATATTGGTTTTCCAAATATAGTATGTATATCGAACCCTTCCTTAATTGATCAAATTGATGGAAATTGTGACGTTGTTTGCACCGAAGTTAAAGTTATTATAGTGATTAATAATGTTATATATATATATATCAGATTCAGTAATATATAGACCATTTGATAGAAAAGGTGTGCTCTCTAATCGGGATTCGGTCAATTTTCTAGGATAAAAAATCAAACTCTCGGTGCCAACGTTTCGGTTTTATTTAAAACCTTTACTTATGTCAATAAACATTCTAATTATATTATTAATAATTTATAATAATATTAATTAATCTTTAATTATAAATCACCTTAAAACAACATTTTCTTCACTGTTTATGATATTTTTCAGAGAAAAACGGGTGTTTTCCTGTTTTAAATTTGAAAATGTTACTTTAATATTCAATGTAGAAGAATGTCAATTAAACGATGGAAGAAATCCACTGGCTATTTGAACAAAAGCCATGTTCTCTTGTAGGATAATATTTCATATCAAGAAATGTTCACTTTGGTTTTTCCAAAATGTTATTACTGCTGTAGTTATACTAATGAAATTATTTGCATCAGCTGTGTGATGTACAAAAATAAGCTTATATATTGATATGTCCTTCAATCACTATCTGTACTACCTCAGGAATGAAAGACTAATAATCATATCCCATTTAGATGTTTACGTTATGATTAAATGAGACGTTATGTGTTATATACTCAAGAAATTTGATATTAAGTTACTTATAGTAAAGTTGAGTGTAGGCCACTCCAGATTTTTTTTTTATAAAATTAAGATTTTATAAGCTTTTTATTTTGTATATTTATATGTTATCGCTTTCCTTTATGATAGCGATATGACTCTGCAAATGAATATTCACAACTGTTTCACCATCAGAGCTGTTGGTGAACATGAACTGTGAACATATTGCTAGTGGCAGCATAGATACCGTATCATTCCACTGTCCTCGTTTGAGGACAGAATTATTTTAGACCATACATATTCTTGAGGGGTGAACAAACGGTTACATTATAGATCTCACATCATTTTTTACATTATAAACATTGCTTTATTCAAATACTAAGTTTAACAATTCAATTTGCAATAAACTAGAGATGAAAATAAAATGTTGATTTTTTTGTGTATTTTACGCATTTTTATAAACAAAAGAGCATATCTTTTGAATGCTCTTTTCATAAATATCAATGTTAATTACAATTATTACAAACTATAATGTCTGTAAGTGATTCAGATATGTTACACTATCCAGAATAGAAGCATTTAAAAAGTATTTGTGGTTTTATAGATTGTCCTCAAATTAGGACATAAATTCTAACAACTATAATGTTGGTAAGTAATTCAGATATGTTTCACTATCCAAAATAGAAGCATTTAAAAAGTATTTGTGGTTTATAGATTGTCCTCAAATGAGGACATAAATTCTAACAAACTATAATGTTTGTAATTAATTCAGATATGTTACACTATCCAAAATAGAAGCATTTAAGAAGTATTTGTGGTTTTATAGATTGTCCTCAAATGAGGACATAAATTCTAACAAACTATAATGTTTGTAAATGATGCAGATCTGTTAAAACTATCTAAAATAGAGGCATTTAAAAAGTATTTGTGGTTTTATAGATTGTCCTCAAATTAGGACATAAATTCTAACAAACTATAATGTTTGTAAGTAATTCAGATATGTTACACTTTCCAAAATAGAAGCATTTAAAAAGTATTTGTGGTTTTATAGATTGTCCTCAAATGAGGACAAAAATTCTAACAAACTATAATGTTTGTAAATGATGCAGATCTGTTAAAACTATCCAAAATAGAGGCATTTAAAAAGTATTTGTGGTTTTATAGATTGTCCTCAAATTAGGACATAAATTCTAACAAACTATAATGTTTGTAAATGATGCAGATCTGTTAAAACTATCCAAAATAGAAGCATTTAAAAAGTATTTGTGGTTTTATAGATTGTCCTCAAATGAGGACATAAATTTTAACAAACTATAATGTTTGTAAATGATGCAGATCTGTTAAAACTATCCAAAATAGAGGCATTTAAAAAGTATTTGTGGTTTTATAGATTGTCCTCAAATGAGGACATACATTCTAACAAACTATAATGTTTGTAAATGATGCAGATCTGTTAAATCTATCTAAAAGAGAGGCATTTAAGAAGTATTTGTGGTTTTATAGATTGTCCTCAAATGAGGACATAAATTGTAACAAACTATAATGTTTGTAAATAAGCAGATCTGTTAAAACTATCTAAAATAGAGGCATTTAAAAAGTGTTTGTGGTTTTATAGATTGTCCTCAAATTAGGACATAAATTCTAACAAACTATAATGTTTGTAAGTAATTCAGATATGTTTCACTATCCAAAATAGAAGCATTTAAAAAGTATTTGTGGTTTTATAGATTGTCCTCAAATGAGGACATAAATTGTAACAAACTATAATGTTTGTGAATAAGCAGATCTCTTAAAACTATCCATAGTAGAGGCATTTAAAAAGTATTTGTGGCTTTATAGATTGTCCTCAAATGAGGACATAAATTCTAACAAACTATAATGTTTGTAAATAAGCAGATCTGTTAAAACTATCTAAAATAGAGGCATTTAAAAAGTATTTGAGGATTTTTTTTGACAGTGGGTTGTAAAGAGTTACTGTAAGTGTTTAATGTAGAGAGGTTTGTTCGCAGCTTACGGGAACATAGCTCCTGAATGCTTCTCCGGCAGGCTGTTCTGCATGCTGTTCGCCTTTGTCGGTTCCCTCTGGCTCTGTCCGTCCTTGCCGACCTCGGCGCCTTATTGGCAGCATCTCTTCCCAGAAGACAGCTTACACCTCACAATCCAGTACTTCGTTCACTCCACACTGTACTCGCTTCAGTGCTTCTGATTTTGGCCTATCTTTCTATTGGGGCTTCCATCTTTACATATCTCGAACATGACTGGCCGTTCTTTGAATCCTTCTATTTCTGCTTTATCACTATGACAACCATTGGATTTGGTGACTTAGTGCCACGTAGGTGTATGTTTTAAAAAAAAATCATATTTAAAGCTTCTCTATAAGAGCAAAGTATGACTTATACAATGATACGACACATTATTATGTTAACTCCACATCTTTAGTCATAAATTCTCCATGATTCAATTTTTTTTTGCAAGATGGGAAAGCTAGTTTCAAAGTTTAAAAAGCGTTACGGTTAATTAAAGTAAAAATCGTTTTCTATAGTAAAAATAAGACAGTTTTTTTAACTTCACATGATTTGAAGTATACCTGCTTACTCAAAAGGGAATATTGTGTCTCTCTAGTGATTCTATATTGGGAGTCCAAAGGTTTGGCTAATTGTGCATTTAGGGTAGGGATCTTTAACGAGTACCTGATATCGTACACGTTTGTACCGTACTAATAGGTCAGTTAAAAAGAATAGGATGAGGTACACATATAGATGAACACAAGCTTTTCATCTTCTCCGGAGAACGATGTGTTCAGATTTTTCGGAGTGAGAATTGAGGCACGATCTACCAGGTTAGAGAAGAGCGTGACAAACCACTGGGCTACCCTGACATCCAATTTTCATTAAAAGTAATACAAGAAAACAAGGAAAACAAAATAATGATGATATAATATAATAAATATATTGCTTTATTTGTTTTATTGTTTAAAACAATTCCCTAAAGGGTGATAACGTGATCCATTTAATAGCCTTTGCGTGATGAGTAATTCTACAGATTCTACATTGGGAGTCCTAAATTTTGCTTAACTCAAGTGCATTTCGAGTAGAGATCTTTAACGAGTACCTGACATCTTAGAGGCTCAGGACTGATAGCTTATTATCCTCTCCGAGGGACGACGTAATCCGAGGGATCGAACCCCGGACCTACTAGCCCATAGGAGAGTACGTTAACCACTTAGCTAGCCTGGCACCCTATAATAAATATAAGGCCATGCCTGAAAGTAGTAAAGAAAATAGATAAAGCACTTAAAGCAAGGGTCTTCTACCAGTGGGCCGCGACTTCCAATCGCTTAAACGGTGGTCGCGAAATGTTTGAAATTGTTTATTTTTAAATAGAAAATAATGGACTAAATTAAATAAATAATTTATTTATTATTAATGCGGCACAGCAATCTCATTAAATTTACCATTGATCAAACTTATTTTAATTTTTCCTTTTTACTTTACTATAAGTAAAGTATAGTGATCGTGAAAAAATTCGATCTCGAGATTTTGACGGAATTACATGTTTTGAGGTCCCAGGAGTCGTTCTATGAAGTTTTTACGATGATGTCTGTGTGTGTGTGTGTGTGGGTGGGTGGGTGGGTGGGTCGTGTGTTAGCATTGCTTGTTACCACGCTACGGTCCAGAATCTTTGATGGATCAAGTTGATATTTTACACAAAAATGGGCCTCATAGGGAAGAAGATCCCTATTGTTTGGGAAGAATTATGCATGATGGGAAAGTCACTTTTTTTGCCAAAAACCGTTTTTTTTAAAACATTTATTTCTGCTAAACTGATAACCCTAGAGTTTTGAAATTTTGACATTATCTTTAAGGTTACAAATGGAACAAACGAAAAATAAATTCAGAATTTTAAAACAACAGGAAATATTTTTTTTTCAATAAAATGTACAAATTTTGACTTATAATTCAATCTCAAACCTTGTGAGAGTGATACAAGCCATACTGTTTGATGGACAAAATGAAACTACGCCTATTAATAGAACATTATGTATAGAATGAATTGAGATATTTTTTTTCAAAATTACATTCGCTAAAGGGGCGTTACAGTACGATTTCTGTTTTCAGAAAATGTTTTTTTGACGCTAAACGGCTCATTTAAAAATAATGAAAATTTGACCAAAAATGGAACAAAAAATTAGCAATTCATAAAAAAAAAATCTGGAGTGGCCTACACTCAACTTTACTATAAGTAACCTAATATCAAATTTCTTGAGTATATAACACATAACGTCTAATTTAAGCATGACGTAACCATCTAAATGGGATATGATTATTAGTCTTTCATTCCTGAGCTAGTAGAGATAGGGATTGAAGGACATATCAATATATAAGATTTTTTTTTGTACATCACACAGCTGATGCAAATAATTTCATTAGTATAACTATAGCAGTAATAACATTTTTGAAAACCATAGTGAACACTTCTTGATACGAAATATTCTCCTACAAGAGAGCATGACTTTTGTTCAAATAGCCAGTGGATTTCTTGCATCGTTTACTTGACATCATTCTACATTGAATATTAAAGTAAAATTTTAAAATTTAAAACAGGAAAATACCCTTTTCTTCTCTGAAAAACATCTTAAACAGCAAAGAAAATGTTATTTTAAGGTGCTTTGTTAATTAAAGATGTACGATAATTACATTTATTAATCTCTAAACGAAAGATTCCAATTATGAATTATCATTTACATTTTTGGTCTTTTATAGTATTATTATACTGGGAATTTTAATCTTTAAAATAATAATAATAATAAGCTTCTTAGTATTTAATAAGATCATTTTCCTTCCTCTTTGTCAAATAACATATATACCAATTTTTTCTGAGTGAGTGTTATTATTTTCCTGCACAATATTATTCCTCTTACATCTCATATAAGCCAATAAACAATTTAAATTATTCCTTTATAAATATCAATTTTATCTCAGTGGATTTGCTCAAAAAATTTCTAAGTCAATGTAAACAATGTAAAAAAATACAAAAAATTCGACAAGTACAGCAGGTGATCTCTTAGTCTAGGATAAACAAACAGTTTTAATATCGTTATTGCTCTTTCCCGTAATTGAAACTTCATGAGTTTTTTTTATGAATTGCTAATTTTTTGTTCCATTTTTGGTCAAATTTTCATTATTTTTTAATGAGCCGTTTCGGGTCAAAAAATCATTTTCTGAAAACAGAAATCGTACTGTAACGCCCCTTTAGCGAATGTAATTTTGAAAACAAATATCTCAACTCATTCTCCACATAATGTTCTATTTTTAGGAATAGTTTCATTGTAATCCGTCTAACAGTATGGCTTGTATCGCTCTCACAAGGTTTTAGATTGAATTATAAGTCAAAATTTTTATATTTTATTGAAAAAAATATATTTTCTGTTGTTTTAAAATTATGAATATATTTTTATTTTGTTTCATTTGTAACCTCAAAGATAATGTCAAAATTTCAAAACTCTAGGGTTATCAGTTTAGCAGAAATAAATGTTTTAAAAAAAAACGGTTTTTGGCAAAAAAAGTGACTTTCCCATCATGCATAATTCTTCCCAAACAATAGGGATCTTCTTCCCTATGAGGCCCATTTTTGTGTAAAATATCAACTTGATCCATCAAAGATTCTGGACCGTAGCGTGGTAACAAGCAATGCTAACACACGCACCCACCCACCCACACACACACAGCCATCATCGTAAAAACTTCATAAAACGACTTCTGGGACCTCAAAACATGTAATTCCGTCAAAATCTCCAGATCGATTTTTTTCACGATCACTATACTTTACTTATAGTAAAGTAAAAATCATGAAGTTTCAATTACGGAAAGAGCAATAACGCTATAAAAACTGTTTGTTTATCTTAGACTAAGAGATCACCTGCTATACTTGTCGAATTTTTTATATATTTTTTCATTGTTTACATTGAGTTAGAAATTTTTTGAGCAATTCTACTGAGATAAAATTGATATTTATAAAGGAACAATTTAAATTGTTTATTGACTTATATGACATGTAAGAGGAATAATATTGTGCAGGAAATTGATAACACTCACTCAGAAAAAATTCGTATATATGTTATTTGATAAAGGGGAAGGAAAATGATCTTATTAAATACTAAGAAGCCATAAAATTCAAAGTATAATAATTCTGTAAGAAACCAAAAATGTAAAAGATAAATTAAAATTGAAATCTTTCGTTTAGAGATTTATAAATGTAATTATCGTACATCTTTAATTATAAATCACCTTAAAACAACATTTTCTTCGCTGTTTATGATTTTTTTCAGAGAAAAAAGGGTATTTTACTGTTTTAAATTTGAAAATTTTACTTTAATCTTCAATGTAGAAGGTTGTCAAGTAACGATGTAAGAAATCCACTGGCTATTTGAACAAAAGCCATGTTCTCTTGTAGGAATTTTGTTCTCACTAATAGGGTGGCGAATAAATTTTGGCGTAAAAAATGGGTCGTGATCTATAAAATTTTGAAGATCCCTGACTTAAAGGACTACGTGTTTAAATGGTTTTCAAAAAAGACAAATTAAGAACGGGAATGAATGAGTGCAGGGAAGCAATGAGAGATAGGAGGCTGTTTCAAAGTTTCAAAGTCTGTTAGTTTGTTTTTAAACACCTCTTTGGCTTTCAGAGATAGAACCACATGGGCCATTTATATTCTCAAAACTACATGACGCAGGGTTTCCTGGAAATGATATGGTTTGCTTAAAAACGTCATAAATACTATTTTAGGAATAACAGAAAGAAGCAGAGATTCACCAGTGTTAGTGAAAACACAAATACACTTCACCAAGGTCAACTTGTCACTTAGCATAAATTACATAAATTTATCTCACAAACTGAAAATAACCTTACAATAAAAATCTGCAGTGGCCTACACTTAACATGTCACAGAATACAAACAAGTCTAACATAAACAATCAGTTTTTATAGCGTTATTCCTCTTTGCAGTAAATGAAAATTACGTGCTTTTTTTTATAAATTGTTATTTTTTTGTTTTTTTTTTGGTAAATTTAATGGTATTTTAATGAACTGTTTAACGTCAAAAATCATTTATGAAAATAGAAAATGTACTATGACAGCCCTTTGGTAAATGTATTTTGGAAAAGAAATATATCAACTCATTCTGGGCATAAATTTCTATTCTAGGTATTGTTTCATTTAGTTTCATCCGTCAAACGGTATGAATTATAAGTCAGTATTTATACATTTGATTAATAAAAAAAATTTCCTTTTGTTTTAAAAATTTGAGGATATTTTTCGTTTATTGTATTTGTCACCTATAATACTAAAATTTTAAGACTCTTGAATTAGTAGTTTAGGAGAAAAGAAATACAGTTAAAAACAGGTTTTTCGCAAAAAGAGTGACTTTTACGTTATGCATAATTTCTCCCAAACAATAGGGCTCATCTACACTATGAGGCCCATTTTTGTGTAAATATCTATTTGATCCATCAAAGATTTTGGACCGTAGCGTGGCGACAAAGTTTGGATATATACTCACCCACCCACCCACACAGACACAAACACAGACACAGACACAGATACACACACAGACAGATACACAGACACACACACAGACGCACACACAGACACACACACACACACACACATGCACACATCATGAAAAAAACTTTACAAAACGACTTCTGACACCTCAAAACATGTAATTCCGTCAAAATCTCGAGATCGAATTTTTTTCACGATCACTATGCTTTACTTATTGTAAAGTAAAAATCAATCACTAAATTAACAAGTCACAGCAGGCTATATTATTAGCATTGAATAAACATTTTTAGTTCTCAGTAGTTTTTTAGTTTTTCGGAAGGCAACACTGTTTGAAATAATAGATATTGTATTTATCTTGAAAGATAATTATGAACTGTAAAATAAACTTATTTGTTAATTCTTTTTTTGAATTTTTATTTATATATATTACTTAGTATATTATATCTAATTTTATTTTTTTTATTTCTTATTCTTTCTTTCTTTTCTCATATTCGTTTTTATTTGATTTTAACTTATTATTTTTTGTATTTATATATATTATTTAGTTATATCTTTGGTTATTTTATTTTTTGTCCCTTCCCCTCCCTGCGTGTGTTGGCAGCACTACGAAAGGATTCTCCACTGTAGTCTCGCTCCTTAAGCGAGTCACGTCACTTCTGAAGACGACGATTCATCCAAATATCAAACTGGTTTTTGTAGTGTTTTCCAAGAGTTGTCTTTTTGAGTTTTGATTTATTTAGCCCTCACAGACCGTTTCCGCTTGGAATCAATAGTTTTTTTTAGTGTATTTTTATCCATAATTTGGTAACACTGTATAGTGGAAGATATTTTTTTTATTTATGGGTGGACTACACTGTTTGTAATTAGCATTAGTTATAATAAGCATGTGTCTGGGAAAAAAGAGAAGTCATATTGGAAAAAGTATTATGTCTCCACACTCAAAAAAGTTATTTATAAAAAACTAACAACGCGTTTAGAAACTTGAAGTTTTTCTTTAGGTTATATTTGCTCTTCTGGGGTTGTTATTCAGTGGTTGAGACCAATCCCACTGAGTTATTCAAAGCAAATGTAACCTGAAGAAGAACATGAAGTCTTCGAAACGCGTTGTTAATTTTTATAATAAACTTTTTTGTGTGGGGACATAATACTTTCCCCAATATGAGTAAATACGACATTATAACAGATTGTACAATTAATGAAAAGGGAAGTCTATTAATTCTAGTATATTTTTGCATTTAAGTTGGTGAGACTGTGGGAAAGGCTGTGGCATATATTTCATTCTATGTGGTATTTGGCAACACTGTATATTGATTGATAATACGACTGTTGTTTTTTGTTTACAGAGAAGACTGAGTATATGTTACTTTGTACTCTGTACATCTTCCCTTAGAAAAGATATTTTCATGTGTAAACATGGAAAATAGTGATGTCATTAGAAGCCAATGTGTAAATATAATTACAAACCACGGGAATAGATTAAATAACTCATCAAACCGTATGAAAAGACAGAATGCTTGTGTAGAACGTTGCTACAAGAAAACTTGTAAATTTCTGAAAGAGCATAAGGATATTGTGGTTTGCAAAAGTGACAAATCTAGTAATACAGTGATAATGAAAGAAGCAGAGTATAAAGCAAAGATGAAAACTCTATTAGAAGATAATGATACATACTCAATCACAAGAAGAGATCCTTCATCAACTTTACGTATAAAGTAAATAAGATTGTTGATGAATTAAAGAAGACACTATGCATTGATCTACGTCAAGCATCAATTTTGAAATCTTATAATGGAATAGCACCAAGAATATATGGGTTAGTAAAACTACACAAGAAAGGCTTTCCTCTCCGTCCTATTGTATCATTCATCGGTAGTCCAACTTACGAACTTTCAAAATATATGGAAAAATATCTTAGCTATATTACAAGCAAAAATGAGTTGAACGTAAAAAATTCTTCAGAATTCAAACAAGCACTGTCAAACCAAGTGCTAACTGATAATGTAATTATGATTTCACTGGATGTTCAATCATTATTCACTAACATTCCTTTGGATTTAGCATTTAATTTAGTAAATAAGCAATGGAATAAGATAAAATCACAGGTTGGAATGTCAAAGAAGGTTTTCCTATCCATACTAGATCTTATATGTGAAGCAAGGTATTTCACCTTTGATGATATTATTTATAAACAAAAATTTGGACTACCTATGGGATCTCCAATTTCACCAATCCTTGCTAATATAGTTATGATTGAGTTATTAGAAGACTGTATTAATAAATTAGGTACGAAGGTGAAATTTATTAAATTATATGTAGACGATTTATTTTTAATTATTGAAAGAGGAGAAGAAGAGTATGTATTAAATACGTTTAATTCTTTTCATAATCGTCTACAATTTACCTATGAAATAGAAATAGATGGAAATCTGCCATTTTTAGATGTAAAAGTTATAAGAGGTGAAAATGGCATTATTTTAACGGATTGGTATAGAAAGCCTACCAGTGCAGGAAGAATATTGAACTATCACTCCTCTCATGCTATAAACCAAAAATTGAATTGTGTTCAAAATTTAGTTAAGAAGGTTGTTGAAATTAGTAGTCCATGTTTTCTAAAAGAAAATAAGAAAAGGGTAAAGTCATTGTTGCAGAAAAATTGTTATCCAAACAACTTAATTGAACGTTATTGGTTTAAATATACAAGAGAACAACCAGAACATTCCAATCAAAACCATGCTGAACTTGAAGTTTTAAATAAAAAGTATTTCAAATTTCCGTATGTTGAGGGCTTATCACAATCAATTAGAAAAGTTTTCAAACGAAATGTACCTGAAGTTACATTGGCATTTTATAACAAAAGAAAAGTCAAGTCTTTATTTTCAAATTTGAAACAAAAAATACCAAAGGAGTTACAAAGTAACCTCATTTATGCGATCAAATGTAAAGACTGCGACAAGCGTTATTACGGAGAAACAAGTCGTTTTTTAAAAGAAAGACTTTATCAACATTCTTATTCAATAAGAACTAATAAAAGTAACGCAACTGCTTTAGCATTCCATGCTTTAAACGAAGGTCACATGTTCGATTTTGAAGAAGCAATTATGGTAGATAAAGAACAGGATGAGCAAAGAAGAAAGACCCTCGAAATGCTATATATTAAAAAAGATCTAAGTTCAGTTAATCATAGAAGTGACATTACCAATTTGAACACTATTTATTCAGGAGTGTTAAGTTGATTTTAGTGAAATTTAATTTCCTTAGTTCCTTTTTGTGTTCTTTGAGTGAACAGTGTTCGGTTTACATGTAATTGTAATCAGTTAGTCTGGTCCAAGTTTTTGACCAGTTAAGATGTTAGTTCACTAACTATCTATTGTTACTTCATTTTATATAATGTAAATTTCATCATTTTTCTAATTCAAAAATTCTGACTTCTGTAAGTTCATAAAAATATTTATTGCTTTTCTATTACTTCTACTTGTATATATATTTTTGTTTTTTCACAATTGTAATATTCCATTTTGATGTTAGTTATATGTTGATGTTTATATATGATTTCTTGTCATCCTTTGTTTGTAGGCCTATGAAAAAGGTTTTAAATAAAACCGAAACGTCGGCATTGAGAGTTTGATTTTGATCCTGGAAAATTGACCGAATCCCGATTTTATTATACACCTATTCTATCCAACGGTTGATATTTATTAATTTTTTATATATATATATATATATATATATATATATATATATATATATATATATTACCAATTTCAAAACCAGAGTTACATTATAAAAGTGCAAATAAACTTATGCTATAATAGTGTGATATTATTTATAATATATACGTAACACCATACTTTGTTACACCATTGGGTTGAATTTGTGAAACTAAAGTATTATTCTTTAATCCACATAATATGTTGTTTTAACAAAATAAAAACTGAATATTGGAAGTTAGATATAAAGGTCTCCACATAATAACACATAGTGTTTTTATTGATGTCTATTCTACACTCTTTGTTTAGATAATAAAACTATATTTCATGTGGAACATTTTTGTATAACTTGCAATAATGTGTTTATGACACATAATGACAGGAGGCTTTAGTTTCTAAATAATAACTGAAATCATGTTTTCCATACAAATGTTTAAGCTTTCTATTTTGTGTTGTTTATAAGTTCTTTTATTGAAAAAAAAAAATGAATTTTACTTTACTATAAGTAAAGTATAGTGATCGTGAAAAAATTCGATCTCGAGATTTTGACGGAATTACATGTTTTGAGGTTCCAGAAGTCGTTTTATGAAGTTTTTTCGATGGTGTCTGTATGTGGGTGGGTGGGTGAGTGTGTTAGCATTGCTTGTTACCACGCTACGGTCCAGAATCTTTGATGGATCAAGTTGATATTTTACACAAATATGGGCCTCATAGGGAGGAAGATCCCTATTGTTTGGGAAGAATTATGCATGATGGGAAAGTCACTTTTTTTACCAAAAACCGTTTTTTTTAAAACATTTATTTCTCCTAAACTGATAACCCTAGAGTTTTGAAATTTTGACATTATCTTTGAGGTTACAGATGCAACAATCGAAAAATATATTCAGAATTTTAAAACAACGGGATATTTTTTTTTTCAATAAAATCTAAAAATTTTGACTTATAATTCAAACTCAAACCTTACGAGAGCGATACAAGCCATACTGTTTGACGGATCAAAATAAAACTATGCCTATAAATAGAACATTATGTGGAGAATGAGTTGAAATATTTTTTTTAAAATTACATTCGCTTAAGGGGCGTTACAGTACGATTTGTGTTTTCAGAAAATGTTTTTTTGACGCGAAACGGCTCATTAAAAAATAATGAAAATTTGACCTAAAATGGAACAAAAAATTAGGAATTCATAAAAAAATCATGAAGTTTCAATTACAGGAAAGAGCAATAACGCTATAAAAACTGTTTGTTTATCCTAGACTAAGACATCACCTGCTATACTTTACAGGTTACAAGTATACTTTACAGGTTAAGTATACTTTAAGTTTACAAGTTATTACCTGTCTTCATTCATCTAGCACTTTTAGTCTACTTATGCAAAAGTTGAAAAAATGAAACCAAGTTGACTACTTACTACCTGCCTTCAATCATATCGTATATTTAACCCATTTATGCAAAAAGTTGAAAAATTGAAGCCAAGTTGAGAAGTTAGTACCTGTCTTGAATCATATTGCACTTTTAGTCCACATAAATAAAACGTTGAAAATATGAAACTAAGTTTCACCTACCATAAATGTTCAGGCTTTGACTTCTCTCATACTAATACTATCAAAAGGGATAAATTTATCAAAAAGAAAACTAACCATATTAGTCAACTCCATTTGACTATTATCAAACAAATTGTATGAAACTATAACAAAATATAATATTTTGCAAATTTACTGCATTACTCTTCACTTTTCAAGTATTCTCACTGGCATACCATGAAAATGAAACATTTTATCATGTTTTGGAAACTTATGTTATTCGTTTTGTTGTTCTGACTATTCTAATCCTAATACTAAAAAAGACAAAAATTAACTAATTCTGCAATTACTGCAAAATTTTTGTAATATTTTCACATAAATGCTATGGTAATGAAAAAATTTATCAAATTTAGAAAACTCATCGTATTCAACTTGTGATTTTGACTCTTCTAATACGACTAATAAACAAACGATAAAAATTAACAAAGTCAACAGAAATAACATATTTCTGTTCATGCTTTGACTACTCCCGCACCAACAGTACAAGAATGCAATAATTTATCTAGTTAAGTAAACATACCGTCTTAATACTTAACGTTATTATTAATCTCAACTTGGTTTGAATTTTTCTACTTTTTATATAAGTGTACTAAAAGTGCAATATGGTTAAAGACAGGTACTAACTAGTAAACTTGGTTTCATTTATTCAACTATTTGAATATATGGGCTAAAAGTCCAATATGGTTGAATACAGGTACTAACTAGTCAAATTGGTTTCATTTTTTCAACTTTTTCCATAAGTGGACTAAATATGCAATATGATTGAAGACCAGTAGTAACTAGTCAACTTGGTTTCAGTTTTTTTAACTTTTTGCATAATTGTCTAAAAGTGCGAAATGATTGAATACAGGTAGTAGCTTATCAACTTGCTTTAATTTTTTCAACTTTTTTAAATTGAGTGCCAGAGTGGGTATTGAACTCCAGACCTACGAGTGCCGAGGCGAATATGTTGCCACTTAGGTAACCTGGCGACTTGACCCATAGCTTGTTGACTTATAAAGGCGCTTTTCCAATATAGTTGTATTAACTGGTAAAGAAGTATAAAGCAGTGGTAAATTCAAAGTTTGAGTAGATTCTTAAAGGTCCTAGGATTGAGAATTGTTACACAGACAAAAAAAAAAAGTTATGTAAACACTATTAAATATTCATTTGTTTTGTTTGCTTGTGACATAGGCGATACTGTGCAGGTTACTAAAAGTTTCTAGTTGTGGTTAATTCATGGTCAATTGACATAGATTCAATTCTGATGTTTTAGTTAAGTAGATTTATTCTATCCGTTGGACAGTTTGTTATGTTTTATAATTTATACTATCTTATAATTATAACTGATTTTTTTAGCAATAGGCTTGTGCCAATCGCTTAAGTGAAGAGTTATGTTACAGAAGAAAATTACATATAAAGCTGATAACATACGTTTGTCATGAATGACTACAGTTTTATTATTTAAGTTTTACAATTCACTGGGAACAATAAATTTTTTTTCCTAAAAAGTTGATTTATTTTTGGGGTGTATTATTAGGCTAGTATTAGGCTAAAAGAAGTGGGGGTGTTTTAGTTAGTAGTCTGGGTTTAACTGGGAGCCCAGCACTGTATGTGTAAATGAATTTCACCTCTTTACCAAAAGAAAATGTAGGTGTATTTTGAAGTATATTTGATATCGGATATGGCTTGAAAACGATAGTCTTATGTCTTGCTTAAAATTATGCATCTCCCCGCATGGAAATTTATAATAATTAATATTAAGTGTGTCTGTTTGCCCAACTCGAGTACAAGCTGATGATGATCTCACTGAAGCGTTTACAATGTGGCAATAAATTTCAAATGAACAACTGTTGGTCATGAAATGTCAATAGTAAATTGAAAATCACAAGTAACAATGATTATTATTCTTTTAATAATTATTATAACTGCCTTTTCCTTAAACTGACTAAACACAATTTATAATTGTGAGTAAGCAGTTAATTTTAAAGACATATATTTATTATTTTTAAAAATCAGAAACAAAAAACGAGATAAACGCTCATAATTCTAGAACAATCATTTGCTGTGGTATTAAAAGAAAATTATTTTATTTACCACAAAGTAGCTATAGTTCATGTTACAAATAAAATAGATTTTTGATACTGTTTAGCAGGTATTATTATCTTTCCCGGGAAGCTGTGTGTAATTCTAGGGGAAATCTTACTACCGTACACCATAGGATTAATTAAACGTTATTTAGATTCAATTTATGTTTACAATTCACATAGTAAATTATGTCGCAAGTACACAAAACATGATAGAATACTTTGCTTTACTATTGAATTATATCGCTTAGTTTAGAATCTAATATTGGTAGTCAATTATAGGCATAGTAGTAAATTTAATAATCATGTACTAATATTTGCTTATGGTATATTTAGGAACCGACTTTTTTTGAGCTCGTAAAGTGAAAAAAACAATGCAGAAAGGTAAAGTGAATTATGAATTTAAAAATCAACTAACTGATGAAAGATTTCGAGTTCTTAATTGTTAGTGTTTTTTTTTAATATGAATTCATTAAAAAGGAACTGGAATTTGTTCGACTAATATGAAAAATTGATGGAAATATGTATACAAGATTAGTTAGTTAAATAATATAACGTTGCTTGTACTACAAAGGTAATTAATATGTTATTTGGATATAAAATTAATTTTTGTGAGGACAAATTTCCTATAAAATGATTCTTCATGCTGATAAAATGCACTATAGTATTATTAACGCAATCATTTACTCTAATGGTCTTAATTTTACTAATACTATTTAATATCAGTGACTCGATACTTATTTCTAATTTAAATATCAACAGAAATGCAGTTGATGAATGACACATTATAAAGTTCGCTAGGGTGTATTAAAAGAACTGGGGTCAAAAGTCACCTAACCCGCAGCTGTGTTATCAGTTTGAATGAAGCCTCCGAGTCGTCATCTAATATTCCAGTAAGTACAGCCTAACTTATTGTTTTATTGCTTTCCGTTTTAATTATTCAACGGAATTCTTTTCATGCATAATAAATGTATTGTACTAACACAGAGATATTGTTTTTAGTAAGGAACCAATGACCGTAAAAATATTGAAAGAATCTTAAGAAAGAGCTTAAGAGTGGTAGTGTAAACCACTTCCTAGATAATGTGTATCTATCATTTTATTTATTTAATTGTATCAAATAATATTTAATTCTTTTGTACATTTATTGATTAGATAAGAAATATTAATTAGGAAGGAAAAATATAAAATAAATGTGGGAACAAATTTATGATTCCTTTGCAAATAAATTATTCCCTAGATTTGATGTCTTAATTTTGGTAAACTTTCAAGACTAACTCTGAGCTGGGCGCTTAATTTGTTTTTTTTTTCTTAATCATATAATGTTAAAAATCTACTCAGATTGTATACGATGAAGTAACATGTGCTCAATTTTCATCAGCTGTATTTTTTGCAAACTATTCCACGTTTTAGATATAATTTCAGATTTCTTTAGAGTATTTAAATGGTTAGTCCATTTGTGACCCATTGATATTTAATTATCCGTTTTTGAATAGGCATCCTTGCTTTTGAAGAAGCAGATTGCTTTTAAGAGTTCGGGTTAGGATCTTACGTCTACATTCGGAGTCGTAAATTTTGCATAACTCAGGTATATTTAGAATAGGGATCTTTAAAGAGTACCTGACATCGTACAGGCTCGGGACCGACGTCTTAACGTCCTCTCCGAGTGACAACATGCTCAGAGGTATTCACCTCCCACATGAATACCTCGAGAGCCACAGTGAAAATCGAACTCAGCACCTTCCTACCTGGCCTCCTAAGAAACCACTTAATTGCTTTCACAATTTTTTTTATTATGATTTAAAAAATACATACTTTTAGATAGTATTTAAATCCTTTGATAATATTATCTAAATATCAATACCAATGTATAACTTATATCTATTGGTAATCTAAATCGATTTATTTAGATGGTAATAATATCTATTTTTATATCAACAGTACGAAAAATTTCACAAAAAATATTTTATATATATATGGAAACTAATGCGTTAGGTTGCAGTGGCTGTCCCACGAGGGAACACAAACAGGCCGAACTTTGGCCCTCTGTTAGTCCACACAAAAAACATTCGACATTGGGAGTTCTAATTTTTCCTAACTCAAATTTTACCCCCGTAAGTACAAGTCATCGCCATCGAACACTCATTTCACTATTTTACCCTAATTAATATGTCCTAATATGTTACAACAGAGAAAGAAATACAGAAAAGGAAAGCATTTCCCTAGAAATAAGGAAATTAAATTCAACTATGTATAAAAACTGACTAACATTGCACTAACTAACTGACTAACATTTTTTTATAAAAACAACATTTTTTTTATAAAATTAATGATTACCTTTAAATAAATATTTCTTTTTAATTTTTCAGTAAAAGGTAGACTTCTTACAAAGTAGTAAAAATTGGTTCTTTTTAAATAATGTATAAAATCAATGAAAAAATTAAATTATTAAGTAAGAATTTACTGCCTTGCAATCCAATGGGAATTTTTTTCCCTTGATGATAGCAAAATGTCGGAAACTTGAAGATAGTTTTTGGTTAATATTTGTCTACAAATGATAAATAGAATTAAACTATTTACAAAATAAAATTAATTTGATTTTAAAAAAGGTGGATTTAACTATAACAGTACGAATTTGACTCTAAAAAGGATGAATTTGATTCTAAAGGATGGATTTGATTTTAGTTTAAGAAAGTTGATTTTGATTTAGATGTTTTGAATTCTGAAAGGATTAAATTTGCAAATTTTTGAATTTATGTTCAAAGAGTGAATTTGAATTTGAAGAAAATGAACAAAAGGATCAGTTTGGTTTAAGCATGAGTAAGGCTGACTTGCAAAAAAATTAATTGAATTTACTTAATGATGAATTAGATTTGCAAAGAGGTAAATGAATTATGAACATGGTGAATTTTACTTCGCTCCAAAAACTTACTTAATTAGATGTAATGTTGTAACCAGGCGGCAGATTGAGTCATGCACTCGTTAAATACTGTCTTAGGATTGAGGTCCCTAAAGGAGGTTTGTTCTTTGAATTGTGAGCTCTCTGTGTAGAGATTTGAATGCTCACAAATTGAAACTGGTGGAAAAACAATCTCTTGTTTGTAATCTATACATATAAAGTTCGTGAGTTTGTTTGTTTGTTCGCCTATTTTCGTGGAGATGGAGACCTGAAATTATTATAATCTTTACTTTAGGGGGTCAGGGTAGCCCAGTGGCTTGCATACACTCCTCGACTTTCTACAATATTTTTTAATAATATTATTTTATTTTATTTTTCTTTTCGACGTTGGATGTGGAAAAATCTGTTCATCAGATCCCTTAGCAAGACGTCCTATTATTATAATATTATTATTATAATAATATTATAATCTTTACTTTTGTTTTAGTTGTATTACATAATAACAAATCGCATTAGGGGGGGTCAGAGTAGGCCAGTGGCTTGCATACTCGCCTCGACTTTCTACAATATTACTTAATAATATCTCTCATTAGGGGGCCGATGACAGTAGTGCAAATGTATTATAAATAAATACAACAAAAATTTTTTTTAATTTAATATTTGCGTAATATAAACACTGGTAATACTGGTAATAATAATGTAAGGTATGGAACCAGAGTAGCCCAGTGGCTTGCGTGCTAGCTTTTGACTGGGAGCACGTTAATTAGAACTAACTCATTTCAAGTTTTCTTTACGTTTCATATACTCTCAGCAGGAACGACGGAACTGTTGATTATACACCACCCTACAGCTAGAAGGGATCGTAGAATTACTACTCCCTTCATTTCTACTTTTTTCCCAGGCTCCCATGGGCTCGGCGCTGTTATTAGGGAGTTCTTTCCTATACTTTCTTCTTCTTCGTCTACTTCTCCTATTTTCAGTCAGTCCCCTACTTTCTCCTACCGTAGACCTTCCAACCTTAAATCCATTTTTACCCATATTTCCAACAGCCCCTGTGCTAGCAGAGGGATGAAGCGATGTGAACGCCGTAACTGCCAAACCTGTCCCCTAATTAACTCCAGTCCTTACTTTACTTCCCCTCTCAGTAACAACTCCTATCCTGTTCCTTCTGATACATCTTGCACTTCCTGTAACTGCGTTTACCGTTTGGAGTGTACTCGATGTGATGCTTTTTACGTTGGCTTGGCTTCAACCAAGCTGAGCCTGCGTATGAACAATCACAGGGCGTCCGTTGGTCAGCGCAGAGACCTACCCATAGCTATCCATGCTAATTCCCATGACCTCCCTTTCAATGATTGTTTCAGGGTACAAATCCTCAAACAAATCCCCGAGTCTAATTCCCATGTCACCCTTAGAGCTTCCGAAGAGGCATTCATATGCCTCCTTGGGGCTCGTTCTCCTCCTGGTCTCAACCTGTACCGTTAATTATTTTTTATTTTATTATTATTATTTTATTATTATTATTTTAAGTATTATTTATTTTTTCATTATTATTATTTCGTATTTTATATATTTTTTATCTTGTTTTCTAAATAAATATTGGAGGGATTTCTATTTTTCCTCTCCTCCGCTGGGGAGCAGCATTGCGGTGGTTCCACGAGTTACTTTGGAGGCCAGTAGCAGTTTGCTACTTCTTCCCGATGACGACGGATGTCGAAATATCAAAGTGAGTTCTGTAGTGTCTTTCTGTGTTCTTTTCTATGTGTTAAAGTGTATATATATATATATATATATATATATATATATATATATATATATATACTTCGAATAAAATACGAGGACGGTTTGATAAGTCCGTGACTTTTTGAATAAAACAAAATTTTTTCGGCAAAGAAACATTTTATTTTTCCACATAGTCACCTTTTAGCTCGATACATTTAGTCCAGCGTTTTTCTAATTTTTTTATTCCCTCCAAATAATACGTTTTCTCAAATCTCTCAAAATACGCGTTTGTTTCGGTAATGACTTGTTCATTCGACTCAAATCTCTTACCGCCCAAAAAGAAAGGTTTGAAAAAAAGAAAATAGCCGTGGGGGGCTAAATCAGGAGAATATATGCTGGATGGGGTAGCAGTTCGTATACCAATTCGTAACTACCCTTCGCAATGTCACCAAAGAGATAGAAAAATACACTTACATTTTGAGAGACTCTTCCTGTCATAGATATTCTGTTTTGTAGGTATTCTGACTTTCTCGGTAAAACCAGCTTAGAAGAAAATTAATTTCTTTACTAGATCACAATATTACCAAATTACAGATAAAAAATACGCTACATTTAATGAATAAACAAATTTATTTAAAATATATATAAAATTTATTTCTACAATCAGTGCAGAGGCATTACCCCCCTGAAATAGCAAGATCCCTCTTTACTCAATATTAACAAGTATTAAAAAATATACTGTAAACTATTACCTTTCTTTTTGAGTTACTAAACTTTGTAGTTGTTATCCTTATTGATAACAGTGTTGCCAACATACAGTGATATAATCTTAATATAAAATACTCTAAATTGAGTATTTTTTTTAGAACCTTTTTCTTGAACTTAATTTTAAGTTGTTGATTTTATAATTGTTTACTTATAGTTGTTTATTTTATAATTGCACACAGTGATATGAAGTAATAAACTTATTAGGACTTTTTTACAAGCAGTGTTATCAATTAGAGATAAAATAATAATCTAAATTTAATAAATAAATAGGTTTATTTATACAATTATTATTAAACTACAGTTTAGTTAAGATTTAGTTACGTAGGATAAATAGACCAACATTGCTGCAGTGGAGTCACGGCTAATCTAGTTCATATCATTTTTGTAATATTATAACATGAGTGCTTACATTAATTATGCTGTAAACATTACAATACTTGGTAAAGGGAATATACTCTTTATGTAGGGTGTTATTGTTTGGAAATCATCTCCAGTAAAAGCATGGAGAACTCTTTTCTGGTCTTGTTTCTATTTTCTATCTCTTTGGAAATGCTACAATATGCTTCAGATGCTGGACCTTTCTCTAACTAAAAATCTTGTTAATGAGTTTGATACCTGATGTTTGGAATGTTTGTTGAATAACTTGGAAACGTAGATAACCTGACTTGTGTCATTAGGCGAATAAGTTGTGGGCTGGACATACAGAAACATTTTCTCAACCCACAATTAGTTCCAGAATCGATCCTCCTGTTAAATAACATTTGTTGAAGGAAACCGCTTTTCAATTAATAGAATATCTTGGTGGCTTAGACTGTATAGTTGATCTTCCCTAATCTGAGTTCAAATTCAGATGTTTGTTTTCTTCAGATTTTGTGTGGATCCTGACACGCGGTGGCATTATAAACTACTAGGTGTATCTTAAAATATAAATGTAACAAATCTAAATTGAATCTTATTTACAGAAGTTTTCTAAAATTTGATTAGAATTGATGTATGATATGATTTATTAAAGATCCAATTTGATTAGAATTGATATGGATAAATCACCCAAAAGAAATAGGGTAAAAGTAACAGACGTTCATCAAACTTCTGTTAAAGATCCCTAGCTTTTGTTGGTAAAATAAGCATTGACTTGTATTACAGATATACGATGGCACACATTTGGTCTTGTCCGCCGTCTGAAGACGTTGATTATATCTTCCACTCACATCCTAATGAGCCAAAGATTTCCAAGCCAAAGCGACTACAAGACTGGTACAAGAAGATGCTGGACAAGGGGATCATAGAGAGGATAGTTCTTGACTACAAGGTGCGAACCATTTCAAACTACATATTCTTCATGAGGGATTATCCCTTTACTTCTTCAACACCTGTATATATTATCTGTACTACATAGTTTTGTTACAATCACATTAATGCATGGTACCATAGCAGATATAGAGGAGTAGGAATTGATTTTTATTTTTGAATGAAAAGTTATGAATACCCCCCCCCCCCCCCCCCACCCAATTATATGTCTCAGACCTCCGCCTTCTAAAGTACCTTTGATTTCCCTCTCCACTCTAAACTTTACTTTTCATTTTTCCCTCTCTTTATTATTCCCTCCCATATATTTCTCTTAATCCCGCTCTTTCTCTATCTCTATCCCATTTCTCTCTTTATTATTCCCTCCCATATATTTCTCTTAATCCCGCTCTTTCTCTATCTCTATCCCATTTCTCTCTTTATTATTCCCTCCCAAATATTTCTCTTAATCCCGCTCTTTCTCTATCTCTATCCCATTTCCTCATCTAACTCTTCTCCTTCTAACCTTTCGTTCCCCCGTACATCAATCTTCTTTCTTCTCTCTACCTCCTCTGCTTTTTTCACTTTCTGATTCCCTTCTTCCTGCTAACTTTCTCTTCTCTTATCACTTAATCTTCTTTTTCTCTTATACCCTATTCTCTCTTATTTCTCCCTCGTTCTATATCCTCTCTCCCTCCTCTAACCCTTCCCTTCGAATTACTCCTCACGTCCTTGAAATTTTCCATCCTCTCGCAGTATTGCTCCTTTCTCTTGTTATAACCCTGTCTTCCTCCCTATTCTGTTATCTTCTTGCTCACTTTATCTATCATCGTTAAAGTCAGTAATTGTTCCTCACAATTTATAGTTTTATTTGTCAAAAAATAACATTTTCAAATATCATTTATAGGTATCACTATATTAAATATTGATAGATTCAAGGATCAAATTGTGTATGTAGCTAGATTGGAAATGACATTATTTTTGGATATGTTAACAAAACGTTTGTACATTTGCATTTTGTTTGTGTTTGATCAGGATATCTTGAAGCAAGCGATGGAGGACAAGCTAACTTCAGCGGCCGAATTGCCTTACTTTGAAGGAGACTTGTAGCCCTATGTGTTGGAGGAGAGTATAAAAGAACTGGATCAGGAGGAGGAAGAGAAGAGGAAACAGATGGAAGCGGCAGAGGCAGCTGCTGCCAACGCGGTAAGTCACCAGCGTCAACACTGGCAATACACATTGTGTCCAGATTGTCAAGTTTATTCCATATGCAACGTCTTATCCCGATAGGTATTGTGGCGTTGGCCTGAGCCGTATACAAGTCTACAAATGGAAATAACTATAAATAGAATATAACAGCAACTAAATTGAAAATACAATGTATTTTTAATATTTGTATTTCTACTTAAGACTGACATACTGATTTAGGGGGCCAGGTTAGCTCAGTGGTTAACGTACTCGCCTTGGCCTTCAATTTATTCACGCGGGAGGTGAATAAATGTGAGCACGTCGTCCCTCGAGGAGGATGTCCCGAGCCTGTACGATGTCAGGTACTCGTTAAAGATCCCTACTCGAAATTCACTTGAGTTAGGCAAATTTAGGACTCCCAATGTAGAATCTGGTAAAGACCCAATTTACAAACAAAAAGTCTGTTAACGGCTGACGTTATCACCCGCTAAGGGATCGGTTTAAACAATTAAAAAAAAAAAGAAGATTCATTATGTTGATAATTCATTATTAATGATTATGCTAATAAAGAAGTGGTTTCTCATTTCAAAAACTTCGTTAACAATTCTCCTCTTACAGCAATATAAGAACAATTCGAGTTGCTAACCGATTTTTTTTTAAATCAAATCAATTTTCACCAAAAGTACTAAATGTAAGTCGAAACTAAAAGCTTAATGACACATTTTTTATGATTTCCAAAATTCATAAAAAATATTGTTTAGTTACAATACTTGTTTGTTCCGCCTTCTTTGTTTATTAGATTTTACTTTTAGTACTGTTGTAGGTGCGGAATATGTGGTTCATTTTTTATTTCGCATACTATGGTCGATATTACCGGTTCCGGGAGGGGCTGTTGACCTGAATGTGCAGAGGAGAGTTACTGTTGTTTAGAAAGGGAAGCTCTTTCCTGAAGTCGTTTCTCCTTTCTATGCTTCTATACTGTCTCCCTGAGACTCGTCACTAAACCTTTTCTTACTAAGTGACTGTGCACTCAGATGGGAAATCCTCGTCTCGTAAGTTTCCTTCTGTATTCAACCGGTTTGCTAACTTCAACATTATGGAGAGCCAGCCTATTGGATTTAGGATAGTACATTCGGTGGTGTTTGGTCAAATTTTAATTATTTTTTCATGAGCCGTTTAGCGTCAAAAAAACATTTTCTGAAAACAGAAATCGTACTGTAACGCCCCATTAGCGAATGTAATTTTGAAAAAAAATATCTCAACTCATTCTACACATAATGTTCTATTTACAGGCATAGTTTCATTCTTGTCCGTCAAACAGTATGGCTTGTATCGCTCTCACAAGGTTTGAGATTGAATTATAAGTCAAAATTTTTACATTTTATTGAAAAAAAAATATTTCCTGTTGTTTTAAAATTCTGAATATATTTTTCGTTTGTTCCACTTGTAACATTAAAGATAATGTCTAAATTTCAAAACTCTAGGGTTATCAGTTTAGGAGAAATAAATGTTTTAAAAAAAACGGTTTTTGGTAAAAAAAGTGACTTTCCCATCATGCATAATTCTTCCCAAACAATAGGGATCTTCTTCCGTATGAGGCCCATATTTGTGTAAAATATCAACTTGATCCATCAAAGATTCTGGACCGTAGCGTGGTAACAAGCAATGCTAACACACTCACCCACCCATCCACATACAGACACCATCGAAAAAACTTCATAAAACGACTTTTGGAACCTCAAAACATGTAATTCCGTCAAAATCTCGAGATCGAATTTTTTCACGATCACTATACTTTACTTATAGTAAAGTAAAAATCAGGAAGTAGGTTTCAGCAAAATATGGTCTTACTTTTAAAAATATTTATAGTACTAAAATAAAATTATTTGGGACCTGGTCAGTTTTTCAGGTTTGAATGAAACTCTTAAATACTAACAACGTTTCTGTTTTTATTTAAAACCTTTTACTTAAGCAGAAAAAAATATTAAATAAGAAAAACAGTTGCGAAGTGACGGAATATTGATATATTTTGACGGAATATTTGGAATATTGATTGTAGTTAGTTTTTAATTCTATTCTGTAATTTTTAAATTATATATTTTAGAACATAGATATGTATAGATATGTGACAGCAATCTTGACGATTAGGTTATGAAAAATCTTTTGCAACCAACGTTTCAATTTATTTATATAGCATCATCCGGGATAAGAACATTGTGAAATAATAAGTAGTTTAACATTATTAGGTTAATTTATTGTGGTTTGATCATTGATTGTTCTCTCATATATGCACGGAGGGTGCTACTGACAATGGAAGTTCTCATTTATAGTTTTATTATAAATGAGTGATTGAGCTTTGTTGTGGAAATAATAGCCGATGCTTCACGTAAAAACCTTTTACCAAGGTTCGTTTGTTTCAAATAAAAAGTTAGACAAATGTTTCACAAAAGTGTTTAGTTGGGATTGGAAAATAAAGTAGCGTTGTCTACTCTAGATTTTTTTATTGAAATTTAAAGCATAATTATTTTGTCAGTCATATGTATTTGTAGCGATAAAGAGCGACTTTAACATTTTTTCTGATAGCAAAGGTTTCATAAGGCCATTTAGTTTACCATATGCTTTACGAGTATGACAGTAGTATATTATTATAAGTTTTGGGGGAGGCATTTTATTTGGAACCAGACTGTACTTGGGAATACTGGGTAGACATTTTATTCGGACCAGACTGTACTGACCTACTTTCAAGTTCGACTGGAAATGAGGTGTACCCACCAGATGTCAGCACCCGACAGAGTAGTCATTATGAAAATAATATTAGTGATAATGACATGGATAATTGTTGCGATAAAGGCTATTTTTTTAAAACAAGTGTAATAATATAATAACATTATTGTTAATGACGTGGATAATCGAGACGACGCATGCTCAAACCACCATTTTACCCACCAGATGGCAGCACCCGACAGAGTCGTCATTATGAAAATGATATTAGTGTTAATGACATGGACAATTGTTGTGATAAAGGCTAGTACCAAGGTGAGGGGTCATTGACCTTAGCCTGTGCAGATGGGTCTGCGTAGAATTTATAATTACACAAAAGTGTTAATCATGATAACTCATCCAGCCAAGATGACGCCATCTTAGCCTTCTCCTAAGCCTGTCCAGACTTGCATGCTTCCTAACAGCCGAGTCTACTTCAGTGCATTAACCTTCTCTAGTCCAGACACGCAAGCTTGTGTAGATGATTCACATTATTATTAAATTAGAGTCTATATTAAATTATATTACCAATGATTTATTATTTATATTAATCTGACTCAATATCACTCACACAGTGATACTTGTAACATTTTGCTTGTCGCATGAGATAATTTCATCTCCATTATTACATTTATATTAAAGTAAATGTTGGTTTCATCTTGAGCATGCATTGTCTCGATTATCCACGTCATTAACAATAATATTATTATATTATTACATTTGTTTTAAAAAATAGCCTTTGTCGCAGCAATTATCCATGTCATTAACACTAATATTATTTTCATAACGACGACTCTGTTGGGTGCTGCCACCTGGTGGGTACAACCTCAACTTCCAGTCGACCTTGAAAGTAGGTCAGTACAGTCTGGTCCGAATAAAATGTCTCCCCCAGTATCCCCAAGTACAGTCTGATTCCAAATAAAATGTCTCCCCCAAAACTGATGATAATATACTACTTCTGACAACAATACACAGTGGATGCATAGCTTCAACAGTTATACGGTTTTCAGATGTTTTATTCTTGTTGATTTGATAAAATAATGCAAATAAATCATCTAGGTAGCATTTTCAGCTAAATAAATGTTATAATCCTTATTCTTGTCTTACCAAAGGCAAATAGATTTATTGTTTCACATTTGAAAAGGGTGCTGTTCAGGTGTGATCAGCCGTCGTTCAATACTTACCGTGGTACTGGAATATTAATGCTTTGCTTTATTTGCAGAAGATTCGAGACCCTGATCCTTTTATTCAGTGCGACTTCATGGACAGAACACATGCATTCCTCACCATGGCCAGGAAAAGGCATTATGAGTTCTCCTCCCTCCGAAGGGCCAAGTTCTCCACGATGTCCATGCTGTACCTTGTCTTACCAAAGGCAAATAGATTTATTGTTTCACATTTGAAAAGGGTTCTGTTCAGGTGTGATCAGCCGTCGTTCAATACTTATGTGGTACTGGAATATTAATGTTTTGCTTTATTTGCAGAAGATTCAAGACCCTGATCCTTTTATTCAGTGCGACCTCATGGACAGAAGACATACATTCCTCACCATGCCCAGGGAAAGGCATTATGAGTTCTCCTCACTCCGAAGGGCCAAGTTCTCCACGATGTGCATGCTGTACGGTCTTCACAACCAAAGCCAAGACAAGAGGGTAGTAGCCCATAAGAACAACAGCCAGAGAGAGTCGAACGGCAACTACCCCATCTGCAAGCAGCTCATTGCTCTGTGCTGCTCCCATGACAAAAACTGTCTGGTGAGCCTCATTCAGCCTCTATAATAAACATTTAATTTTAAAATGTCGTTAAGTAGGATGCTGTTTTATTATCACAGTTAGATTGTCCTTAAATTATTGATGGTGGCTGTATTTCTTCCATATCTGTGTAAGTAGTACATCCTGTAAAGAGCAACAGTCTGCGAGTAGAGCACTACCATACTTAGCCAAGTAGGCAATGTTCATTTGTAGAAGCTAGAATACTGCTACTCACCTTCGGGTGAGGCTTGAAACCCCAGCTAGCGAGGTATATCCGAGTCCAAGGATATATATAGCTCGTATTAGTCCAAGGGCAGTGCTAAAACTGCAAGGCGGGTGGTAGGCGTCTCCCATTCTAATCAGCTCTTATAGTACTTCTTTCTGTGCTGTCGCAAATTTTATGTTTTAATATATTGCATTTGGTTAATTTCAATTTAACAGGATCTTGTCATGGTTGACCTTGTGAAACTTCGATTCTTTCAAATTATCGCTAGTGTGTCTTATAATCGCTTGCTTATTTTACTGATTCAGACAGACACGAGCATAAAACTTTTACACAAGATTATATAAAGAGTAGATGTTAATTACTATGGTACATAGTTACCTAGTTTATTGCTAGTGTACAAACAAAGGGCGTATGACCGGTTAAGATGATGTGAAAAAGTGCCAAAAATGCATCTTCTTTGTAATTAATAAATGAACTGCTTCTTACCTTTTAGAAAACCATGTTTATAACAAACTCTGTACTCTATTTCCTCGACATTAGTAAATACAACTTAGTGATAGAGGGTATAACTTTGTTAAATTCCATTACTGTAAAACCACCAATAGAGAGAGCTACACGTTAACTTTTTTTCGTTCTTGTTCATTTTCTAGCCATAACTCCCTTACTTATTATCTCCTACTTGTCTCCGTTATTCTTAGTTTTCATTGGAGTTTTTCCCCCAATACTTTAATGTTATAGCTTTAGTAAGATTTGTCAAGGTTAACGTGTTGTGATTTGTTCGACGTGAATTCTAAAGTTTGTAGGTCTCCTCTTCCCTCTTCTTATGAGTGTAAGGATTATAAGTACAGGTGATTAGTTTGCAGTATTTTCCATATTTAATGGATTTAAGTCATATTGTGCGAATAACTATATAATGTGCTGTAATTTAAAAGACGTAATGCTGTTCATACGAAGGTTATTCAAGTCTAAATCGGAGGGTCTTTCTATACATACAGCATTCTTAATTGCTAAAAATTACAAAACTTGTTTACATAGTGCTCCCTTCAATGAAAATTCATTTTTTTCGGAATATGTAGTTTTGTGATTCTCTCATCTAACAATGAATGATTTTGGAACAACCAATTACATAGTGTTTAACAGCTGTCATTCTTTCCTTCCAAGTTTGCTGTTGACGAAACATATGGAAATCCTGTATTGGTTCTGTAAGGAGATTGAGCAGGTGTCCACTGTTGGACATAAACGTATTCGGAAGACGTTATTTTCATAAAACTTATACATTGTTGATACATTGTGATTTTTAACTTTTTTATGTAAGAAAAGACGTGTTCAGAGTCCATTGAGAAATATATATTATTTTTAAAGGCTTGTTATACGGTGTGGTTGTCGTATTCGAGTGCGTAGTAAGACTACGCGCTCTACCCGGCCCTAGCTCATCTCCATGAACCAGTGGCAGCCAAGGTGACCTTTTCTGCTAAACATCTAAAAACCACTTGCATTTTAGTTATACTTGCATTGTTGTCTTCAACACTAGATTTCTGTCTTGACCATCTTACAAAACGTATTTGTACAAAAAAAAGGTTATTTTCTTTTCTTCTCTAGTGCAACTTGATGTTCATTCGTTCAAACCGTGAGAGTTGTTCATTTCATAAACTTCTAAAACAGAATACTTCCAAAAGTTCTAGTTACAGTGTACAATCCATTAAGTTTCTGTTTAGTTTAAAACTGTGACTTTTTTTTCTATACTGTGAAGTATTTTTCAGAATGAGAAAAAGTTTTTTTTTTTTTATCTTTTTACACAGGTTTGTTTGAACACTGCACTGTGACCTGTGGGTATTGATTTCTTTTCGCTTATTGCTAGTAGCCGTTAGTTTCAACCTGACTATAATTATATTTTTACTTTACTATAAGTAAAGTATAGTGATCGTGAAAAAATTCGATCTCGAGATTTTGACGGAATTACATGTTTTGAGGTACCAGAAGTCGTTTTATGACGTTTTTACGATGATGTCTGTGTGTGTGTGGGTGGGTGGGTGAGTGTGTTAGCATTGCTTGTTACCACGCTACGGTCCAGAATCTTTGATGGATCAAGTTGATATTTTACACAAAAATGGGCCCCATAAAGACGAAGATCCCTATTGTTTGGGAAGAATTATGCATGATGGTAAAGTCACTTTTTTTGCCAAAAACCGTTTTTTTTTAAACATTTATTTCTCTTAAACTGATCACCCTAGAGTTTTGAAATTTTGACATTATCTTTGAGGTTACAAATGGAACAAACGAAAAATATATTCAGAATTTTAAAACAACAGGAAATATTTTTTTTTCAATAAAATGTAAAAATTTTCACTTATAATTCAATCTCAAACCTTGTGAGAGTGATACAAGCCATACTGTTTGATGGACAATAATGAAACTATGCCTGTAAATAGAACATTATGTGTAGAATGAGTTAACATATTTTTTCTCAAAATTACATTCGCTAATGGGGCGTTACAGTACGATTTCTGTTTTCAGAAAATGTTTTTTTGACGCTAAACGGCTCATAAAAAAATAATTAAAATTTGACCAAACACCACCGAATGTACTATCCTAAATCTACAATAATTCTACACTCTTGGATTAATTTCTTAAATAACGACAAATGTAAAGATGAAATAGACAAAGTTATTGACGGAATGTGTAAAAATGAACAGTCTTTTCAGCTTCTTCTAAATATGTATCGACTAGATTCTAATCTATCAAATCATATTGTTTTTAAAATAATCAATCAAAAACTTGCTGGAAAACTAATTGACAATTTCAATAGTTTATGGAATGTTTTTATTAATTATGAACCTGCTTTTGAAACAATTGTAAAACAAAATTTTACTTTTTTTAAATCAGTATTAAATTTTCTTTCACAATCTGCTTCACATTATAATTACAATGAATTTAATTCGATTTGGGAAAACAAAAAAGAGAGTTTTAGTTTTTCAGTTAATCAGATCCTTACTATATTAAATATTCTTTTTACCAACCCTCTAGTCTCTCGCGGGCCGGCGTCTCTCGCGGGCCGGCATTACTTATATTCTCAGAATGTAAACTTCATTTGAGGAGCAGGGAATCAACTGTATGGTAGTACGTAACAGAATAATTACTTTCAACGTTAAAATAGTTGTTACCTAGAACTCTTTTGTTATATTAGCTCATTCAAAAAAAATAGAAAATTTAAATCCAATTAGAAACAAATTATTTTTTTTAAAAAAAAATGAAGTTAATCAATCCATGAAGACAAGATCCATAACAGAGTAGTCAAAAACGAAAACACATTTAGTCATAAATTTACACCATTTACTACCTACAAAATTTATCAGCAATATATCATGAAAATCAAAAATTTATATTTTAAACAGTTTAATTCAAAATATCGGGAGAAGTTCTGAAATTTATAATTAAAATTACAACTTACTTCAATTATATTCGATTCCTTTTTCTTCCTGTAAAAAAAAAATTAAATTTGGGTAATGAACTGTACAAATATGTTGAATAATGAAATAAAACTTACTTGCGTGACTGTATAATTATATTGAGAGCCCAAGCATGAGCTCGTAAGGGGTAGAGTGGCTTAGGGTTGCAGGCAAAGCATACCCAGTCATCTCTTTCGACACTGTACCGCTCACTGCGCGGCAAACTCCTTGTCACACATGCCTAAACACCAACAAATCACAAGCTTTAGTAAATAAATTCTTTTTATGAAATAAATAAGTTGGAGCCCAGGTCAGCGGTAGCGTACTCGCCTCTGAACTGGTAGGTCTGGGGTTCGTTACCCACTCTAACCTCCATTTATTCACGTCGGATGTGAATAAATCTGAGCACGCCATCCCTCGGATAGGACGTTACCGTTACGTTAAACCGTCGGTACCGAGCTTGTACACACTAAACGTCCCTACTCTAAATACACTTGAGTTAAGCAAAATTTAGAACTCCAAATGTCGAATCAATGGGAGATGCAATATTCCCTAGAGGAACCAGCATCAAAGGGACTTAGTCAGTCTCTCAGCCCTAAAAAAAAATATTGAGTATCCCATCAATGATCAAACAAGATTGGTCAACTCCATGGACGTATAGATTCATGAAGAACGGGGATTCATATTTAAACTTTGGCATTAGGGGAATATCAGAATGTGAGTATAGAGTTGGAACAAAATTACACACAAGATAGTCTTCGAACATCTTCAAAACCTGTTGAGATCTTTTGAATAGTTTCACTTGTTTTGCATCCAAAGAAGTGTCTCAGTGATAGCGCCTCACCATAGATGACCAGATGAAAGAAGCCGTCGAATACTGGTTATCTTCACAGAGGGCAGACTCTTCTATGACTTCAGAATACAAATGCTTGTCGAACGTTATGACAAAAAGAAAAATGGAAGTTATGTAAAAAAATATAGACCGGTGATAAAGAATTATATAAAAAAAATATGTTATGGGTTTATTTTTTCGTAAGAAATCAGTCCTTACATTCCGAAGAAACAGGCATCCTTACCAACATACTGGCATTATCATCTTGATAAGAACTTTATACATTCTTTAGACGGATCTTGTATTTTAAATAAATCACAAACCAAGGACTAAACTAAGCTACAAAAAAAATATAGAAGTGGTAATTTTATAGTATTCTTTAGACTATTAATAGATGGTCCCTACCTACCCATGGCTGTATGTTTCTACAGACTGAGCCAAAGTTCCTGCCACAGTATCAGGACTCACTCCTCATAAATGTCAAAAAAATTTGTTTGAAATAAGAGCTCCTGTAAACGTTTGAGTTAAATTTCAACTCACACATTATTTTATTTCAATTTAACATTACTCTATTCATATGGCTATTGATTCGATCCAACGTAGGTCTGAAGCGTGCACTTCGTGGACTAATGAGTACCATATTAGCGACTGTTAGCGTAGAAAATATTAATTTACTGCCAGGAAAATATGGTTAATGATCATATCTCACTATACGCAATGACTTTATACTGGACTGCTAGGCATTTATATGCAGATACCAAGAGCAGATGGATCATAAAAGAAGTTCTCTAATCATTCGTATTGCAATATTTATTCCATCTGGAAAGAATCTAATTGACTGATCAGTTTAAAATTGCTTAAAAAAAATAACAAAACCTTGCACACACTAACAGGACAACTACTGCACATGAAGAGGATTCCTCCCTGCCCACACCACCGACAATATCTCTCAGAGCCTTCTTCATCCACAGGGAAGATTCCATCCCCATAAAACTCTGAACACTCCTGAAACAAATGAAAAAACCAATTTAAGTCAAAATCCTAGAAATAACTAACCACCCATCGCTGAAAGCAATGTTTGCTTTACTACACTGGAGTAATTAATAATCGTTAAGATTTTGCAAAACTTATCAAAACCTCGGGCTATAATATTTACGTTTTGAAAAGGTACCATAAGAATGGTTTATCCCAATGGTAGGATTGGCACTGGGTACATGTCAATCAATATTGCTACAGAATTCACACTCCCTCATATATTCGAAATGTCAGTAACCATAAGTACCTCCACACTCCCTTGCTAGATTGCCGATTATTCTCCTATTTCCAAATAATACGTACTCAATTTTGGGCCCACCTGATTCATTGCCCACCTTGCAATTTGAGCCTCCTTGGACTCGACCTCTTCCGGAGAGTAAACGATCCATTTTGGGCTTAGGTCTCTCTTTAATAAGAACCTCTCCACTTTGACCATGATCTTGATGTCTATAGGCATACGACCTGCTAGGACTTGTGTTGCCAGAGCTGAAGTTGTCCTATAACCCTTGGTCACGGCCAATAAGGCTCTGCGCTGATGTGAGATCAGGGTTCTTCGCTGCGTGGAATTCAGGCTCAAGCCCCACATAGGTGCACCATATAGCATAGATGTTTCACAAATGGTGGCATACAACGTGCCCCGTGACTTAGCACTGATGCCCCACGTCGGCCCGGAGAGCTTATAAACACTCATAAATTTGGCTAGTGCTCTCCCTGCCATGTCGCTTATGTGCCTGTAGAACCTGAAACCCTCACTGATAAGAACCCCAAGGTACTTTGCCTCGTAACCAAATGTCATTCTTGTTCCGTCGTAAAAAATACGAGGCATACTGCTTCTGTTCAGCTTACCCTTTAGCATCAGCGCAGAACACTTATCCAAGGAAAGCTGGACCTTCGCGTACGCACACCAGCGTTTAATAATTGTTAGGGCTTCATTAGCTTTTGCCTCAATCTCCGTCCTGGACTCGGTGTTGATCACCACAACAAGATCGTCCACAAAACCGATAGGAGTGTGGTCCGAGCCCAGGAGTTCCAATAACAGGCTCTCGAATAAAAATGCCCACAAGGTTGGTCCTAAAACGGAGCCTTGAGGGCAGCCCCTTTCCACAACTCTAGAATAAGTGCACGTATTCGTTCTGGCGAACACAAGTCTTTCATCGAAGTAGGTTCTTAGTAGTCCCAGCAAGTTCGGTGACACCCCGGCGTCCATAACCTGCCTCAGGATGGCTGGTCGCCATGCATGGTCAAAAGCGCCACGTATATCCAAAAAGAGCCCTACCACATACTTGCTGGTCGAGCTGACCACGAGTGATCTTAGTCTCCACAAGGCATCCTCAGTGGACTTTCCACGTATGGAGCCGTACTGGCATCCGCTAGCTACGGCCTCCAGTCTGCTTGTCAGTGGCTCCAGCATGAGTGCCTCCAAGCACTTGCCCAATGCAGGAAGCAGGCATATGGGTCTATAGGAGGACACCCTAGTAGGGTCTCTATCTCCACCCTTGACCAGCATGACGACGTTGCCCGTTCTCCATTCTGCCGGGAAGTAACCCATCTCGTAGCATTCCCTGTAGATCTGTGTGAGGGCACTACCGATTATAGGGAACGCCTTCTTAATCACTATTGGCATAATTTCGTCTGGCCCAGGTGCCTTGTAGTTTCCCTGCCTATTAAGTGCCATCTTAACATCTTGTAGATCCCACTCACAGGGATTAAAAGTTCCTAAATCCTCCTCACAGACAGATCTAGTTACACGGTGACAGAGGATCTCATCTTCCCGGCAGTCAGGTGGAAAGCAGCCATCCACTAACATTCTCACTCTTTCGGCCATATCCTTGGAGAAAGAAGACCCGTCCATGAGGTCAGTCGCAGCTCTCTCCACGGACAATTTGCCAAACGCAACTTTATAGGGTAAGCCCCACAAGTCAGACTCAAGGTCAGAAACAAACTTTTTCCAGGACTCACGTTTGCATTTTTTGCATTCCTTCCTGAAACGTTTCCTGGAATTAACAAATTGCCGATATCTAGCATCTCTTAGGGAGGGGTCTCGACACCTTTGATATGTTCTTCTTAGCTTTGCAGTTTCTTTCTTAAGTCTGGAGAGAGCTTCAGTCCACCAAGGGGCTCTCTTCGACCGTATGCCCGTGAAGCCATGGACCCTGGCTACTGTATTATACATTAATTCCGTAATGATCCTGACCTTGAGATCGAGCTCGCGTGGGCTTACTGCGTTTATTAACATAATGTCCTCTATGGAACTGAATTCCTCCCCAAGGACATTTATGAAGTAACTCCAGTCTACTCCTCTGACTCTTAGCCTAGTCTTTTCGCACTGGGGCCTAGTCAAAGAAAGAGTGAGCACGATGGGGTTGTGGTCCCCCAAGGGCAGGTTATTGACGATCTTCCAACTTGCTATTTTGCTAAAAATCCCTGGTGTAGTGGCCGTTAGATCTATACAAGAAGATCCATTGGGGCCTTCGAAGGTAGGCCCCGAGCCGGGGTCATTGACAACCAATAAGCCGTATCTCCGGAAGAGGTCCAGCACTAGATTTCCATCCGCAGTGGGCCTGTCGGGGCCCCAAGCCGGGTGACGGCAGTTGAAATCGCCCATTACTATAATCTCCATGCCCTTAAGATGAAGAAGGGCCTTATCCAGGGCCAGAAGGGAGCTGGCCATGGGAGCACCATACTGCTTATAAAAGGAGATTATAGCAAACTTAAAGCCAGGACCAGCCACAGTACAGGGTGTGATATACCTATCGCAGCACTGGCTAACTAGGCACACATCCAAATCAGAACCCAAGAATTTGATGGCTGACATAGTGCGGTCATCACTAGGAGCAGCCAGCTTGCCTCTCAGTCCTGTACCTTTGTCCTTACCAAAATTCCAGGGCTCTTGAAGGGCGACGACAGATGCACCTACACGGCTGCTAAGTGCCATCAGCTGCTCGGTGACCAAACGAGATTTACAAACATTGTTTTGCACAAGTAGCAGCCTATTCATCGAGTTTATTTTTCATCGCCCTCAACTCCCTTTTCCTGACTGGACAGGATTTAGCCAATGCTCCGTGGTCCTGGCTTGGCAACCTGAACCTCTTACAATTGAAGCAGGAGGTGGATGACTTATCCGGGCAGTCTCTTGATTCGTGTGCCCCTGCGCAGTGACCACATGATGGTTCTTTGCTGAGGCACTTTGTGGCCACGTGTCCGAATGCCAAACACCTGAAACACTGGCTTATCTCATTATAAATACTGATTGGACATATTTGCCAGTCAATCCTTATTTTTGCTTGTTCTAAAAGCAACTTAACTTTTGGCCTGCTTACGGAACAGATAACCGTCGATTTCTCCCTGTTTTTATCTCCTATCCTGAAGAGGGGCTTGACATCGCCTGCCTCTAGGTTCAGGTCACCGTTGTTGGCTATGATTTGTTTGGCCAAATCTTCGAAAGCTACATCACTTGGGACCGCTCTAACTTGGATTCTAGGTTCCAGAGGTTTAATGTTTCTTACTTCTACTCCGCATCCAAGTTGTAAGATGCCTCTCCTCAGCTTAGAGGCTTCATCAGGGGTGTTAGTAACGATCATAACTTCCCCAGAACTGAGACTCCTCATGGTATTTACCTTTACCCCAAATTCAGTGGGGTTAAGCTTTGATTTAAGTAGGCTGGTTAACTCCTTTGCGGATCCATCATCGCTGCCATATTTAGCTATAACAATGCTATCTCTTGGCGCCAGATAAATGTCCTTCAGGGACTTTTGCCCTTCAGCCGGCTTAGTGGGAGCGTTGACCTGCTTAACCTTCTTTTTGCGTTTTTTGGGCACTTGTGTCCACTCTGGCGGCTCCTCTCCAGCTGGAATGGTGCCCAGGTATTTTGGGGCAGGTCCCGCCTGAGGTATTCTTTCCAGCAAACTGATTCCATTGGCGGCAACCTGTGCAAAGGATTTACCCTTGAGTTTGCTGGAAGGTGAAGCAGCTTCCGGGGTAGGCTCTTTGGGGTGTGCTTGTAGGGTGCTCAGTCTCGCTACCTTATTCTCCCTAACCGCGGCTAGGATAGTCTTATTATGACTCTCAACAGTGCTGCGAACATTATTTTCAACCCTCTCTATGAGGGGGTTCGCAGCAGCGACCAATTCCTGCCTAACTGCGGTAAGCATCTCCTGTTTAAAATCTGCCAAAGTTTCAGCCATTTCTCCCCTTACCTTATTGAGGAGCCTCAGCTCATAATCGATCGGGGTACTTCCCCCTCTGTAGCTTTCAAAGTTGGCCTTGATTGACCCTGTAAGGGCCCTTATTTCATCTGCCGTCACAGCATAGGCCAGACTTGCCTCCTTCAAGCCTGCCATGACTTGTGCCTGAGATGGGTTTGCCTCTTCTAGTGCCTTCAGACCCTTATTTAGTTTACATATGGTGCTCATCATACTATCAAGTTTGCCGTAAATACGGCCCACGTTGATGTCGAAGTCAACCACATGCGTCAGAGCATCCTCGTCGACAATGTGCCTACTAGGGGATTCAATATTTTCTTCCAACGGATTCTCTTCGTTGCCTAGGGAGCCAGTCTTTCCTAGACCAGTTGAAGTTTCCCCCTCCATCGACATCGAAGAGTAACGCTTGCCCTTCTTCGCGACACTTACCTTGGTGAGGCTCTCTCTTGGTCGCTTTTTTGTTTCCGAGGTCTGTACCATACTTAATAAGTCTCTAAAATGCTTGTCACTTACCTCATCATCCACGATCTCCTCGGGGGAGCTAGAGAGGTCAACCGACAGCTCGCCCGAGAGCGACTCGGACCTCCGGGGAGTGAGGACGGGAGACTCTTTACTTCCAAGCGTGATACTTTTATCTGCCGAGACTCTCCTATTAGAAGGGGCAGAGGATGGCTTCTTTTCGATATACTTAGTGAACCTCCCATCTGACCCCTTGGGTCTCGGTAGCGGCGTTTTCCTTACAAGGTTGTCTGTTTACTCCTGTTGTCTGTTTACTCGTCATGTTGGTTTCTACACTGGACACAACACTACACTATTAAACAGTTGGCGAATGATCCCGGGTTTCGGCACCAGTTACGCGTGTCCGGGTAATGAATAGGTTTTTAAAAAAAAGGAATTTAAATAAACTAGCTCGCACGTGATTGAAGACAAGAATCGAGTTTATTAGTCAGCTCCTTCTGTTTATAGGAGAGGCAATGTTGATACGGACTTCAACCCTCTAGTCTCTCGCGGGCCGGCGTCTCTCGCGGGCCGGCATTACTTATATTCTCAGAATGTAAACTTCATTTGAGGAGCAGGGAATCAACTGTATGGTAGTACGTAACAGAATAATTACTTTCAACGTTAAAATAGTTGTTACCTAGAACTCTTTTGTTATATTAGCTCATTCAAAAAAAATAGAAAATTTAAATCCAATTAGAAACAAATCATTTTTTTTAAAAAAAAATGAAGTTAATCAATCCATGAAGACAAGATCCATAACAGAGTAGTCAAAAACGAAAACACATTTAGTCATAAATTTACACCATTTACTACCTACAAAATTTATCAGCAATATATCATGAAAATCAAAAATTTATATTTTAAACAGTTTAATTCAAAATATCGGGAGAAGTTCTGAAATTTATAATTAAAATTACAACTTACTTCAATTATATTCGATTCCTTTTTCTTCCTGTAAAAAAAAAATTAAATTTGAGTAATGAACTGTACAAATATGTTGAATAATGAAATAAAACTTACTTGCGTGACTGTATAATTATATTGAGAGCCCAAGCATGAGCTCGTAAGGGGTAGAGTGGCTTAGGGTTGCAGGCAAAGCATACCCAGTCATCTCTTTCGACACTGTACCGCTCACTGCGCGGCAAACTCCTTGTCACACATGCCTAAACACCAACAAATCACAAGCTTTAGTAAATAAATTCTTTTTATGAAATAAATAAGTTGGAGCCCAGGTCAGCGGTAGCGTACTCGCCTCTGAACTGGTAGGTCTGGGGTTCGTTACCCACTCTAACCTCCATTTATTCACGTCGGATGTGAATAAATCTGAGCACGCCATCCCTCGGATAGGACGTTACCGTTACGTTAAACCGTCGGTACCGAGCTTGTACACACTAAACGTCCCTACTCTAAATACACTTGAGTTAAGCAAAATTTAGAACTCCAAATGTCGAATCAATGGGAGATGCAATATTCCCTAGAGGAACCAGCATCAAAGGGACTTAGTCAGTCTCTCAGCCCTAAAAAAAAATATTGAGTATCCCATCAATGATCAAACAAGATTGGTCAACTCCATGGACGTATAGATTCATGAAGAACGGGGATTCATATTTAAACTTTGGCATTAGGGGAATATCAGAATGTGAGTATAGAGTTGGAACAAAATTACACACAAGATAGTCTTCGAACATCTTCAAAACCTGTTGAGATCTTTTGAATAGTTTCACTTGTTTTGCATCCAAAGAAGTGTCTCAGTGATAGCGCCTCACCATAGATGACCAGATGAAAGAAGCCGTCGAATACTGGTTATCTTCACAGAGGGCAGACTCTTCTATGACTTCAGAATACAAATGCTTGTCGAACGTTATGACAAAAAGAAAAATGGAAGTTATGTAAAAAAATATAGACCGGTGATAAAGAATTATATAAAAAAAATATGTTATGGGTTTATTTTTTCGTAAGAAATCAGTCCTTACATTCCGAAGAAACAGGCATCCTTACCAACATACTGGCATTATCATCTTGATAAGAACTTTATACATTCTTTAGACGGATCTTGTATTTTAAATAAATCACAAACCAAGGACTAAACTAAGCTACAAAAAAAATATAGAAGTGGTAATTTTATAGTATTCTTTAGACTATTAATAGATGGTCCCTACCTACCCATGGCTGTATGTTTCTACAGACTGAGCCAAAGTTCCTGCCACAGTATCAGGACTCACTCCTCATAAATGTCAAAAAAATTTGTTTGAAATAAGAGCTCCTGTAAACGTTTGAGTTAAATTTCAACTCACACATTATTTTATTTCAATTAAACATTACTCTATTCATATGGCTATTGATTCGATCCAACGTAGGTCTGAAGCGTGCACTTCGTGGACTAATGAGTACCATATTAGCGACTGTTAGCGTAGAAAATATTAATTTACTGCCAGGAAAATATGGTTAATGATCATATCTCACTATACGCAATGACTTTATACTGGACTGCTAGGCATTTATATGCAGATACCAAGAGCAGATGGATCATAAAAGAGTTCTCTAATCATTCGTATTGCAATATTTATTCCATCTGGAAAGAATCTAATTGACTGATCAGTTTAAAATTGCTTAAAAAAAATAACAAAACCTTGCACACACTAACAGGACAACTACTGCACATGAAGAGGATTCCTCCCTGCCCACACCACCGACAATATCTCTCAGAGCCATCTTCATCCACAGGGAAGATTCCATCCCCATAAAACTCTGAACACTCCTGAAACAAATGAAAAAACCAATTTAAGTCAAAATCCTAGAAATAACTAACCACCCATCGCTGAAAGCAATGTTTGCTTTACTACACTGGAGTAATTAATAATCGTTAAGATTTTGCAAAACTTAGCAAAACCTCGGGCTATAATATTTACGTTTTGAAAAGGTACCATAAGAATGGTTTATCCCAATGGTAGGATTGGCACTGGGTACATGTCAATCAATATTGCTACAGAATTCACACTCCCTCATATATTCGAAATGTCAGTAACCATAAGTACCTCCACACTCCCTTGCTAGATTGCCGATTATTCTCCTATTTCCAAATAATACGTACTCAATTTTGGGCCCACCTGATTCATTGCCCACCTTGCAATTTGAGCCTCCTTGGACTCGACCTCTTCCGGAGAGTAAACGATCCATTTTGGGCTTAGGTCTCTCTTTAATAAGAACCTCTCCACTTTGACCATGATCTTGATGTCTATAGGCATACGACCTGCTAGGACTTGTGTTGCCAGAGCTGAAGTTGTCCTATAACCCTTGGTCACGGCCAATAAGGCTCTGCGCTGATGTGAGATCAGGGTTCTTCGCTGCGTGGAATTCAGGCTCAAGCCCCACATAGGTGCACCATATAGCATAGATGTTTCACAAATGGTGGCATACAACGTGCCCCGTGACTTAGCACTGATGCCCCACGTCGGCCCGGAGAGCTTATAAACACTCATAAATTTGGCTAGTGCTCTCCCTGCCATGTCGCTTATGTGCCTGTAGAACCTGAAACCCTCACTGATAAGAACCCCAAGGTACTTTGCCTCGTAACCAAATGTCATTCTTGTTCCGTCGTAAAAAATACGAGGCATACTGCTTCTGTTCAGCTTACCCTTTAGCATCAGCGCAGAACACTTATCCAAGGAAAGCTGGACCTTCGCGTACGCACACCAGCGTTTAATAATTGTTAGGGCATCATTAGCTTTTGCCTCAATCTCCGTCCTGGACTCGGCGTTGATCACCACAACAAGATCGTCCACAAAACCGATAGGAGTGTGGTCCGAGCCCAGGAGTTCCAATAACAGGCTCTCGAATAAAAATGCCCACAAGGTTGGTCCTAAAACGGAGCCTTGAGGGCAGCCCCTTTCCACAACTCTAGAATAAGTGCACGTATTCGTTCTGGCGAACACAAGTCTTTCATCGAAGTAGGTTCTTAGTAGTCCCAGCAAGTTCGGTGACACCCCGGCGTCCATAACCTGCCTCAGGATGGCTGGTCGCCATGCATGGTCAAAAGCGCCACGTATATCCAAAAAGAGCCCTACCACATACTTGCTGGTCGAGCTGACCACGAGTGATCTTAGTCTCCACAAGGCATCCTCAGTGGACTTTCCACGTATGGAGCCGTACTGGCATCCGCTAGCTACGGCCTCCAGTCTGCTTGTCAGTGGCTCCAGCATGAGTGCCTCCAAGCACTTGCCCAATGCAGGAAGCAGGCATATGGGTCTATAGGAGGACACCCTAGTAGGGTCTCTATCTCCACCCTTGACCAGCATGACGACGTTGCCCGTTCTCCATTCTGCCGGGAAGTAACCCATCTCGTAGCATTCCCTGTAGATCTGTGTGAGGGCACTACCGATTATAGGGAACGCCTTCTTAATCACTATTGGCATAATTTCGTCTGGCCCAGGTGCCTTGTAGTTGCCCTGCCTATTAAGTGCCATCTTAACATCTTGTAGATCCCACTCACAGGGATTAAAAGTTCCTAAATCCTCCTCACAGACAGATCTAGTTACACGGTGACAGAGGATCTCATCTTCCCGGCAGTCAGGTGGAAAGCAGCCATCCACTAACATTCTCACTCTTTCGGCCATATCCTTGGAGAAAGAAGACCCGTCCATGAGGTCAGTCGCAGCTCTCTCCACGGACAATTTGCCAAACGCAACTTTATAGGGTAAGCCCCACAAGTCAGACTCAAGGTCAGAAACAAACTTTTTCCAGGACTCACGTTTGCATTTTTTGCATTCCTTCCTGAAACGTTTCCTGGAATTAACAAATTGCCGATATCTAGCATCTCTTAGGGAGGGGTCTCGACACCTTTGATATGTTCTTCTTAGCTTTGCAGTTTCTTTCTTAAGTCTGGAGAGAGCTTCAGTCCACCAAGGGGCTCTCTTCGACCGTATGCCCGTGAAGCCATGGACCCTGGCTACTGTATTATACATTAATTCCGTAATGATCCTGACCTTGAGATCGAGCTCGCGTGGGCTTACTGCGTTTATTAACATAATGTCCTCTATGGAACTGAATTCCTCCCCAAGGACATTTATGAAGTAACTCCAGTCTACTCCTCTGACTCTTAGCCTAGTCTTTTCGCACTGGGGCCTAGTCAAAGAAAGAGTGAGCACGATGGGGTTGTGGTCCCCCAAGGGCAGGTTATTGACGATCTTCCAACTTGCTATTTTGCTAAAAATCCCTGGTGTAGTGGCCGTTAGATCTATACAAGAAGATCCATTGGGGCCTTCGAAGGTAGGCCCCGAGCCGGGGTCATTGACAACCAATAAGCCGTATCTCCGGAAGAGGTCCAGCACTAGATTTCCATCCGCAGTGGGCCTGTCGGGGCCCCAAGCCGGGTGACGGCAGTTGAAATCGCCCATTACTATAATCTCCATGCCCTTAAGATGAAGAAGGGCCTTATCCAGGGCCAGAAGGGAGCTGGCCATGGGAGCACCATACTGCTTATAAAAGGAGATTATAGCAAACTTAAAGCCAGGACCAGCCACAGTACAGGGTGTGATATACCTATCGCAGCACTGGCTAACTAGGCACACATCCAAATCAGAACCCAAGAATTTGATGGCTGACATAGTGCGGTCATCACTAGGAGCAGCCAGCTTGCCTCTCAGTCCTGTACCTTTGTCCTTACCAAAATTCCAGGGCTCTTGAAGGGCGACGACAGATGCACCTACACGGCTGCTAAGTGCCATCAGCTGCTCGGTGACCAAACGAGATTTACAAACATTGTTTTGCACAAGTAGCAGCCTATTCATCGAGTTTATTTTTCATCGCCCTCAACTCCCTTTTCCTGACTGGACAGGATTTAGCCAATGCTCCGTGGTCCTGGCTTGGCAACCTGAACCTCTTACAATTGAAGCAGGAGGTGGATGACTTATCCGGGCAGTCTCTTGATTCGTGTGCCCCTGCGCAGTGACCACATGATGGTTCTTTGCTGAGGCACTTTGTGGCCACGTGTCCGAATGCCAAACACCTGAAACACTGGCTTATCTCATTATAAATACTGATTGGACATATTTGCCAGTCAATCCTTATTTTTGCTTGTTCTAAAAGCAACTTAACTTTTGGCCTGCTTACGGAACAGATAACCGTCGATTTCTCCCTGTTTTTATCTCCTATCCTGAAGAGGGGCTTGACATCGCCTGCCTCTAGGTTCAGGTCACCGTTGTTGGCTATGATTTGTTTGGCCAAATCTTCGAAAGCTACATCACTTGGGACCGCTCTAACTTGGATTCTAGGTTCCAGAGGTTTAATGTTTCTTACTTCTACTCCGCATCCAAGTTGTAAGATGCCTCTCCTCAGCTTAGAGGCTTCATCAGGGGTGTTAGTAACGATCATAACTTCCCCAGAACTGAGACTCCTCATGGTATTTACCTTTACCCCAAATTCAGTGGGGTTAAGCTTTGATTTAAGTAGGCTGGTTAACTCCTTTGCGGATCCATCATCGCTGCCATATTTAGCTATAACAATGCTATCTCTTGGCGCCAGATAAATGTCCTTCAGGGACTTTTGCCCTTCAGCCGGCTTAGTGGGAGCGTTGACCTGCTTAACCTTCTTTTTGCGTTTTTTGGGCACTTGTGTCCACTCTGGCGGCTCCTCTCCAGCTGGAATGGTGCCCAGGTATTTTGGGGCAGGTCCCGCCTGAGGTATTCTTTCCAGCAAACTGATTCCATTGGCGGCAACCTGTGCAAAGGATTTACCCTTGAGTTTGCTGGAAGGTGAAGCAGCTTCCGGGGTAGGCTCTTTGGGGTGTGCTTGTAGGGTGCTCAGTCTCGCTACCTTATTCTCCCTAACCGCGGCTAGGATAGTCTTATTATGACTCTCAACAGTGCTGCGAACATTATTTTCAACCCTCTCTATGAGGGGGTTCGCAGCAGCGACCAATTCCTGCCTAACTGCGGTAAGCATCTCCTGTTTAAAATCTGCCAAAGTTTCAGCCATTTCTCCCCTTACCTTATTGAGGAGCCTCAGCTCATAATCGATCGGGGTACTTCCCCCTCTGTAGCTTTCAAAGTTGGCCTTGATTGACCCTGTAAGGGCCCTTATTTCATCTGCCGTCACAGCATAGGCCAGACTTGCCTCCTTCAAGCCTGCCATGACTTGTGCCTGAGATGGGTTTGCCTCTTCTAGTGCCTTCAGACCCTTATTTAGTTTACATATGGTGCTCATCATACTATCAAGTTTGCCGTAAATACGGCCCACGTTGATGTCGAAGTCACCACATGCGTCAGAGCATCCTCGTCGACAATGTGCCTACTAGGGGATTCAATATTTTCTTCCAACGGATTCTCTTCGTTGCCTAGGGAGCCAGTCTTTCCTAGACCAGTTGAAGTTTCCCCCTCCATCGACATCGAAGAGTAACGCTTGCCCTTCTTCGCGACACTTACCTTGGTGAGGCTCTCTCTTGGTCGCTTTTTTGTTTCCGAGGTCTGTACCATACTTAATAAGTCTCTAAAATGCTTGTCACTTACCTCATCATCCACGATCTCCTCGGGGGAGCTAGAGAGGTCAACCGACAGCTCGCCCGAGAGCGACTCGGACCTCCGGGGAGTGAGGACGGGAGACTCTTTACTTCCAAGCGTGATACTTTTATCTGCCGAGACTCTCCTATTAGAAGGGGCAGAGGATGGCTTCTTTTCGATATACTTAGTGAACCTCCCATCTGACCCCTTGGGTCTCGGTAGCGGCGTTTTCCTTACAAGGTTGTCTGTTTACTCCTGTTGTCTGTTTACTCGTCATGTTGGTTTCTACACTGGACACAACACTACACTATTAAACAGTTGGCGAATGATCCCGGGTTTCGGCACCAGTTACGCGTGTTCGGGTAATGAATAGGTTTTTAAAAAAAAGGAATTTAAATAAACTAGCTCGCACGTGATTGAAGACAAGAATCGAGTTTATTAGTCAGCTCCTTCTGTTTATAGGAGAGGCAATGTTGATACGGACTTCAACCCTCTAGTCTCTCGCGGGCCGGCGTCTCTCGCGGGCCGGCATTACTTATATTCTCAGAATGTAAACTTCATTTGAGGAGCAGGGAATCAACTGTATGGTAGTACGTAACAGAATAATTACTTTCAACGTTAAAATAGTTGTTACCTAGAACTCTTTTGTTATATTAGCTCATTCAAAAAAAATAGAAAATTTAAATCCAATTAGAAACAAATTATTTTTTTTAAAAAAAAATGAAGTTAATCAATCCATGAAGACAAGATCCATAACAGAGTAGTCAAAAACGAAAACACATTTAGTCATAAATTTACACCATTTACTACCTACAAAATTTATCAGCAATATATCATGAAAATCAAAAATTTATATTTTAAACAGTTTAATTCAAAATATCGGGAGAAGTTCTGAAATTTATAATTAAAATTACAACTTACTTCAATTATATTCGATTCCTTTTTCTTCCTGTAAAAAAAAAAATTAAATTTGAGTAATGAACTGTACAAATATGTTGAATAATGAAATAAAACTTACTTGCGTGACTGTATAATTATATTGAGAGCCCAAGCATGAGCTCGTAAGGGGTAGAGTGGCTTAGGGTTGCAGGCAAAGCATACCCAGTCATCTCTTTCGACACTGTACCGCTCACTGCGCGGCAAACTCCTTGTCACACATGCCTAAACACCAACAAATCACAAGCTTTAGTAAATAAATTCTTTTTATGAAATAAATAAGTTGGAGCCCAGGTCAGCGGTAGCGTACTCGCCTCTGAACTGGTAGGTCTGGGGTTCGTTACCCACTCTAACCTCCATTTATTCACGTCGGATGTGAATAAATCTGAGCACGCCATCCCTCGGATAGGACGTTACCGTTACGTTAAACCGTCGGTACCGAGCTTGTACACACTAAACGTCCCTACTCTAAATACACTTGAGTTAAGCAAAATTTAGAACTCCAAATGTCGAATCAATGGGAGATGCAATATTCCCTAGAGGAACCAGCATCAAAGGGACTTAGTCAGTCTCTCAGCCCTAAAAAAAAATATTGAGTATCCCATCAATGATCAAACAAGATTGGTCAACTCCATGGACGTATAGATTCATGAAGAACGGGGATTCATATTTAAACTTTGGCATTAGGGGAATATCAGAATGTGAGTATAGAGTTGGAACAAAATTACACACAAGATAGTCTTCGAACATCTTCAAAACCTGTTGAGATCTTTTGAATAGTTTCACTTGTTTTGCATCCAAAGAAGTGTCTCAGTGATAGCGCCTCACCATAGATGACCAGATGAAAGAAGCCGTCGAATACTGGTTATCTTCACAGAGGGCAGACTCTTCTATGACTTCAGAATACAAATGCTTGTCGAACGTTATGACAAAAAGAAAAATGGAAGTTATGTAAAAAAATATAGACCGGTGATAAAGAATTATATAAAAAAAATATGTTATGGGTTTATTTTTTCGTAAGAAATCAGTCCTTACATTCCGAAGAAACAGGCATCCTTACCAACATACTGGCATTATCATCTTGATAAGAACTTTATACATTCTTTAGACGGATCTTGTATTTTAAATAAATCACAAACCAAGGACTAAACTAAGCTACAAAAAAAATATAGAAGTGGTAATTTTATAGTATTCTTTAGACTATTAATAGATGGTCCCTACCTACCCATGGCTGTATGTTTCTACAGACTGAGCCAAAGTTCCTGCCACAGTATCAGGACTCACTCCTCATAAATGTCAAAAAAATTTGTTTGAAATAAGAGCTCCTGTAAACGTTTGAGTTAAATTTCAACTCACACATTATTTTATTTCAATTAAACATTACTCTATTCATATGGCTATTGATTCGATCCAACGTAGGTCTGAAGCGTGCACTTCGTGGACTAATGAGTACCATATTAGCGACTGTTAGCGTAGAAAATATTAATTTACTGCCAGGAAAATATGGTTAATGATCATATCTCACTATACGCAATGACTTTATACTGGACTGCTAGGCATTTATATGCAGATACCAAGAGCAGATGGATCATAAAAGAAGTTCTCTAATCATTCGTATTGCAATATTTATTCCATCTGGAAAGAATCTAATTGACTGATCAGTTTAAAATTGCTTAAAAAAAATAACAAAACCTTGCACACACTAACAGGACAACTACTGCACATGAAGAGGATTCCTCCCTGCCCACACCACCGACAATATCTCTCAGAGCCATCTTCATCCACAGGGAAGATTCCATCCCCATAAAACTCTGAACACTCCTGAAACAAATGAAAAAACCAATTTAAGTCAAAATCCTAGAAATAACTAACCACCCATCGCTGAAAGCAATGTTTGCTTTACTACACTGGAGTAATTAATAATCGTTAAGATTTTGCAAAACTTAGCAAAACCTCGGGCTATAATATTTACGTTTTGAAAAGGTACCATAAGAATGGTTTATCCCAATACCCCCCCCCCCCCCGACGTGCCTTCACCTTGACGTGGTGGGGGGGCTTAACATGTCTGCTTTATGCGGCATGAACTAAGCAAGGCACACCGGGGTGGGCTGTGGTGGCCGGGCCTCCGCTTGGGGGTGGATTTCACCTATCGGGCGGTGGCGCGGCCTTCGTGGCCCGCCCCCAGAGGAGTAATACCTCTTTAAAAAACCGCGGCGCAGCTGGCCCGGCTGCTAGTACCGTGTCAGGGTCCCTGTGCAGGGTTGCGCACATGGCTATGTCTGGACGTCTCGCTTTTGGATAATGGAATGGATTTGGTCTCTTTGAGCTGGCTCCTGCGGGTGTGGGCACAGTACCTGGCCGAGCCATTTGAAATTGATTCATCTAAGGGCCGGTCGGGCTGGCGACCGTCTACCCACAGGAGTCCCCCGCCTGGCAGGCGCTGCAGGGTGGTGCCCCAGATCGTCCCTGGGGAGCCCCGAAAACTATTGTGAGTACGGGCCTGGGACCCCCAAAGGAGGTTGAGTGTCTCCCTCCACCGGGGGTGTAACCGGCTCTCCGGGTGAACTCGGAGGCTAGCGGGTAACTCCGCTAGCTGGGCATGCCCAGGTCGGATAGCCCCCTGCAGTCGTGGGCTTAAAATCTCAATGTACTCTAACTCAAACACAACTGACAACAAAACATTTAAATCAAGTAAATCATTTGATGGGTCGGAAGAAAAGGGTGGCTGCAGCGACACCTCATCTGACACCTATGGGTGTGGCCGCCTTCAGAGGAGTGTCAGGAGAAACCCTAAAGCAAGGGAGAGCAATGGCAGGTTTGCTAGTGCTCGGGGAACTCCGACCGTGCGGGATAAGGGGAAGAAGAGGACATGCGCTGACGCCCTCATCGCCCAACAGGACTTGGGTGACCTAGAGGAGCGAAGCAGCAGTAGAAGTGTCTACCTTGGGGAGACCCCGAGACGGGGTAAGAGCGATGCCAAAATCTGGAGTAGTGACTCTAGTGAAGAACTGGACAAGTCCCAGTCTTCACTAGAAAATGACGCTCTACTCCTATCATTAGGGCTGGTTAACTGGAACAGTGGAGTGAACAAGAGAGACATTGAGGGTGAAAGACGCCCATCGCCTAAGGGAAGAGAAGAGATGATGGCAATCCTGGATCTCAGAGAGGAAATAGTCTCCGTGGTGAAGGAGGAATTAGCAACCCGGAGAAGAGACATAGAAGATGTTAGGCAGGAGCTAAGGAGAGTGGTAACTGAGGTTTCCTCGTTGTCTATGTCGGTGAAAGGTAATACCCTCCACCCTAAGGACGCCCTCCAACCATCTACAGACAAGATCAGGCTTGCTGGTGTCGTGAAAGCTGTCCCTCTTCGCCCAAAAGAAAGTTCTGTGAGGAAGAGAAACCTCAGGGAGGAGATTGCGGCTACAGCTCAGGACAAGCCGTCCTCCTTGGAAGGACAACACCCCTCACAAGTGACAGGGTTAGAGCAGGAAAACCCTCGCCATAAGGGGACTCCTACGAAGGGTCCAGACGAGTGGCAACAAGTAAGAGGAAAAAGAAAGAGGAGGAAAAAGGGACCGAATACAGTCGGTAGCACCCCGAGCGGCCCCGCTCCCACCCTGGTCCACCCGAAGAAAACCTTGAGGGATATTGTGTTGGCGCCGAGAGAGAACTTACTCGTCCTCTCCCTGCCCAACAGCAAAGATCACAACAGGGTGAGGGAGGTCCTCAAGAAGGAAGTCAAGCCCCATGAAATCGGGGTCAGGATAAACTCGACAAGACCAATGCAGACCGGGGGTATAATGGTGGTCACGGAGTGCCAGGAAGAGTCTAAGAAGCTCGAGGAGGCGGTGAGGAAATCGGGATGTGGGCTAGAGACGAGAGGAGTACAACCCTTGCCACCCCGCATACAGATCAGCCCGGTTCCCAAGGAGACCACCTTTGGAGAACTCAAGGAGCAGCTGGAAAAGAACAATGAGGCATTGGGAATTAAAGAGGGGGATATAGCTCCGCTGTTCAAGATCTCCCATAAGACCGGGGATCAGATGTCGGTGATCTGTGCAGTGAGGAGGGAGAGGTACTCAGATATCATCAAGGCTGGGAAGATTAGGATCGATTGGCAAAGGTGCAGCCTAAAGCCGTTTAATGAGCTGAGCCAGTGTTTCAGGTGCCTAGGTTTTGGACACATCTCCTCCAAGTGTGCTCGCCACAGAGACATCTGTGGGTACTGTGCTGGGAAGCATGAGTCCCGGAAGTGCCCAGACAAAAACCAGGTGGCCTGTAATAACTGCAGGAAAAGAGGTATAGAGTGTAACTCCCACACAGCGTTCTCCAAAACTTGCCCTGTGAGGAGAAGGGAGATGGCAGTAAATAAACAAAAAACTGAACATGAGTGAGATAATCATTGTCCAAAATAATGTAAATAGGTCTCGTCTGGCCACTGATGGGCTCCTCAGTTTCTGCTCTGACGTAGGGGCCTCCCTTGTGGCCGTACAGGAACCATGGTCGTTCGCCCCCCACCTAGGACTGGGCTCCAAAGGGAAGCTGTGTGCAATCAGCGAAGAACACCCGAAGGCGGCCATATTTTGTCTCAACAACAACCTTGACTATTGCAAACTGCATACGACTAGCCGGTACGTTGCGGTATGCTCAGTCACGGGACCAAATATGAAGGTTGTCCTGATCAGCTTTTATAAGCAGTATTCTGCACCGATGGGGGAGGCGTTGCTGGAGCTGGACCGGGTTCTCCAATCACTGAGAGGAGAGGATATCATCCTGATGGGGGAGTTCAACGCCCACCACGCCACGTGGGGGTCGAGAAAAACAAACAGTGACGGGACAAAGGTGATGTCCCTACTAGTTGAAAATGGACTGTACGTGCTGAACGATCCCGGATCTAGACCCACCTTCTCTGGCCCCCAGGGTGAGTCGTGGATAGACGTGACAGCTGTGTCTGGTAACATGTATGCTAGAATAGGTAAATGGTCAGTAGTGGATGAAGTGGGAACTGGGGACCATAACGTAATCACCTGTTCTATAGTTGTTGGAAGGGGTCCTTCAGACGAGCAAAGGAGGCTGAGGATCAGGGGCGTCGACTGGGAGGATTTTACCAACACCCTACGGTACAAATTTGCCTCCGTAACCGACTACTTTGACTGCATTTCCAAGGGGGCGGATGATATTGATTATAAGGTTAATATGCTGTCTGAAGTGTTGTTCGAGGTTGCGGCCACCACAAATGGCTTCTGTAGACCCCGGAAAAAGAAGGTCCCGTGGTGGTCCGAAGACTTAAACAAAATGAAAACCCTGGTCGCATCTTTTCGAAGAAGCTTTCAGCGGTGCAGAGACAACAGGGAGCGATCCGCTCGACATGAGTCGTATTTGGCCAAGAGGAGGGAATTTAAGGGGGCGTGTCGAAAGGCAAAAAGGGATTCATGGAGGAAATTTGTGGAAGACTCCTCACTGTGGGGGATTCCGTACAAGGTTGCGAGTGATAAGATCAGCATACAAAGAGCGGCATCGGAACTGACCCTGGGCGTAAACAGACTAAGCGACCCAACCGATAGGATTAAGGCATTATTGCAGGAGTTCTTCCCTGAGGATACAGAGGTGGGCGAGGGTAGATGTCACCAGGAGACCAGGGCACGTTGCAGGGAACCGGTGGTGGGATCCCAAGAGTGCCAGTGGGACCTACAGGACGTGAAACTGGCCTTAAACCGCCAGGCTAACTTTAAATCACCCGGTCCGGACCGACTTCCACCGGTTATTATCAAGAAAGCCTTCCCGGTGATCGGGCCAACAATGTTAAGTATCTTCAGGGACTGCCACCGGTTAGGATACTTCCCCAAGGCCTTCAAGGAGGCAGAGGTGGTCATGCTGGAGAAGGGCAGGGGAAAGGGACCCATCCCTGATATCATCCTATCGTCAAATATCGCTTTTACCTTGTATTGGAAAGTGCCTGGAGGCATTACTTTTAGGGCCACTTAGGGAAAGATTCGACGCGACCTCCTCGGGGTGCCAGTATGGTTCGAGGCCAAGAACGTCAGCGGCGGATGCCTTATGGAACCTCGGTAATTTCGTCCGGACTGCGGAGTCCAAGTACGTAATGGGGATGTTCCTCGATATAAGAGGAGCGTTCGACAATATCTGGCGACCAGCAATAGTTCGAGAGATGAGGGACTCGGGACTGAGCCAAAATGTCACCCGCTGTGTGGAGTCGTTCTTCACCGGGAGAATGGTCACGGCGAGAGCCGGTGCCATATCGGCTACGAGGGAGGCGACAAGAGGATGCCCGCAGGGTTCAGTTCTGGGTCCGGTGTTGTGGTCATATGGCCTGGAGCCCCTGCTATTGGAACTTACCCTGGAAGATCTACGGGTGCTCGCTTATGTAGATGATATAAGCGTTCTCGTTAAGGGTAGCTCGAGAAGGGAGCTGGAGGAGCGAGGAAACAGAGCCCTGGAAATCGTTGCCAAATGGTGTTACTACTCTAAAGTGGACTTGTCTATTGATAAGTGCTCGGCTCTGCTTCTGAAGGGCAAATTTAATAGAAACAGCCTCCCTAGGCTTTTTTACAGCGGTTCTAGGCTCCGGGTAGTGCTCGAGACGAGATACCTCGGGGTGCTGTTGAGTGAGGGCCTAAAGTTTGGTGCCCACATAAAGGATGCCGCCAACAGGGCGCTGGAAAGATTCTCGATCATTAGCAGGATTTCAAGACCAACATGGGGTGTAAAGTTTAAGGGATGCCGTGTGATGTACTCAACAGTATTCAGTTCAATCTTGTGCTATGGTGCTCCGCTATGGGGTCCCAGCCTCAACACCTCACTAACTAGGCTGATATTGTCAAAACAAAGGAAGGCCCTCATTATGGCTATAAAGGGTTATAGGACCATCTCGACCCTAGCGGCGCAGATCATCGCCGGCCAGATGCCAATCGACCTGCTGGTGAGGGTCCGGACGGAATCTTTCAGGGTGAAAAGAGGACTCAGCCCCCTGTGGGCGGGGGAAAATATAGGAATGAGCCTGGAAGAGAAGCTCAAGAGGGTGCAAGACTGGGCTATGGGCGTTTGGAGGGAGCGGTGGTCCGGTGGTGCCACTGGTCGATGGACTCACCGTTTCTTCCCAACAGTTGACGCGAGGATGGCGGCAGGAGGCGAGTTCATCGGCCACTGGACAACTCAGGTGCTCACGGGACATGGGGACTTCCGAAGTTATCTACACCGCTTCAAGCGAACGGAGGATCCCACATGTCCCTGTGGGTGGAGCCCCGAGACGATCCGGCACGTGATTGAGGAGTGCCCCCGATACACGTACGAAAGGACAAAGGTGGAAGTGATAATCGGCAAAGAGGTAAGCGAGCTCTACGATGTATCACTAAAAGGAGAATATGCAACGGCTTACCTCGAGTTCATCCACGAGATTGGAAGAAAAAAGAGGGCCATTAGAAACCAGCGATAGGCGTAATAAAAAAAAAAAAAAAAAAAAAAAATTTGGTAGTGAGGTAATTTGAGCCACCTTGATACTGGGGTATAATTTTTGTTGTTTTGTTGATTCGCCAACCCCTGGTATATATGCGCGAGCTAGTTGATGATGTTTATATTAGTCTAATGAGCGACGTAGAATCGTGGTGCCCGACTCCGCGAGGTCCACCTTGGACACCCCAAGTTTTGGGTGGCAAAACTTGGTGGTGACAAAAAGGGCAACACGTTAAACTGTCGGCCTGGTTTGATATTCTGGTGTAATGGCCGGAAGGCTAAGGAACACGGCGGTCAAAACAGGTTTATCCCAATGGTAGGATTGGCACTGGGTACATGTCAATCAATATTGCTACAGAATTCACACTCCCTCATATATTCGAAATGTCAGTAACCATAAGTACCTCCACACTCCCTTGCTAGATTGCCGATTATTCTCCTATTTCCAAATAATACGTACTCAATTTTGGGCCCACCTGATTCATTGCCCACCTTGCAATTTGAGCCTCCTTGGACTCGACCTCTTCCGGAGAGTAAACGATCCATTTTGGGCTTAGGTCTCTCTTTAATAAGAACCTCTCCACTTTGACCATGATCTTGATGTCTATAGGCATACGACCTGCTAGGACTTGTGTTGCCAGAGCTGAAGTTGTCCTATAACCCTTGGTCACGGCCAATAAGGCTCTGCGCTGATGTGAGATCAGGGTTCTTCGCTGCGTGGAATTCAGGCTCAAGCCCCACATAGGTGCACCATATAGCATAGATGTTTCACAAATGGTGGCATACAACGTGCCCCGTGACTTAGCACTGATGCCCCACGTCGGCCCGGAGAGCTTATAAACACTCATAAATTTGGCTAGTGCTCTCCCTGCCATGTCGCTTATGTGCCTGTAGAACCTGAAACCCTCACTGATAAGAACCCCAAGGTACTTTGCCTCGTAACCAAATGTCATTCTTGTTCCGTCGTAAAAAATACGAGGCATACTGCTTCTGTTCAGCTTACCCTTTAGCATCAGCGCAGAACACTTATCCAAGGAAAGCTGGACCTTCGCGTACGCACACCAGCGTTTAATAATTGTTAGGGCATCATTAGCTTTTGCCTCAATCTCCGTCCTGGACTCGGCGTTGATCACCACAACAAGATCGTCCACAAAACCGATAGGAGTGTGGTCCGAGCCCAGGAGTTCCAATAACAGGCTCTCGAATAA